>QLTV01014916.1:4238604-4254846 GCA_003457575.1 Thermophis baileyi | reverse complement strand
TTTTTTTTTTTTTTTGCTCAATGTGAATTATACATTTCCTTAAACGTACAATTTTCCCACAGACATATTTGATGTAGAGTCTGGGACAAATGCAAGTCTTGTCTCTAATGGCAGCATTGTCATTGTATGCCAACACTATGGCCAATTTTGTAAGATTCCTGGTGGCTAACTTAGCATCTAACTTTATGGCAGGTGGATGCCTATTATATAGCTTAATGCTAAAAGAGATAGTATGCAAAGATGCTTGGGAGGGAAGGAGGGAAGGCTACAGCTTCCAGCTAGCTGGCAAGCAAGAGAGCTAAATTTTGTCTGGCAATGGATATTGGGAAAGGTGCAGATCAGCCTGAATTTGAACTGAGGATCTGGGATTCAGGCATAATTCAGCCTGAGTTTATGATTGAAGGTTCAAGCTGCTTCTAGACTAGTTGTAAAAAAAAATTAATGTTTTCATAGGTTATAATGGAGAAACTTCAAAATATTTGAAGCCACTTCATTTTTTTATCAGGGGAGATAAACCGTTTACAGAATCTTTGGCTTGCCAAGTTTCCCCTAGATATTTTTAAAGGTTGTATTACACAAGTTTCTTTTTATATCCTTCCTGCACTTTTAAATGAACAGATAGCAGAGATAAAGCAAGGGCAATATTTCAACTTTGCCTAGCAAAAAAACCTACAGAGAAGTTGTTTGAACCAAATCAGAATGGTGCTACTCCAACTGAAAAACAAAATAGTTCAAAAACATTTTTCCCCAGTTACTTTTTCAGTCTTGTTAGGAGCGCTAATTGGCTGGAACTACGCTTAGAACATAGAATAATAGAGTTGGAAGGGACCTTGGGAGGTCTTCTAGTCCAACCCCCTGCACGAGCAGGAGACCGATATAATTTCAGACAAATGTTTGTACAGTCTCTTTTTGAAAGCCTCCACCTCAACTCGCCCAGGTCAGGGAGAAGGTAAAAGTTAGGCTTGCTCCAAGAGTGTACACTGGACTGGTCAGCTTGATTTTAATCAGAGTATATAATGGTATGTGAGAATAACCTTGGGAGACAGGAAGAGGAGGAGAAAATTAAAAAAAAAATCCAAACCATATAGTATAACTTGGTCTCCTGACACCATAAGTACCACTTCCTACTCACTCACAGACTGTTTTGGTCCCATGAACTGTAATTTTCTCTTTGAAACAACAGTGACTCCCACCATCAAAGACACATCACAACAGAAAGGTAATTAACATGTACACAGGAGGGATTAGATTTTTGTCCCCCAAATCCTTATTGATAGTTCCTTGGTGACTTTTTCAGATCACAATGTATATTTGTATACATATGTTCTGAGTATAATTAGAGGGACTACCCTACCCTTTTACATTGTGCAGTTCAAGATGTTGGACATTAATCCCCATCCTCAAAATTATTTCCTTTGTGGCACAGAATAAAGGAGGGATCGCCTGATGTCCTACTTTTCATCTCTATTCTGTTGTGGTTATAAAGCTGGGTAGAAAGTTAGCACCCACCCCTCTCCTAGAAGAATGAAATATTTTTGGAAATATTAAAAAAACCAGAATATTATATTTCCCTGGATGATAAAAGAAGAAACATGTTTTAAAGACAGAAAGCAGCTCCCTACCCACAGCAGATATTTGGTGCCCATTAAGAAAGACTGGGCCAGCCTATCTACAAGACAAAAGACCTCCAGCTCCAGGGTGATGGGATTAAGACATGACCCTCCAGGACATAATAGGATTAACCCATCTAGCAGCAGAGCTCACCACATGGCACAATCTCCTAAGGACATTGCATCAGCAGTCCAAAGTTCAACCAATCTTAGCTCAGACAAACATGACCCTACAAGGCCCCATGGGAGTCTGACAACAGCCAATACATGTTCTTGTACAGGAACAGGAAGCTCAAGTGCAAAGCCCAAGAGAAGGTATAAAAGCCCCCTACTCTCAACTCCATATGTTCAGCTGCACCAGAACCACAAACATGTGCTTCTGTTCATCAATAAATGGACCCTCTTTCCAATCCGCCTCCAGCCTCCATTTTGTCTCCAGTGCTTTTCTCCCAGCTTGGAACAGAACAGCCAGATTGATATTTCTTCCAACAGCTGGAATAACCAGGGAACACACCTTTTGAGATTCTCTGTGCTACGTACTCAGAGTTGTTTTCATGAGCTCTGGAAATTTCTGTGGCTTTTGATATATCATCCCTGTTAATCATGTCTCTCCCCCACGCCTTGCCCTTTTGTTTGTTTTTTATCCTAGCTAAACTGAGCGGTGTGTGTGCTCAGGATCCAGATACAGCCTGGAGTGCAGTGGGTGTGAGCTAAAACTGGCAATTCTTAACACGGAAGGCTTATTCTGATAGTGACTTCTAAAAGTGAAAGTTTTCTAAAGTATCTTTAATGAAATAAGAAAGTCCCTCCTACATTTAAAAATGATAAAAACAAGTGATTGAAATTAGATTAGTCCTCTCAGCAGTGTGGAATTACATCAGACTATATGTAAAGCTCAGGGGTGGGTTCTAACTTACCTCGCTGCCGGTTCACTTTCTCTCGCACCGCATGGCCACGCCTCATGGCCACGCGCACGCAAAACGCACGCGCGCATGCACAGTGCTGAAAAATTTGAAAAAAATTCCTCCCAAAAGCCAAAAACAAGATGGCGATGCATGTGCAGTGCCAGAAATTCGGCTTCTGTGCGTGCGCAGAAGAAAAAAAACCCGGAAAAAAATCCCCCCCAAAATCCCCCCCCAGTGGCTGCGCACACATTGCATGCCACATGGCCGCACCACATGGCCGTGTATGCGCAGTGCCGAAAACTCAGCTTCTGCGCATGTGCAGAAGCAAAAAAAGCAAAAAAATCCCCCCCCAAAAAGCCAAAAACAAGATGGTGACGCATGCGCAGTGCCAGAAACACAGCTTCTGCTCATGTGCAGAAGGAAAAAAAAACCGGGAAAAAATTCAAAATATATATATATCAAAATAAATAAATAAATAAAAAGGAGATGGCGGCGCCCACGGACCGGCACCGACAGGACCGATTCCGTGATGTCACCGTGACATCACCAGCGGGTTGCTATCTGTTCGGGTGAACCGGTCCGAACCGGGAGGAACCCACCTCTGGTAAAGCTCCATCTCAGTTGGTGGTAGCATCTGGCTTTTCTAGGGTTGGCCTGGTTAGATCAGGGAATTCCAGGACTTTAGGCTAACTGGAAAGTTGAAAAAAAAAACCAACATATAGTACAAAGCAAATCACTTTAATACTGCTACCAAGATAGGAATTAAGAATTTAGGCTCAATTTTAATATAATATTTGGTGATGTGCCTATTTATTAGATATAGAGTATTTCAAGCGCATCCCTGTTTTTTCTACTGAAGTAATGGTTAATATATTGTAAAATGAACAAAACTTGTGTCTCTTCCTTGACTAGCAAATTCATTCAGTCTGCACCCCAGGAGATCAAATCACTGGCAACTCTAGGGCAGCCTTTTGACATCATCAAAAGGTGGTTTAATGATACAACAGTGCAGCTCTTTGACATCATAATTCCAACAGAATTATCAGAATTTTCACAGAGAATTTAAACACAATACCTTCCCAAAGCCTTTACAATCTTTGTGACAAGCACATTTCTGTTCCTTCAAAATCACTTTTACAGGAATAAAAGTTACACCTGTGTTACAGCTACACCGGATTTCAAACGTAAAGAGATATTGATTTACATTCATGGAGGCCAAGGGAAGACATCCCAGCCATGAGAGGTAGTGAAAGACAACTGCTGCTTATCCTGAGGAAAGGAGACCTTCTCCTAACCTTTAATTCTACCCCACTTTATAGTCCCCTTTCAGGTTAGATGTCCAGCAGTGTTTATTGGACTACTGCACACACTTCAGAAAGGATTCCAGAAATGTAATCGGTGCAGTGCAAGTGCAGGTCCCCTCTGCCATTCATTAAAGCAGACCATTTCTTTTTAGGCTTTTGCACAAGCCGGAAGAAAAATTGTAGCGTTATCTCTTTTCAGGTCTGCGTGGAAAGAAGTCCAGCAGCAAACAGTGGGAAAGTGCTGCGCTTGTGTGACTCCCAAAGGAATTTTGGGGATCATTTTCAAAGTGTGTGCACCTCTAATGGATAATATATTCTGCGTTATTTTCTTAAGCTTTCCATCTTAAACAGAATAAACGATGTAGGAAGAAAGATCTAGGACTTCAAAGGACACATTGAACGGGATAATAAATGGTAAAATCCACTGTACTCGTAGAGCACCAGGTCAGGAAGAACAGCTGGGAAAGGGAAGAATGTCATGAAAAACATGAGCGTTATTAACTGGCCAAGCATTCCTGTATCTTTCACAGAAAAGCACCATATTAGCACTTAGACTTACAGTATATACCGCTTCACAGTGCTTTACAGCCCTCTCTAAGCAGTTTACAGAGTCAGCATCTTGCCCCCAACAATCTGGGTCCTCATTTTACCCACCTCGGAAGGATGGAATTGAAATTGCTCAATATGTTCTCTCAAGCTTTATGAGCTTATACAGAAGGATTTTTAAAATGTTAGAATTTTTTTTTACTTGCATGTAATTAATTTGAGAAATAAATGAGACCAGTCATGAGGGGAAAGACACGTCTATTTAAGGAAGACATTTTAATGTCTGCTCTGAAGTATTTGTGTGCTGCATACCTCTTTAGAATGGCTCCTCTCAGATCATTTGTACAATCTGGTGCATAAAGAAAGTGTTTGCTCCACCCCTATGAAGAGGGAAAGGGGACATTCATGCTATCTCTCATGCATTTGCAGGGTCCCCTTTGACATTGCTCATTTCAAAGATAATTGCAGCTTCCCTGATGTCCCTTTCTCCAAAACCCCTTTTCTTCCTCCTCACTCTGGCCCAAATTGACTGGAACATCAACAGTGTTGATGATTTGACTTGACTGATTAATGTAGCATTGCTTTATTGGTTGATTAATTGATACATAGATTGATTAGGCATTGATTGATTGAATAATTAATTAGGCATTGATTGATTGAATAATTAATTAATTTAACAGTAGATTGATTGAATGATTAATTTAACAGTGGATTCCAGCAAATAAGAGGTGTTCAGCTACACACCTCCACAGCAAACTTACCATGCCAGGCAAACACTCCACTGCCAAACCCAAAAAGAAAGAGATCTCTACCAATAACCCACACGAGGTTCTGCCCCAGTGACGAGCCACCAATAATACGCACACACAAACTGCAAAACACTGTGCTTTTACTAATAAATGTCTCCTAATAACTTCTTAGGAGCAACATAATAGCTTGAAAACAAAATAAAGGCAGAATAGGTTTTTCCAAACCTCCGCTGGTAAATGTCTAATCTTTAACAGCTGGCCGGAGTCCAAGAGATAATATGATCAGGTCTGACTGTGTTTGGCAATACTCCCAGAGCTAGGAATGCAGGAAACAAGACCCGTACTGGAACAAGAGCAGACTGGTGTCACAAAGTTCAAGAGGGATATCAAACGGTTGTTTCCTGCAACAAGGCTCAGCGTGGTCAGGGCTTAAATAGTCTAAAGGTGTGGCCACTTAGCCTGCAGCTCTACTCTCGAGGAGACCTCCTCCTGAGTAGCCACTCTTGTCTTTTAGCAGCCCTGCATGCCCGAGCATTGAGAAGAAGAGGCTCCTCCTCTTCCTCTTCGGCCCTGATGGGCTCCTCAGGAGGTACATAAGGCCCTGCTTGACTCTCAGCCTCCTCGCTCTCTGACTCAGGTGCCAGGTGCACGGGCCGATGGTACCTCGCCACAACCACCTCATCGTCTTCCTCGCTCTCTGACTCGGGCACCAGGTGCACGGGCCGATGGTACCGTGCCACAACCGCCTCATCGTCCTCGGGATCCATGAGCACCGGCATGGGACGCTGGCGGGCCACAACACACAACTCCTGCACATGCTTCATATGTACAGATTCTTTCGAGGAAGGCAAGAGTATCATGAAATGCTCCCTATGTGACAAACATATTCACAAGTGCTTGGGATTATCCAAAAACGTAGCCCAATTCCTACAAGCATCCTCACTTAAAACCTCCCAGTGTGCATTTCCACTTTTCTGCCCATCGTGCAGACCCAGACTGGACAAATTTATTGTCCTACTTGAAAGGGTCGACACCATAGAAACACGACTTGAAAGGGTCGACACCTTAGAAGCACGATTAGCATCCCTCGAAAAAAAAGATATAACACAGAAAAGCAAAAATCCAACATCTCGAAACTCCAACCAAACCCAACAACCACAACCCCAACCACAACCACAGAGAACCACCAACCATGCAAGTAATATTTCCATCCTCATCAAAGACGCCATCGAACGCGAACATAAGCGTCCCAACGCTATCTTATTTGGTCTTGAGGACACCAATGAATCCGATGACATCACAACGGTTCGCAACATCATCAGCAACTTTCAGGCATCAACTATCTCTCCTGATGAAATCATTGACATTTCCCGTGACGGACCTGAGTTCAAGAACAGCGACGGCTCAGTGGCCCCACGCTTCTGCAGAGACATTTGCAAGAGTGAGTCCAGCAAACGCAAATTCATCTACACAATAAACTCACTCGCCAAAAGCTGCATTAACCATAAGAAACTTCGTTCACGGCCCGACCTATCCATACTGCAACGTGCCCGCGCCCGTGAGCTCCTCTCAGAGCTCAAAAGACACCAAGACCATGGAGAGACTGACCTATACACACCTATACTGTGCTGACTGTATCAAACACAAGACCATCGGCCTACGTCCCAATAACCACCACCCCAACAACCAAAACTAGCCATGCACGCCCCTAACTTCCTCCAGATCCACCACGACAGACCTTAAATGCAAACTACTTAATGCAAGAAGCCTTGCAAACAAAATGCCTGAATTCCTCTTCTTACTAAATATGGCTCTATTCGACCTTATATTTATCTGCGAAACGTGGTTGAATGTATCCTTTCCAGACTCCATTACCACAGTAAGTGATTATCATGTTTACTGGTCCGACCATGAAATCTGTAGAGAGGGTGGTGTGGCTATCTTCTATAAAAAGTCCCTAGATCTGAAAAAGATTTAAGTTACACAGGAACTTGCTCTTCCTGAGACCATCATCTGCGAACTGTCCCTAAATACCACACTTCGCTTCTTACTATGTTACAGAGCCCCTGATTACGACCTAGTTCATGCAAACAAGCTAACTTCACTACTAACGTGGGCAGCCTCCTGCCCACACCCTCTTATCTTTCTTGGTGACCTCAATTTACCTCTTATTAATTGGACCCTAAACGAATGTACAACTGAACCTATACATGCAACCCTGTACAATGCCATTACTACTCTGGGACTGGATCAATTAGTAACAAACAACAATCTCATAGACACCGACCTCTGATCTCTTGATTGGCAAATTCTATTCTCTGGCTGTAACACTGCCGAAGACCCTTATAACATTTTTTTGCTTGAAGTCAAAAGAGTCTTTAAACTATACGTACCACTAATAACCCCCAAAACCAGGAAAAACAAATTACCCATAACAATAAGGAAGCTCCAATAAAAAAAAAATCTCTTTGGCGAAAAAACAAAACTGGCTACGTAGCTAACTTTAAAAGCCGCTACAAAACCTTATGCCATCAAATAAAGGCAGAATGCACCAATTACCACTGCAATCAAGAGGAAAAGCTGTTACACACGAAATCCACCCGCGCCTTCTATAATTTCATAAACACCAAACTTAATGACTCGAAAACCATCCCACCCCTAAAAGGGCCTAACGGGAAAGACTGTAATGATGAAGCCGTTAAGACCAACCTCTTCAACACGTTCTTCAGTTCATTCTTTGTCAACAGCAATGGCTCATGCCCCACATTTCCTACTTGTACCACAACTAATTGCAACGATCTGTTACATATTGATTTTACAGAAGGTAACATTAAAAAGGCACTAGGCAACCTGAAACCATCTCTATCTATTGGCCCTGATGGATAATGTGCCTACTTCTTGAAAAAGCTTTCCACTGCCATTGCCGAACCACTAAGCACAATATATGAGGTATCTTTCAGAACCAGCTCCTTATCCAACCTATGGTCATTAGCCATGGTCATTCCTATCTTCAAAAAGGGAGACCCCAGCCTAGTTGAAAATTACAGACCAATCTCATTGTGTTGTGTCACCTGCAAAGTCATGGAATCAATTATAAACCAATCCATTAACCTCCACTTAGAGACAAACAACCTACTCTCTAATAAACAGTTTTGTTTCAGAAAAAATTTGTCCTGTAATCTGCAATTCCTACACTGCAGAAACATTTGGACTACACAACTTGACCAGGGTAAAACAATAGACGCAATTTACATAGACTTCTACAAAGCTTTTGATTCAGTGGTACACGACAAACTACTGTTAAAACTACGCTCTTATGGTATTTCTGGCCCCCTGCACAAATGGATAGCTGTATTCCTGTCAAACAGACAACAAGTAGTCAAAATAAGGAGCGCCCTATCAAACTCTGCACCAGTTAACAGCAGTGTCCCCCAAGGCAGCGTTTTAGAACCCACTCTCTTTTTAATTTCCATAAATGACCTTTGCAATCATATTATAAGCAGCTGTGTCCTCTTCGTTGATGATGTAAAACTATTTAGCACCACCGATAATACTGCTGCCCTACAAAGCGACCTTGACTATGTGTCAGAATGGTCGAACAATTGGCAACTTCAAATCTCAACCAACAAATGCTCTGTCTTACAAATTGGCAACAAAAATCAGAACACCAAATACAAGCTGGGCGGACACGACCTTGTAGATGACCCTCACTCTGTCAAAGACCTAGGAGTACTCATCTCAAATGATCTAAGCCCCAGATCTCACTGTAACAGCATTGCCAAAAAAGCATTAAGAGTTGTTAACTTACTTTTGCGAAGCTTCTTCTCCGGTAACATTGTACTATAAACTAGGGCATACAAACACAAAATTGTCTGCTACAACGTCCTACCTGTTAATGACTACTTCAGCTTCAACTGCAATAATACATGGGCAAACAATAGATACAAACTCAAGGTAAACTGCTCCAAACTCGATTGCAGAAAATACGACTTCAGCAACAGAGTGGTCAATGCCTGGAATGCACTACCTGACTCTGTTGTTACATCCTCAAACCCCCAAAACTTTAACCTTAAACTGTCTACCGTGGACCTCATCCCATTCCTAAGAGGTCTGTAAGAGGCATGCATAAGCGCACAAGCGTGCCTATTGTCCCTGTCCTACTGTCCCCATTTATTTGTACCCATTTCCTGTGTTCATGTCTATGTTTATACTTATATCTGTTTTCTTGTACATGTTTGACAATCTAAATAAATAAATAAATAAAATAAATAAAGTGTCTCGGGGGTCAATTGTGGCAATCTTGTAAGGTTAGGAACAGAAACAAGCAGGCTCCAGGCTGCTGTTCTCTAAGCCCATTTGTTGAGTAATAGGCTACCTCAGGTTGTCCCAACCTTGAACATTTCCAAATGTGTAGGTTTTAAACCCTAGAATTCCATTGAGGTGACCATTGATAAGAATTCTGTGACTTGAAGTCCAGAAACTGAGAAGTTGCCAAGACTGGGAAACATAGTGGACTATAGTGATATAGTTAGTACATGTATTGTTCTCACAGACCATAGTAATGTCTAGGATGTCTCCTTAATGTTAAATTGATCTTCCTTCTTTTTTGAAGTGAACAACATAAGAATCCTCAATACTTGCATTTCTGAGTTTAAAAATATAAATCTTGCTGCCATCATGAATACTCATCATGATACTCACAGTATCCTAATCTGAAAAATCTCTTCAGAGTCAATATGAATTGTAGGAAAGCCTCTAACATTTTAAGTTGGGTTTTTCAAGAATTCCTGGATAGTTGATAAATTCTCCTGTAATCTCTCAAGGCCAGAGATAGATATGTCTATTAGAAGAAGCCAGATGTGTTCTCTGGTTTCCGCATATAATGCTTTGGCACTAAATAAATCAAGGCAAGTGAAACACCCTCTTCCTAAAATCTGAATTCCTAGAGAAAATGAACTGTCCTCTTATTTAGGAACATGTTGATCATGGCTCTAAGAGACAGGAATGGCACTGGAAAGCAAGGCCATTGAAAATATATAGTCTTTGTCCAACTGAGTAAGCCTTTGTTTCTAAAATGCCACTCACGTTACTTCATTATCCTTTGTCAGAGTGCGCACAGCTTTACTACGTGAGACAACCCAGGAGCAATAACAGCAAACCAAGGTTTGTAAGGAATAGCGGTTTTATCTACAAAATAATATATACTATACATACACATTCTATAGGCAGAAGTCAAACAATCAGTAAATTACAGCAGGGAAGAACACACGGTGAGAGAGAGACACCCTAACAGGGCCTCTTCTTATTATACAGGCTCTTAAAGGGATAACAGCCAAAAACTTTGCTGACTCATTCCCATCATTACATCAGTGCATCAGTGCATCATTGTAGCAGCTGGTCAGCTCTTAAATCACTACCCTGACATCCTTACCTTATCAACATGCATAATCTACTATAACCAATTAATTCTTTGCTATTCTATCCCATCACACAATATTTTAACTTGCATAATTCTAGAGAGGGAGGCTGCTTCTCTACCCTTTTTAAAGGGCAGCTCTCAGCTCTCCTGTACCATAATGAACAATTTAGACTTCAATTAAACAACTATGGAGAAATTTCTCTCAGACCATGCTAAACAAACCAAAGTACATTATGTACCGGTATACCTAATACTCCTTTATCCTGTTTTCCCCAACTGCAACCCTGTGAGGTGAGTTGGACAGAGAGAGAGAGAGTGATTCACACAGCTGGTTTTCATGCCTAAAATGGGACTAGAACTCACAATCTCCTGGTTTCTGGTGCCTTCACCACTAGACCAAATTGACTTGTGCTTTGATGTGCTTTGTCAAAAGAAGAAAATAAAAGAGGAAGGCCTCCTTGTAATCAGTAAAGGTGCAACGGCATTTGCTACTACAGAGTGACTATTCTCTGTGTGAAACAACGCCCTGCATATAAATTGAGAGATAATGAAATAAAGTTGAAACCCAACATGTTTTTCTTTCTCTGTCACTTTATCTTCTGGTCTGCATTTTTGGTAGAACAGCTTCTTCATCAATTACACTGGTGTCCTTTTCAGCAGAATGGGAAATGCCATTTAGTGACATGAGTGAAGAAGGTGGGAAGATACAAAAAGACTTTAATAAAGGTGAGAACCTCATAGCTGTCATTGGTTTTTAACCTCAGTTCATAATACTGGCGTGCAGTTCAGTTCAAGGTGGCATTATAAGCTGTGGAAGTTCAAAATGTGGGAATTCAAAATTTAAGGCAATGAAATCAGCGGTGGGTTGCTCCCGGTTCGGCCTGGTTCTGTGAACCGGTAGTGGCAGCGGTGAGAAGCTCCGCCCACCCACCCAGGATGCTCCGCCCACCCACCCGGGACACTTCTGCACATGCGCAGAAGTGTCGCGCGCACGAGCACACGAACCAGTAGCAACGGGATTTAGAACCCACTACTGAATGAAATGGTAGTTTGTTTTCATTAACCTAAGAATATTTCACAATGTATAAGAAGAGACCACATTCTCAAGCTCATGGGAATTATTTAAGGATGGTGGGGGATAGACTGCCTGATAATTTCGGGTTGTGTGAATAAGTCTCAGGAATACTCACCTGTCTCTACAGTATCAGAATGAAAAATAACTGCAACAAATCTTTTTAGAAACAGAGGAAAACATTAAATCTTTCACCAGTGCTTATGTTTTTCTTTAAAAGTGTATTTAAAAACAAACAAACTTTGTATGTCCTGAAGCAGCCCTAACCCAAATAAATTGCTTTTTCACCCCTCAAGGTTGAATTGATCTTTCAAGCCTTATTGGGAATCTTTTCATCTTCACCTCAGAAACTACTTCTGCCCTGCCCCTGCTAGAACTCGAGGTGGTTTTCTCTGCCTTCAGCATCACAGGAGTCTTTGAAGACAATCAGGAGTTGTGTTTTGATCGATCAGGTGAGATGCAATGAGAAATAGAAAAAGATTCCTGAGTGACTGTGCTCAAAACACGAAAAGGAAAAGGAAAGGAGCTTGTTAGAATCATTTTTGAAAAAGATATATGCATTCCCAAGTTGTATCCAACTCCAAATCCAGCAGGTTCTGACAGGTTCTGGAGAACCGGTAGCGAAAATTTTGAGTAGTTCGGAGAACCGGTAGTGAAAATTTTGAGTAGTTCGGAGAACCGGCAAATACCACCTCTGGCTGGCCCCAGAGTGGGGAGGGAATTAAGATTTTGCAGTATCCTTCCCCTGGAGTGGGGTGGGAATGGAGATTTTGCAGTATCCTTCCTCTGCCACGCCCACCAAGCCACACCACACCACACCACACCACGCCCACCATACCACACCCACAGAACCGGTAGTAAAAAAAATTGGATTTCACCACTGTATCCAAGTGTACCCTAAATGTCGAGTGAATTTGGTGTGTCTTATTCTTGTGAAAAACATTTTTGCTGCTTTTTGCTGCCCCAAAGAACTGGGGTCCTTTGCAATATTTTAAACTGGAAGTCATTCACAGAAACCTCAGGTGTCTCAGCATTTTTATTTTCTCTTGGCACAGTTCCTTAGACATTTGTATCGATTTAAATGATGTTTAATGATGATAGCATTGGTGCATAATGCTTACATCTTACATTTCAACTCCCCAGCACCATTGATAGCTACAAAAATATCAGAGTCACAGTGGATCAGACTTAAGGTACATCTCATTCTCAGTCCTGTTCTTAGTACAGGTACCCTCAACTTATGACTGTAATCGAACCTGGCAATTAGGGTCATGAACCGTGATGTCATAATGCATGTCATCATGTGACCAGACCTGATTTTATGACTCTGTTTGTGCTGGTCATTAAGTGAACATGCCAGTCCTAAAGCGAACATGATGGTTTTTAAGTGAATACCATGGTTATTAAGCAAATCCATTATTTGCTATGGATATTTCCCCCAGAAATCAGAAGTAAGTGCAGTTTCTGGAAAAAAACATTAATTACGGTCATGTGACTGTGGGATGCTGTAAACATCTGTAACTGCAGGTCAATTAATGAGTGCCCAAAATTGGTGATCATGTGAATGGGGGGGAACTGGCAGAATTTTAGAACCAGGCTATAAGTCCTTGTGAGATGTCTGTAATAAATTTGACTGGCTGCTAAGTGATTGGTCGTAAGTTGAGGACTACCTCTAGCTACATACCCATGGAAACAGGGGTGGGTTCTGGCTTACCTCGCTGCCGGTTTGCTTCGTCACGCGCCACGCGCGCGCATGCGCAGTGCTAAAAAACCAGCTTCTGCGCATGCGCAGAAGCAAAAAACAAAATGGTGGCACCTATGGCGCCACCAAGAGAGCCAGTTCGAGGGCATGTCCAGCAATGTTCCCTCTAACAAGGGAAATCGCCGCGCGGCAGTTCGAAACTGCTGCGCGGCGATTCCCTATGACGTGCGCGGCCGCGCGGCAACGTTCCCTCTAACAAGGGAAATCGCCGCGCGGCAGTTCAAAACTGCTGCGCGGCGATTCCCTGTCACGTGCGCGGCCGCGCGGCCGCGCACCTTAGAGGGAACAGTGATGTCCAGCCGGTTATCACTGCCGGTTCAGCGAGTGGGGGGAAATTCCCGCTACCGGTTCTATAGAGCCGGTCCGAACCAGCAGGAACCCACCTCTGCATGGAAAGCCCACCAGCAGAAAATAAGCCAACACCAATCTTCTGCTTTCATTTGTGAGTATGAAGTGTTGATATTGTTCTCTTTTAACAGGGCACTGAGAAATGATGCTGAGATTGATTCTGGCACAGATTTAGTCCTGATCACATTTCAAAAAACGGTTCAGGGGTGGGTTCCTCCCGGTTCGTAGTGGGTCACCCGAACCGGTAGCGAGGCGCTGGTGACGTCATGATGGCGTCGTGAACCCGCCTTGGTCGGTGCCGGTCCGTGGGTGCCGCCATTTTTTTCCGTGAATTTTTGGCGGCTTTTTTACGTTTTGGGCTGTTTGTGCTCTGCTGCTGCTTTGGGAAGGGCCCTCCCACCCGCCCCTGGGTTAATGCTGTCCTTTATTCTTCGCTCGAAGCACAGCTGATCAGCTCCTCAGCTGTGTTTCGGGCAGATTATAGTGACTGAGCATGCGTGGACACAGAATTGCTCCAGGGGAGCGCGCGCGCGCGTAACCCTAAGCCACGTCCACAGAGTGGTAGTAGAAATTTTCGGAACCCACCCCTGAAACGGTTTAATATTTAAGAATTTAGTACGAGACAGCTCTGCCCCATCTTTACAAGCTGGAGGATAATATGTGCCTTATATGTGTGTCTTTTATTTCTCATCTATGGTTCAATATTTATGGTAGATATTTGATGGAAAACAGCATTCAAATATTCTACCTCCAGCATGCTACCACCTTATCGAAACATCCCTTCCGGCTATTCATTACAGAAATGATTCACATATGATTGTGACCGTGATGTACAACAGCAGGGAAGAACATGATTCAGTTTCTCTTTCAGAAGAAGCATACAGATAGATAGTGTATTGTAGCCTGACCATTGGTTACTAGTCCCCCCCCCCCAAGTTGCTTTATGCTAATACATTTGCTAATGCATTTGCTTTTAAACCACAATGATTTCAAAGTGCAGTTCTTATTCTGCATCTCCCCCAAGAACAAGCAAATGGTTCCCCCCCCCCCATATAGCCATAATTGCATTGGAAAAACAGTGTTCAGGCTTTCTCTAGTTATACTTTAAAAGAGTTTGCTAATAAAAGCTTTGATTATAACTTTAAAAAAAGCAATGCTTTATATTCATTCATTCATTCATTCATTCATTCATTCATTTTATTTATTTAATGCTTTATAAGGTTGCCTAACTCAAATGGTGTGACTGGGCAACAAATGGTGTTACTATATACTACTCTGCTAAACATAACTATTAAAATAGCCATGTTTCAGAAAATCAGCACATCTGAACTATTTTCTCTTCATAACATGTGATGTTACAGCTTTCCATATTCTTAAATGGTTTTAGTGATAGTCTGATGCAACCAATCAATTGGAGGACTGCATCATGGCTAGGATATGTTGATGTCCCTATAGATCTGTTGTGAACAACATTGCAGCTGCAAATAGATTTACAAGGAAATGGTGTGTTCTTCTGTTTTTAATTACCAAATGTGTTAGGTAACCCCATTCTGCATTCCCTGTGAATGTTTATTGTAGCACATATGTCAAATTAATTTTAGCTACTTGATGTTTGAGATTAATGTTTTGATCCAGGAAGTTTCACAAAATTAGGAAATAAAATAAATGCAATGTCTGCAAGACAACAACCAAGCTCAGAGAGTACCAAGGACCCCTCATTTCAATTCTGAGTTATAAATATTTATTGATAATCCCTGATGTCTGCCCTCACTCCTGGCCTTTTAAACACTCCCTGTGTCCAGCTGTCTTATGGCCATAGTGGGCCTGCAAAGACCCTCTCCGGAAAGAATGACAACATACCAATGACCTTTGTGTAACAACATCCCCTCTTTACTGTGAAATGTAGTTTGTTCTTTTCTACTTCATGTTATTATATTTCATTCTGGTTTGGGTGGGGTGGGGGCTGGAACAAGATCAATAACAACTATTAATCATTTCCCCTTGTGTGCAGAGACCATAAAGTGAAATATAAAGATTGGCAACTTCAGGGAAAGGAATGTTAATTGCTTTTAAGTGCATTGTAACTGAGGAGTTTCTTATGGTAAGAATGAAATGTTAATGTGGGCAGGATACCCCCCTCCTGGTCTGCTCCCCCCTCCCCCTGGTCCGGCCTGCGGAGGACAACTATAATGCTGATCTCGAAGAAATCCAGTTTGACACCCCTGTTCTACCCTTTCTGAAAAGCACTTTGTGAGGAAGGGATTTCTGAAGCACTTATTAATTTCTCATGCAAAGCCTAAATACTTATTTAGTTCAAAAGAGAAATTAACATGGGACTGTCACATATCAGTCCTTGAAGTGCACCCCCAAATAAGTGCCAGAATGTCTTGATGTCCATGCCACATCCTGTCTCAGTAACAAAGCTGTCACCTAGTTCTTACACCTAGTATCTTACAAGATTGGCTGATGAATTATTTTATTCATTTATTATTCATAAAACACATTTAATTAATCATTAAACAGATAG
>QLTV01014916.1:4225885-4238471 GCA_003457575.1 Thermophis baileyi | reverse complement strand
ATTAATTATTGAATACATACTGTTGCTAGTCTTTCAAATAATCTTTGGTATGTTTCAATTTGCTGTATTTTTGTAAGACACTTCAATGAAGTCACACTTGGATTTTTTTCATTTCACCATCCTGAAGTTAGATGGATGGATAGATAGATGGATGGATGGATGGATGGATGGATGGATGGATGGATGGATGGATGGATGGATGGATGGATGGATGGATGGATGGATGATAGATAGATAGATATACTGTATAGAAAGAAAGAAAGAAAGAAAGAAAGATAGACCGACAGATAGATAGATAGTAGATAAATAGATTGTGGTAACAAAATTGGTTTAAAATAATTTAAAAAGCACTTTTAAAAGATAATGGAGAAATTTCATGTTGTGGCTTGTGGTAGAGAGGACAAACCCATGGCTAAGTATTTAAATTAAACTCTGTAATACCTAGGGAACTAGGTATCTTTAGCCCAAAGAAGAGAAGGTTTAGCGGTGACATGATAGCCCCATGATGGCGAACCTATGGCACGCTTGCCACAGGTGGCACGCAGTGCCCTCTCTGTGGGCACGTGAGCCATCGCCCCAGTTCAGCTCTGCCACGCATGCGCGTGCGCCTCCCGCTGGCCAGCTGGTCATTGGGTCTCTGCCGCGCATGTGCGGGAGGGTGGGGCGTGTGTGGGGGGGCTGCCCATGCATGCGTGGGGTAGCGGGGTTCATGCAGGGGGGCCGCCCACGCATGTTTTTCCTCAGGCAAAATGGGCTAAAAAGAGATTTAACTGACTCTGAAAAGTCAAAAATTGTAATAAGACTTTCAGAGGGATGCAGCACTCTTGAAATTTCTAAGATATTGGGGTGTGATCACAGAAGCATAAAACATTTGGTTGCAAATAGTCAACAGGGTCGCAAGAAATGTGTTGAGAAAAAAAGACGCACCTTAACTGCCAAAGATTTGAGAAGAATCAAACGTGAAGCTACCTGGAACCCATTATCCTCCAGTGCTGTCATATTTCAGAACTGCAACCTATCTGGAGTGCCTAGAAGTACAAGGTGTTCAGTGCTCAGAGACATGGCCAAGGTAAGGAAGGCTGAAATCTGATCACCACTGAACAAGACATATAAGTTGAAACAGCAAGACTGGGCCAAGAAATATCTGAAGACAGATTTTTCAAAGATTTTATGGACTGATGAGATGAGAGTGACTCTTGATGGACCAGATGGATGGACCTGTGGCTGGATCAGTAATGGGCACAGAGCTCCACTTCGACTTAGATGCCAGCAAGGTGGACTGGTATGGGCTGGTATCAGGGGTGGGTTCCTCCTGGTTCGGACTGGATCGCCCGAACTGTTAACGACCCGTTGGTGACATCACGGATCCGGTTCAGTTGGTGCCGGTCCGTGGGCGCTGCCATTTTTTTTGGGGATTTTTAAAATTTTTTTTACTGTTCTGCTGCTTGAAAAAGGGCCCTCCTGCCTGCCCCTGGGTTTATACTGACCTTTATTCCTTCGCCCGAAGCACAGCTGATCAGCTCCTCAGCTGTGTTTCGGGCTGATTGCAGCTACTGAGCATATGCGGAAGCCAAATTATGCGAGTGTATGCGCGCGCGCAAAACGTCACGATGCGAACCGGTGGGGAAGGTAAATGGAACACACCCATGGCTGGTATTATTGAAGATAACTAGTTATTGAAGATAACTAGTTGGACCTTTTCGGGTTGAAGATGGACTCAAAATCAACTCCCAAACCTACTGCCAGTTTTTTAGAAGACACTTTCCTCAAGCAATGGTACAGGAAAAAGTCTGCATCTTTCAAGAAGACCATGATGTTTATGCGGGACAATGCTCCATCGCATGCATTGAAATACGCCACTGCATGGCTAGCCAGTAAAGACTTTAAAGATGAAAGAATAATGACATGCCCCCCCCTTTCCTCCCCTGCCCCTCACCCTATTGCGAACTTGTGGGCTCTTATTCAAGAGTGTCTGGGAGGCTGTGGTTGCTGCTGCACAAAAAGTTGATAGTCAACAGATCAAGAAACTGACAGACTCCATGAATGGAAGGCTTATGACTGTTATTGAAAAGAAAGGTGGCTATATTGGTCACTGATTGTTATTTTGAACTGTCAGAAATGTTTATTTGTAAATTTTGAGTTGTTTGTTTATTATCCTCACTTTAACAGATGAAAATAAATGAGTGAGACGGGAAAATTTTCATTTTTCATTTAGTTGCATAATAATTCTGCACACTAATAGTTGCCCAATAATTGTGCACACATAGATATTCTCCTAAGAAAGCCATAACCTCACTTTTACTTTCTTAAATATTCAGGTTTGAGGTTTATTAACATTTTGGATTGACCGAGAGCACAGTAGTTGCTCAATAATAAAATTAATCCTCCAAAATACAGCTTGCCTAATAATTGTGCACACAGTGTAGTTGGTAGGCAGTCTTGGCCATGGTGGAAGGTGCTGCTCTCTGGACATGTCCATACCAGCAGAGTCGGCCATTTCTTCTCTTCTCTATAATTGGTGCCACACCAAATTGTTGTCAAATGGTGTTATTTGTGATGTGGTCAAGAAGGGAGATGCCTGACATCCAAAGGAGCATTCGCATTTCCATGGCATGGAGATATCTTTCGGTCCATGTTGTTGCTGCCCAGCATTCAGTGCCATACAGTGCAACAAGGTGGATGGTTGTCTTGTAGGTCTTAGATTTAAGACGGGTTGGCATTCGTCTGTCACATAACACACTGGTGAGTTCTTGCCAACGCATCCAGGCTGCATTCACCTTTGCTCGCACATCACCACTGATGTCGCCATTGCCTTGGAGATGGGATCCCAGATATCAAAAAATGTCCACCTTCTTTAGGTTTTCTCCATTGATTTGAAGTGTTCCAGGGGTGGTAACAGTCTCTAAGTACTCGGTTCTCTTGATGTTGAGGCGGAGGCCGAAATGGTTGAGGCAATTATTCCATGTTTGAACTTGCTGCTGTAGTTTGCCTCTGGTGGTGGAAGCAAGCATAATATCATCCACATAGAACATAGTCCAGGGTGCGTTCTGCTGCAGGTCAAGCGTGAACTTAATAACTTGAAAAAGTTAAAATTGATGAATTATGGAACAGGGTTTCTATGAGGATGCTCAGCTTTGGGTTTTTTAAAATCAAAGTTTCTTTTAACCAAATCAATAAAAAAGGTGCCAAAGATTTTTTTATATAACAACAATAACAACAGAGTTGGAAGGGACTGATTTACATGGTATAGAACCGTGATGGCAAACCTATGGCACACGTGCCACAGGTGGCACGCAGAGCCATATCTGCCGGCACATGAGCCGTTGCCCTAGCTCAGCTCCAGCGCTTATGTGCACACCGGCCAGCTGATTTTCGGCTTGCGCAGAGGCTCTGGGAGGGTGTTTTCGGCTTCCGGAGGGCCTCCGGGAGGCAGAGGAGGGTGTTTTCGCCCTCCTCAGGCTCCAGGGAAGCCTCTGGAACCTGGGGAGGGCGAAAAATGGGCCTACTGGTAGTCGGGAAACGGGGCAGCGGGGGAGGGAGGTCGTGCACGCATGCGCGGGGGCGGGGCAGCACGGGGTCGCGGGAGGCATTGAATTATGGGTGTGGGCACGCACGCACATGATATTGTATGCGTGCATGCACTTTTGGCACCCGAGGAAAAAAAGGTTCACCATCACTGGTATAGAATAAAGACTATGGTCCCACCAAAACTTTATAGCAAATAGCCCTTAATCACCTTACGTAGAGGTGTGGTTACATGGATGAACACTGGCTGCCTTCCAGAAAACAAGGCAGAGACATTTTTCATATAAATTTGATAAATGCATTTGATAAATAAAGATAGGCATCTCTGCCACTTAGCTATAAAATATTGCTCCATAAGGTGCTCTTCTTATTGTTGCTTCTAGAGGTGAAAATCTACCAGGTCTCAAGATGCAGAGAGATTTTATTTTGGTAGAAGGTTACTGTTTCTGGATTGTTTTCCCCAGCAAGTTTCAACAGAATAGTAAAAGGAAAAATAAGTCTGCAAACATGAATAAAAGACAATGGGTGTTTTTCACTGAACTGTCTTCCTCTAGTATCAATCAATAAAATGCTCAGCGCTTGTTAGTTCCCTATAGCAAAACAGAAAATCAGGCAGAAATAGCGCAGATACAAAACTTAAAAAGAATGCACTTTTGAAATGGGTTTCTAGCAAATACCAACAAAAATAGCATTATTAGTCCTATATTTAAGGGTCAGATGGCCCCAGTTACAAACTTCATATAGTATCTTGCTATGTACTCATGGATATCAATCTAATATAGTTGTTGACTGAAAACCTGGAATTGCAAAACAACACAGGTGTTCACAGAGGTGCTGAATTAAAAAAGAAGAGTAGAGCAAGGTCCTAATTTTCAATTATTCTTTTAGTAGATAATAACTACATAGGCTGGAAAATACTTCTCTTAGGCCCTAAGTGATTGTAAGTAAGTAAAGAAAGTAAGGTGGGTGGGAGAGAACAGCAATTTGAGCCTGTTATAGGATAAAACAGGAGGAAACAGAAATGGGTGAGGAGGCCAAGATGGGCTGACAAAAAAGATCAATAGCAGCACTTCTAAGATAGCAACACAATATTTTAGGAAATTAAAATCCAAGAAAAGAAACCCATTTAGGCTGGAACACGACTCTTAGCTAATGAAAGGTGAAAGGTCTCTCATATACTTTTTCCCAGCAATCAAAGGTAAGCTTTGACTGGTGCAGAAAATTGATAGCCTCATTTCCAATCAGTTAAACAGTTTTCTAGCGCATAAGGGCCAGAGGCTACTGTGGGAAGCAGGAAGATGGCTGGGGAATGTGGCTCTCCTGGAGGAGAAAAGTAGAAAAAATAACCTACTTTCTTCAGGTTCAGGTTTTTGGCCAAAAATATATATGAGAAAATACAGATTGGGGTCAAATTATATCCCCCCCCCCAATACTGGGGACAGGACCCATACCAGGAGAAGATAATATGTAGAAAAGTTTGCAGTCTGAGTGGGACATTTAGATCTTGATGAGCAGCAGCAAGGAAGACTTCATGCTGGGTTTTCAGATGCTTTGGAAGCTCTTGTCAGTTTCAAAAATATATATCGAGGCTTGTTTCCCTTGAAATCAAGAACAGAGATTCACGGGAAATCTGGTTTAGCTGGTTATTGTAAGGCTTCTTGTTTGGCAGGGCTGTTAGGAAGCTTTTGGGAGGAAGTTGCTGTAGATTGATTTGCCCAGAGGGCAGTTCCAAATGTGCCTTTTTCAGCAGGAGGAGAGGTGTCTGGAGTCAAATGTGCTAGTGCGACATTTAAGACTCTTTTGTCCTACTGGGAATAAATGTCTCAGAAACAAACCACAAAGAGGTAAGTAAAGTGAAGGAGGGCAGGTACGGTATTATTGAAGCAGAACAAGATTTACCGGGCTTGCCTTAAGAAACAGAAAATAAGTAGTAAGTAGTAGTACTTTATTGTCATTGTACCTTGTAGAACGAAATTAAATGCCATCTTCAGTGTACATTATACATAAGAAAACTATAAAAATAAAACAAAAACACACATCCTTCACATTCTATACAATTGAATTGAAAACCCCTGATATTGCATTAATATTGCACTATACACTAGAATTCAATATAGTTACTGCTCTGGGATAGAAGCTGTTTTTCAGCCTATTTGTCCTTGCTTTTATTGTCCTGTACCGTCTGCCAGATGGTAATAGTTCAAAAAAAGGGTACCCAGGATGAGATGGATCTTTAATAATGTTTTGAACTTTCTTAAGGCAGCGGGAGCTATAAAGATCTTCCAAAGAGGGGAGAGGGCAACCAATGATCCTCTGGGCAATGACGTTAACCCTCTGGAGGGCTGTCCTATCTGCCACTGTGCAATTGGCAAACCATACACAGGTGCAGTAAGTTAAAATACTCTCTATAGTGCAGCGGTAGAAGGTCACCAGCAGTTTTTCATTCAGCTGTTGTTTCCTGAGAAGTCTCAGCTAGTATAATCTCTGCTGGGCCCTTTTGACCAGTGCTGTAATGTGAGTGCCCCAGGTCAGGTCCTCTTTTATGATAACATCCAGAAACTTAAAACTGGCCACTTGCTCCACTCGGTCTCCATTGATAAGCAAGGGCTGGATGTCTGATCTATTCTTTCTGTAGTCCACTATAAGCTCCTTGGTCTTATTGGTGTTAAGAACAAAATTATTGTCTCCACACCTGAAGTGGGAGGAAGCTGTATGGAAAGGATTTCACCCAGGCAGGATTTGGGGAAGCTGGAAGCAAGATGGGAAGTGGTGAGGATAGCACACTGCAGGGTGGCATATAGCAGGCAACTCATAAATTTAAAAAAATCCAATTTTTATTTAACATTTTGATCACAGTAGTAAAAGCAAATATGAATTAAACTTAGAAAAAGAGAAATAGAAAGAAGGAATAAAAAGTTCAAGGAAAAAAGAAGAAAAAAGAAAAAGGAGAAAAAAATTAAGTTTGTAAGTTGTTGCAGTCATAAATCAAGTCATCATGTCACCAAAACGAGTTTCCAATTTTTTTCCAGCAGTTAAGTGAATTCCACTGTCATTAAGCCATTAAGCAAATTATTTTTTCCCAATGGGCAGTTTTTGTCAGAAACTGATAATAAATGCTGAAAACCGGTAAACAATATCAGAAATGCCATTTATTCGCGATTCTTTAAATTCTGAAGCTTAAAACTAATTTTTCCTTTATTTAAGAATGAAGGTAAACTCCCCAACTGACTTTTCAAACTTGATGTTTTGATGATCTCTAGCAGCCTTAAGATAGTTAAATAGATAATTTCCAAATGCAATTACAAAGTGAGGTTTCGCAAACTTAGTGCCATTTAAAAGGCTCTAAACCATGGTTGCAAGCAAGATGGCTGATCCTATTGTCTCGGGGCACTCAAACCGATGGAAAACCACTGTTCTGCAATGGTCTCAAAATAAGCAGCTGTCTGGAGCTTATGTGGATAATTTCCCGTTCTCTCCTTCTCCGTTCTGTAGGCCCAGTTCTTCCACCTTGGCTTCAATTTTCATCTTCGCTCATTCGGAGATGTGCCAGTTTGCCCTTCCACCACTGGAAGTCCCTATATCTGTGATGGCGAATCTATGGCACACGTGCCGGAAGTGGCACACAGAGCCATCTCTCCGGGCACGCCAGCCATCGCCTGTTGCTTTTCCGGGTTCTGCCGTGCACATGCGCGCTGGTCAGCTGGTCTTTGCATGCGCGGGAACGCCAGAAACCAGAAGACCAGGTGACCGGCATGCACATGTGTGCCAGGGAGCTGCTATTCCAGTTTCCGGCACTCCCGTTTTGGCACTCGGTGCCGAAAAGGTTCGCCAACACTGCCCTATATCAAATGGTGGTTCGGACACTTTTTCAGCTAGTGTCTGGAGGCAACAGAGATTCCCATCAATAGCTAACTTAAATGCATTGTCTTTTTGCACCTCTGAGATTTTTGCCCTTGGTGTCTGTAATTATTTTCAATTCATTACTTAGATGTGGTATTTTATTCATTTAAAACAAATAATGATATTGCGCATCTGTGCTCAGTAGATTTATCATTACAATTGGGGGATGGTATTGAACTGTTTTACTTGGCGCTTAAATATTAATGGTGTTTGTATTGATTGCAATGTTGTAACTTTTTGCTGATTGTTTTTTGTAGCATATTGTTTACTGCCGTAGGCTTCCTTATGGGAGAAAAAGAGAGATAAAATTATTGAAATGAAATGAAAATAAGACAGTCGTAGAGTTACTGTGGGAACTGATTAGATATTTATAAGTTGGATCTGAAATGGTATTTTCATGAGAATATTGATAACCCTAGATGTAATTTCCTTCCTCCCTCCCTCCCTCCCTCCCTCCCTCCCTCCCTCAAACTACATTACATGAAGGGAAGCATGCAGTGAGGTTCTTGTACTCTTCAACATCTTCATAAATGATCTAGATGAGGGAATAGAAGGGGCACTCATCAAATTTGCAGATGATACCAAACTGGGGGGAACTTTCAAAGATAGGCTCAAGATTCAAAAGGCAAACCTGAAGACTGGGGCCTCTCTAACAAGACACAGTTCAGAAGTGAGAAAAGTGAAGACCTGCACTTAGGGAGGAAAAAAAATCAAACACACAATTACAGAATAGGCAATACCTGGCTCAACAGGTATGTGAGAGGGATCTAGGTGTTCTAGGTGTTCTAGTGGACCACTGGTTGAGTCAGCAGTGTGCTGAAGCTGCCAAAAAAGCCAATGCAGTCCTAAGCTGCATCAACAGAGGGATAGCATCAAGATCACAAGAAGGGGGGCGGGGCCAGCTGTCAAGAGGAATGGGTGTGTTGAACGATTCTCCGGATCGTTTTCCTCCCACTTCCAACTGTTTGATGGACTTTTCGGGGTCTCAGGTCCCTCGGAGGGGGACCGGAAAAAAGAGGCGTCCTGAGGAGCGATCTTTGGCGGCGGTCGAGATCAGCGAACACAGGAGAAGCCTTGGAAAAATCGAGCGGAGGAAGGAGATGGCCCATAATGGCGGCCGCGAAAAAATGACAGCTGACAGCTGGCCGACAAACAGCGGTGAAATAGCGGGACAGAGACATGATAGATCCAGTGAAAAGTAATCCTGACAGTAATCCTGACGACTCAGTGGAAGTGATCCGGGGTGAAAGAACTTGCCAGAGGATTTCCGAAAAGGATAGAAGAATAAAGGAGCTCAGAAGAGAAAGAGGAGAGAAAGTTTTTTCTTCTTCTCTCTTGAAATAGCGGCGAGAGAAAAGTTCAGGCGCAGAAGGGCTGCTTGCATTGTGGAATTGTATTGGCTGGAGAAACTTAAAATGAAAAGACCTAGAGGAGCTTCTTTCTAAAAAGAAAGTTTAAACACGAGAGGCAAGTGCACTTCAAAGCCATAAAGTGAAAGTGCTGACGGAGCAGAGGAAGTAGACATTTTGAATTAAGACTGTAGGCTGAATACCAGAGAGAAAGGCAAGAGAGATACCTGCTGGCTGAACAAAGGACAACTCTAGAAGGGGAAACAAAAAAAAAAAGGAAATAACAAACCTGTGACTTTAAAGTACACTTAGTTTTGTCTGCAAGTGCAAATTGATATTTGAGCAAAATTCTCTGTCTTTAAGATCTAAAAGGAACTATAGAGAAAAATTATATGAGGAAAGTGTGAGTACAACAAGGGCAAAAAACTACACATATGTATTGAACTTTTTGAAATTATTGACATCTATATTAACTAAAAGAATGATTGTTAATTATATCTATTGATAAGTTTATTTTGAATATTGATTGCTGCAAAATATTGGTGATTTAGATTTATAATTTAAATAATTTAATTTAGTAATATTTAAAATCAATTAGTTAGAGATAATTAGCACCTACAGTATCTATTCTTGTTCTAAAACGCTTTAATATTCACTGTTAAATATATTAATATTTGTATTTAATATATTTAATTGACAACCTATTATTATATACAAAACGTAACATAATTAGATTTAATTGTGATAATCTTGGTATACTGGAGAGAAATATAAAAATTGTAAATAAGTGGGAAGGTTGGTTTGAAGAGTTGAGAAAGATGACAAGTATTCCCAATTTCACGAGAGTTGGAATAGGAAGGAAACAGACAACACAAACGATAATAATGGAACCAAGCCCAACTAGGCAAAGATCTTTAGAAGAGGTGACTCAAAGAGACAGAGCGAATTCATTTAAAGATTTACAATTAATGCTGCAATCCATGCAAGAGGTGATGTGTAAAAAACATGAAGACCTAAAAAAAGAAATAGGGGAAGTGAGAAATGATACAGGAGAACTTAAGGAAAAGATGAAGTCAATGGACAGGAAATTTGAGTGTTTTCAGCAACAGATTATGAAAAATGAACAAAAATTACAGGAAATGGAAGAAAGAATGGGAAAAGAAGAAAAGAGAGTAGATGAAATGAATGAGAGGTTAATCCAGGCTAATAGAGAATTGGAATCGACAGTCATCTCCCTGGAATTAGAAAAGGCTGCCCATTTTCTACGGTTACAAAATGTTAGAGAGGAGAAAGGTGAAGATCTACCAGAGATGATGACAGACCTACTGGCAGGAGCTTTAGGGATTGGCAAAGAAGAGATGGCGAATGAGATCTATGAACTCTATAGAATTCATATGAATTATGCGAGAAGACACAATCTTCCTAAAGAAGTCCACATTAGATTTGTCAAGAAATCTATTAGGGATGAGATACTATTTAGGACTAGAGACGATCCACTGGAATGTCAAGGCAGGCAACTAATTGTACTCAAGCAAGTACCTAGAAGGGTGAGGGATTTGAGAAGACTTTACCAACGAATAACCTCCAAATTGATTAGAAAAAATATTAATTTCAGATGGCTGATTATGGTGGTGTGGCAGGAAAAACAGCTTCGACTAGACACAATAGATAAGGCAGAAGAATTCTATAGACAAAACTTTGGTAGTGAGGAAGAGTTAGTGGAAAGAGAGACAAGAGAAGAAGGGGAGATATTAGCACAGGCAATAGAAGAAAAGGAACCACAAATCAAAGACAAGGGAACCGGGAGAAGAGAGGATGTAGATAATGAAAAACATGATGAGGATAGACTCAAAGAAGTTAAAGAGGCTAGACCGACAAGAACAACAAGAGCCAAAAATAGATAAAGAGACAAAAGAGGAAGCTGAGATTCTATCCTTGAACATTAATGGCCTTAACTCTCCATTAAAAAGGAATTTTTTTTAAAACAAACTTAGTAAGATGAATTTGGATATAATAATTTTACAAGAAGTCCACATAAAAAAACAACAACACCTATTAAATTGTCCCAAATTGGGGAATATGTTTGCATCACTGTCACAACAGAAAAAAGGAGGAGTTGTAGCATATATTAAAGAGGAAATTCCGACGAAACAAATTTACAAAGATGAAGATGGTAGAATCCTAATATTAGAAGTAATATTGAATAAAATAAAAATAGCTCTTGTGGGAATTTATGCCCCGAATGAGGGGCAGAAACAATTTTATAAAAAACTACATAGTATCATTGGCGAATTTGAATTTGATAATATCTGTATAATGGGAGATTTTAATGCAATTGCAGATAGACATTTAGACTATAAAAGTGATAAGATTAGAAAAGGAATTAGAAGAACATTACCTAGTACCTTCCTTAAAATGGCGGAGGAGTTTAATATTCAAGATATCCGGAGGGAGAGAAATATAGGGAAAAAGCAATATACCTATTATTCGGGTCGACATTTATTATGGTCCAGAATCAACATGGCGTGGCTGTCAGATTTAAATTCGGAAGTGGAAGACATTACAATTGACACTAATGCTTGGGCAGACCATAACCCAGTCAGAATTAGATGGAGAGGACAAAAGAAAATAAGGAGGTGGACTTTGAAAAGAGCAATTTTAAAACATAAAGAATTTAAACTAAAAATGGAAGATCAAATGGGTCTGTTTTTTCAGATGAACAAAAAGGAAGATACAAATTGCCAAAATTTATGGAACACAACTAAAGCTTACATGAGAGGTGTTGCAATTGCCTATATGGACAGGGAAAATAAAATCAAACTACAGCGGCAAAGAAATTTAGAAGAAGAACTCAGTAGAGCTGAGACAAAAGTACAAAATGAACCACAAAGACGTGATTTGAAGCAACAAATAGACCTAATTAAACACAAGATGAATATCATTGAAAAGGAAGAACTGGCGCAGCAAATAAAATGCACTAAGCAAAACTTTTTTGAAAATGCCAACAAACCGGGGAGATGGTTGGCCTATAGAATAAAGAAACACAATGATAAAAAAAGGATTAGTAAACTATACAATGAAGAGGGTGATATTGTATATCAGAACGAAGGGAAGAAAACTGTGGCCTACGAGTTTTATAAGAAATTATATGAAGATGAAGAACAGAAAAACAAAGACAATCTACTAAAATATCTGCAAACAGCTGAATTACCAAAAGTCCCAGAAGAGATCCAAAACATGTTGAATAAAGAGATAACACCTCTATAATTATCAGATGCAATTAAGAAGCAAAAGAACAACAAAGCCCCAGGTCCTGACGGTTTACCAGCAGAAATATATAAAATTCTTCAAGAATCTTTAGGTCCAATATTAATAGAACTATTCAATGAAGTCCTACAAAATGCGAAAATACCGGCCTCATGGGAGGAAGCAATCATTACATTGGTTCCCAAGGAAAACTCAGATTCAGCGTTTATTAAAAATTATAGACCTATCTCATTACTAAATTCGGATTACAAAATTTTTATGGCTATAATGGCTGAGAGACTCAAAAGATTCTTAGTAGAATTTATACATACAGACCAAAACGGTTTCCTGCCAAAAAGATATATAAGAAATAATGTTAGGATTGTATTAGATGTACTGGAATATTATGAGGTTAATAATGAAAAACAAATTGGGCTAATTTTTCTCAACGCGCAAAAAGCATTCGACAGTGTTAAATGGGACTTTATGCTTAACCAACTGGTGTACATGGACTTTGGGGAGAACTTTATAAACATGTTTAAAGAAATATATTCTAAACAAGTAGC
>QLTV01014916.1:4168428-4221995 GCA_003457575.1 Thermophis baileyi | reverse complement strand
TATATATATATATATATATAATAGGCAAAATAATATATATATTATTTGCATATAAGTATATTGAACACAGTGAGACCATTTTGGCGTTTCATCCACCATACAAACCAAAGTGAAAGACAAATAACATATACATTACTTACAGTGCTAGTCTCATACAGTTATTTTTAACCAATGTATACATTCTAATACATATATAATATCTCATTCCGGGTCTACTTAACCTAATTGTTTCGTGTTCCGACTCCCACCTTGTGTTTCCAGCCATTGATGAAATCTGTTCCATGTATCATAATATTCTCTCTCTCTTTTGTCTTTTAATTCTAACGTCAATCTATCCATTTCTGCGCATTTTGCCTATTTTAATCACCCCATTAAAGCTAGTATGTTTTAATGCTCCAAGATGGTTGAAAAAAAATAAGACAGAAGCAAAGGAAAACAAAGAATGGTCTTGCTGAACATCCCTCATGCCAGGGATGTCCACAGGGTGCAGTGGCCAGGATGGTACAATCAAAGCTCGATTTTTAGTTGCAGCATCACAGCCATAATTTCTGCTATGGAAAACATTTCTGCCAGGTTGGGCGTGAGCCCTGGGGCTTTTAGGAGAGCTCTCCGGTGCAAGAAACTCCTCCCAAAACACCCCTCATCCTGCTAACAGCCTTTCCTTCCAGCCTCAGCCTCAGAAAGGCTATCAGGGGAATCATCACCAGATCAAGATACACGATGCTGCAAATTGAGAATTGCATTTCTAATACTTGCAGTGAAGTGAGTGGTACCCAGTGACACATGTGCCCTCCCCACATTCCCACGTTGTACTTTTTAGTATGACAGACAAGTCTGCTTTTGTCCTGGCCATTTCCTGTTCTTGGGGTTTGGCTCAAAGCGTCCCATTCTAAGGTTAACTGAAGCCCTGGGTGTCCTGGCATTTGCATCCTTCTAGTGTGGATAGAGAGTGTCTGTGAAGGTGGGAGAGCAGGATCATTTCATCCTCACACTTCCTTTTTTTCTCTCCTTGCCACCTAAATATTTGTTTTCTATTTGGACAAAAGATGAAGTACATTTGGACCTGGGCAGGAGTAGGTTCTAACTTACCTCACTGCCAGTTCGCTTCCTTGCACGCCGTGTGGGCACATGCGCGTTGTGCACCATGTGACCGCACGCACATGCGCATGCGCCGCGCTGAAAATCCAGCTTCTGCGCATGTGCAGAAGCAAAAAAAGCTTCTGCGGATGCGCAGAAATGAAAAACAAGATGGCGGCGCCTATGGCGCCTCCGAGAGAGCCGGTTCGGGGGCATGTCCAGCTGGCCATCACTGCCGGTTCGGCGAGCAGGGGGAAATTCCCGCTACCGGTTCTAAAGAACTGGTCCGAACTGGCAGGAACCCACCTCTAGTAGCAAGAGAGCAGGAGAATCTGGCAGTCTGCAGAATACATGGGTTCAGTGATGATCATTCCATAGTATAATCTATGATCTGGTAAGAGCGCTTTTAACAGATTAACAGAGTTAGAAGGGACCTTGTAGGTCATCTAGTCCAACCCTCCCTGCCCAAGCAGGAGACCCATTTCTGACAGATGGCAGTCCAGTCTCTTCTTGAAAGCTTCCAGTGATGAAGCTCCCACAACTTCTGAAGGCAAACTGTTCCATTGGTTGATTGCTCTCACTGTCAGAAAATTTCTCCTTAATTCCAGGTTGAATCTCTCCTTTTTCAGTTTCCATCCATTATTCTTTGTCTGACCTTCAGGTCATGATAGCAATGATGATGTTATTTTCTAAATTAATTTGATGTAATCTATCATAATCTCCTGTAGATTTTCTTGGGATTGTTACGATGAAACTGTCTTGATGAATTGTTCACTTGATGAATTGGAAACTTTTCAAAGCAATTTATGTTCAAAGCTTTTGTGCTAAAATATGGGTGTTCAAATTTACTGTTGGAGCTAGAGAGCTTTTTTTTCTCTTTTAAAAATTTAGTTCATTAAAAAATAAATGAATTAAATTCCTGTATTTATTTGTGGCTATAAACCATGATAAAGTGAAAGCTTATAATCCTTACTGAGCAGGGGTGGGTTCTACTTACCTTCCCTACTGGTTCTGATCGCGATGGAAGCTTCGCTCACGCGTGCGCCCCTGTCACGTTGGGCAAAACACCCGGAAATGACCCTCTGCACATGCGCAGAAGCCTTTGCGCATGCGCAGAGGGTTATTTTTCAAGCCACGGTGACCGGAGGACCGGTTCAGGGGCGTGGACCGCCAGTCTTTGCTGCCGGTTCGGCGAGTGGTGGTAAATTTCCTCCACTCTAAAGAACCGGTCCGAACCGGCAGCAACCCACCTCTGTTACTGAGGCTTCCAAATTCAGATGCCCTGTCATCCCAGGCTTTATTCTGAGAATTGGAAATGTACATACTGCCTTTTCTGGAAACAGAGTTTTAGACAAGCTAATCTTTTTTTTTTTTGATTGATTTGAAAAAAGTCCCTTTTGTCTTCTTACTTATCCCTCAATTTATCAGCCTTGCCGGCAAAATCATTATGTGAGGATTTTCTGTTAGTATGTTTTCAAAGGGAATCTTTATTTCTTGCTTTGAGTAACAAGTACAATTTTGACAAGGGAATATCATTTTGTAACTCTGCTCGCTGTTTTGTTATCAGGAGATGGGCTGATTAATAGAGTCGATGTTTTAGTTCTTTGAAAGGTTTTCAGAATTCTCCACAAAGCAGTTTGTTCTTCCCGGGTAAAAAGAATTGCATTAGTTGTCTTAGACTAATTCCGGATTTTGAATGGAAAATGAAAACCCACATAGGCAATTATTCAGCAGCATTCATGTTTTGCTGATCATTTGAGTTTTGTATGAAATGCTTTCTCATCAACTGACAAAAATGTTAATGTGATAAAATATCTGCATAGGACTATCACTCGGGAAATGAAGCAGAATCAATTCCATCATGATTTTTTTGAAGCATATCAAAATTAGCATTTGTCCTACGTATGTTAATGGAAAGTTAACTTTTTGTAAACTTGCTTTGAGCCTTGCAGCCTCTTTTCTTCATCTTAACACTGACTTGTTTAACCTATTACTGTTTTCAAAAATAAGCAGATCCTCTGAAAATTTCTATTAGGGTCAGTCTGCCAAGTCAGTTCCCCTTTAGCCCTATTCAGCATTGTTAGATCTGTATTTGAACATGAAGTAAAATAATGATGATGTACAGTACATAGCAGCCCAACCTCAGCATCACACATTTTGCAAATCCATCCTCTACTTATTAACAGAGCAACAGAACATCAGAGTTGGAAGGGATCCCCTGCTTAATCAGGAGATCCTAAACCATTCCCAACAAATGGCTATCCATTCCAATCTCTTCTTAAAAGCCTCCAGTAACAGAACACACACAACTCTGAAAACAAGCCTTTCCACTGATTGTCTTAGACTAGCCATACTCAATTCCTGCAGCTGTTCTTCATATGTTTTAGCCTTCAGTCCCCTAAACATCTTTCTTGCTTTTCTCTGCACTCTTTCTAGATCTAGAAGGTCAACAATTTATTTTTAAGTTGTGAAGACCAAAACTGGATGAAATGTTTCAATACTGTGGTCTTATCAGGGCATTATAAACTGCTACTAACACTTCATGTGATCTTGATTCTATCTCTCAGTTAATGCAGCCTAGGACTCTGTTAGCTTTTTTTTTTTTGGCAGCTGCAGCACACTGTTGAATTTTTATTTTATTTTTGCTATTTTTGTGCAGCACAAATTGGTATGAAGAGACTCATAGGTATAATGTGAGTGGGAACCTCTACATCAGGGGTGTCAAACTTGATTTCATTGAGGGCCACATCAGGGTTGTGTTTGACCTCGGGGGGGGGGGCTGGGGTGGGTGTGGCCAGGGTGGCCGTGGCCAGCTCGACGTCATTCGTGTCAGGGGCACCTGTGGTGGCCTGAGCACTCTGCCAGCAAAAACAGGCTTCCGAGCTCCGTTTTTGGCTGCAACCACCTCCTGCAACCCTCTGCCAGTGAAAACGGAGCTCGCAAGGAGGAACCCTCCTGAGCTCCATTTTCGCTGGCAGAGGCACCACGGGCTGGTCCTTCGTTGTTTCCAGGGTGGCCCTGCAGGCCAGATCTAAGCACCCCGCGGGCCGGATCCAGCCTCCGGGCCTTGAGTTTGACACCCCTGCTCTACATTGACAGCTCTACATAAGAATGTCTATGTGTTTTAAGATGGATGCAAAATTTGTTAAGTTTTGAAATTCTAAGCTCCAAAACACCTTCCTATTTTCTTTTGAGAGATGGGATGAGGAAGAATACTTCCATAGTACAGAGTTTGCAAATATGTTCAGCTTATTATACTCACCTTTCATTGGGAAACCCCTGGAGAGTTTTAAAATTATTCTTTCCCCCTAGTTCATAACTGAGATTTCAAACACGCAAATGTTATCAAAATCACAAGAAGCTGAGAAAAAATTGACTTTTAGCTGTGGTAATTAGAAATTACCCTTAATTAGCCAAAGGCTAATTATGTATGCACCTCCAATTATGTATGTTATTATGTATGCACCTCCAATCCATATGTATTTCTAGCAATAGAAATATGTTACATTTTGCTTCTATGTTATGTAGGAGGTTGTAAGGAAGCTTGAGCTGGAAAAAAGTAAGATTCTTTTCAGTGACAAAGTCCTCTCACTACTAAGTCAACAATTAGTATGTCAAAAATGATAAAACATTTTTAGCAATATGTGCTGCACAAGGGGCCTCATATAGATAACATATGAAGAAAAATCCTTCATAGAGCCTGACTGAACTGCCTACAGAAAAGGAAGAATTTCCTGATTGGTATTCAGGGGCATCCAGAGGAAAGGTCAAAAAGTCAAAATGATGGCCAAAATTCAAAACTCTGTCCATTTTTCCTGAGCTTTGGCGCTTGCTTGAGGGGGGTCTCCCCATGCGTGCGCACGCTCCGGCTCAGCCACAGCTGGCCAGGGGGTCACGAGAGGGGGAGGAGGAGGGTTGCCGGAGAGTGCAGGAGCGAAGCGGCCCTGTACCTGCCTTCGCTGCACGTAAGGCAGCCTTCGCTTCCTGCCGCTTCGGGCTGGAGTTCGTGCCCTCCGCGCTCAGCCGAAGAGCTGCTGGGGGTGGGGGATGACACAGCAAGGCGATGGCCGGAGCATTAGTGCAGAGAGAAGCCGCATCCTGTTGTGTCCTGTTAAGACCCTCCTTAAGCGAGCAGCCACCCATCCCGTGCACGCTTTTCCTGAGCTTTGGCGCTCGTTTGAGGAGGCCTCCCCACGCGTGCGCACGCTCCCGGCTCAGCCACAGCTGGCCAGAGGGTCACAAGAGGAGGAGGGGGGAGGAGAGTGCAGGAGCGAAGCGGCCCTGTACCTGCCTTCGTGCCACATTTGCACGTAAGGCAGCCTTTGCTTCCTGCCGCTTCGGGCTGGAGTCCAAAAAAGAAATAAGAGGGGCGAGGGGCAGAACCAACCTGTTAAGGGGCAGGGAGCCGCGGCAGAGGGCCCAAAGAGCCGCATGCGGCTCCAGAGCCGCAGGTTGCTGACCCCTGGTCTAGCTATTGATAAAATACATCCGATATAAAAAAATATTCAGTTTCTTCTTTATCCTTAATAGTGAGCGTTAATCTATCCATTTCTGTGCATTCTAATATTTTCTTAATTACATTCTCATCCGACGGAATCTCATCATTTTTCCATTGCTGTGCAAATAAAATTCTGGTTGCGGTTAGTATATGTAAAACCAGATATATAGTCCTTTGGTCATATTTTTTCCGGTAGAATGCCCAACAAAAATGTCTCTGGTTTCAAGTCTATATGTTGCTTTATCATTTTTTCCAACCAAGTATGTATTTTCGTCCAATATTTTTTAGCTTTTGGCCATGTCCACCACATATGGTAATATGAACCAGATGATTGATTACACTTCCAGTATTTAGCAGATCTATCTTTATACATTTTTGCCAGTCTTGCCAGTGCAAAATGCCATCTATAAAACATTTTATACAAATTGTCTTTATATGCAGTTGACATAGTCAATTTAATATTTCTATCCCATAGTTTCTGCCATTTATCTAATTCTATTGCATATCCAAAGTTTTTAGCCCAAGCAATCATTGTCTCAATTCTAGCTATTATCAAAAGTGAAGAATAGAAGGCCCTTGTCTCAGGGCCATCCCAATTTTCACATCATCTTTCCTTCCTTCAAATAATTTTTCCTTTCTGATTCTTTCTACTTTCCATTTGACAGATGCATTAAAGTTGTGTGGAGACCATCTACCCTTGGCACTGTCCTGTTTTTATTGAAATGTTTTAGAAGATTCCCATCAAGCCCTTTCTAAAATAACAGGAAGGAAATCTTGAAGAACAAAATCAGCAGCCATAGACAAGAGGAGACAATGACCAACTGTTCTTATTTACCATATAACTGATGCAAATAGGGGGAAAAACAGATCTAGGAAACTACAGACCAATCAGTCTGACATCAATACCTGGGAAGATACTGGAAACGATAATCAAGCAACAAATCTACAAACACCTAGAAGCAAGCAAAGTTATAACCAAAAGCCAACAAGGGTTTGTCAAAAACAGATCATGCCAAACAAATCTTATTTCATTCTTTGACAAAGTGATTAAATTAGTGGACCAGGGAAATGCTATAGACATAGTGTACTTGGAATTCAGTAAGGCATTTGACAAAGCAGACCATAACTTACTTCTTGATAAGCTAGAAAAATGTGGGATAGACAGCATCACCACCAGATGGATTTGTGACTGGCTGACAAACCACACTCAATATGTATTCCTTAATGAAACTACTATATTTTTTGGACTATAACATGCTCTGGACTATAAGACGCACCTAGCTTTTGAGGAGGAAAACAAGAAAAAAAATCTGCCTGTGCCTCTGCCTCCCAGCAATTGATCCTGCTGATCAGCTGTTCCAGGCTGCAGGGATTGATGAGTTCCATCGGCGCCACCACCTATCGCCACTGCCTATCCCCGCCTGGAACAGGCAAAAAACGGGACGCGCGGAGGCCGAAAATGGGGTGCGCGGAGGCCAAAAACGGGACGTGCGGAGGCTAAAAATGGGGTCACTGAGGTGGTGATAGGTGGCAGCGGCGATGGGCGGTGACAGCACCGATGGGCGGCGGTGATCCGCGCAGCCTGGAACTGCTGATTGGCAGTATTCCAGGAGGCAGATCCAACCACCAATCAGCTGCTCGTGCTAAATCAGGCTGTGCTGAAGCTGACCAGGCTGTTTGCTGTTGCTGCAAGGAGGCAAATTGCTGGGAGGCAGAGGCCAAAGGGTGGTGGCTGGTGGGTGGGCGGGGCTTCAGCAACATTCGCTCTATAAGACACACAGACATTTCCACCCATTTTTTTTTGGGGGGGGAGTGCATCTTATAGTCCGAAAAAATACGGTATATCTACTTGGAGGGAAGTAAGCAGTGGGATACCCCAAGGTTCTGTTTTAGGCCCAGTCCTTTTCAATGTCTTCACTAATGACTTAGATGAGAGAATAGAAGTGGAACTCATCAAATTTGCAGATGACACCAAGCTGGCAGGAATAGCCCAGAAGATAGGCTCAAGATTCAGATAGGTCTTGACAGACTTGAACACGGTGTGGGGGAGCCCTCATGAATGAATGAAAAGATGAATGAAAAGTGTCCATCACCACTACCAGATACAATCTGGGACAGAATATTATGGAGGGAGGAATGGAATTGAGATAAAGATGTTTTTCTTGACTTAGCTGATTTTTAGAGTAGGAATATCTTCTTTCCTTTCCTTGCAACTTGAAATCCCCTTTCTGATATCCACCCTATGCATTCATTTCCCATCTTTCCATTTTTCTGAATGTCAGTAAACAATATCTAAATTCATATAACTCTTAACTTTTGCTTCAAAGTGAAGAGCTACTTGATAATTTAAGGCTACCACTGGCACAAGAAACAAAACAAAAAATGAAAAATGCATTAGCTTTAAACCCTGAAGCTTATTTGTTAGAATTTAACAATTATGTGCTTCATTTAAATACTGTTGCCAATAGCCAAATATATTTAATTTACCTCATTATGCTTTAAATTTTTGCAGTTCAAATTCAATAACATAGTATATTTTACTTCATTTTAAGGTATATTTCCCCAAGTATAGGCAGAGGTGGGATTCTACCGGTTTGGACCAGTTCGGGTGAACTGGATGCGCCGACAATCAGCTGGGAGTGAACCGGTTCGCTCTGACGATCAGGTGGGCCCGCCCGCCCGCTTGCGCGCTTTACTGACTTATATCTTCTCAGTTGATTCGCATGTCAGAGCGGATTGCCATGCCTCAGCTGTGTTTCTCCCCAGCAGTAACGCGGAAGGTAAGTTTTCGTAAAACTGCACATGCGAAGCGCGCGATCACCGAACCAGTTGTTAAACTGGCAGGATCCTACCACTGAGTATAGGTAATGCTAAAATATTTTCAAATAACATCACTATAACAGTACATTTTTATGAAGAAGTTAATTGTGATAGTCATCAGGGATGACTAAACATGAAAAATGGACAGGGTTTTGAATTTTGGCCATCATTTTGACTTTTTGACCTTTCCTCTGGATGCCCCTGAATACCAATCAGGAAATTCTTCCTTTTCTGTAGGCAGTTTAGTCAGGATCTATGAAGGATTTTTGCTCATATGTTAGCTATATGAGGCCCCCTGTGCAGCACATATTGCTAAAAATGTTTTATCATTTTTGACATACTAATTGTTAACTTGTGGCACAAAGGCAGGTACAGGGCCGCTTCGCTCCTGCAATTTCCTCCCCCCTCCTCCTCCTCTCGTGACCCTCTGGCCGGCTGTGGCTGAGCCGAGAGCATGCGCACACACGGGGAGACCTCCTCAAATGAGCGCCAAAGCTCAGGAAAGGCATGCGCGGGGTAGACGGCCACTCGCTTAAGGAAGGTCTTAACAGGACGCAACAGGATGCGGCTTCTCTCTGCACTAATGCTCTGGACATTGCCTTGCTGTGTCATCCCCCACCCCCAGCAGCTCTTCGGCTGAGCACGGAGGGCACGAACTCCAGCCCGAAGCGGCAGGAAGTGAAGGCTGCCTTACATGCAGCGAAGGCAGGTATAGGGCCACTTCGCTCCTGCACTGTCCGGCGACCCTCCTCCTCCCCCTCTCATGACACCCTGGCCGGCTGTGGCTGAGCTGGGAGCATGCGCACATATGGGGAGACCCTCCTTAAGCGAGCCGCTGCCCGCCCCGTGCACGCCTTTCCTGAGCTTTGGTGCTTGCTTGAGTGGGGTCTCCCCATGCGTGTGCATGCTCCCAGCTCAGCCACAGCTGGCCAGGGGGTCACGAGAGGGGGAGGAGGAGGGTCTCTGGAGAGTGCAGGAGCGAAGCGGCCCTGTACCTGCCTTCGCTGCACATAAGGCAGCCTTTGCTTCCTGCCGCTTCGGACTGGAGTTCGCGCCCTCTGTGCTTGGCCGAAGAGCTGCTGGGGGTGGGAGATGACATGGCAAGGCGATGGCCGGAGCATTAGTGCAGGAGAGAAGCTGAGTCCTGTTAAGACCCTCCTTAAGCGAGCGGCCGCCCACCCCATGCGCGCCTTTGCTGCGCTTTGGCGCTCACTTGAGGAGAGTCTCCATGCACATGCCCACGCTCCCGGCTCAGCCACAGCTGGCCAGGGAGTCACGAGAAGAGGGGGAGGAGGAGGAGGGTCGCCTGAAGGGAGGGGGGAGAGACACACACACACGCGCACGCACACACACACACATACAGAGAGAGGGGGGGAGAGAGAGAGACATAGACACACACACAGAGTGATACACAGAGAGGGGGTGAGAGAGACATAGAGAGACACATACAGAGTGATACATAGAGAGGGGGTGAGAGAGAGGAAGAGAGGGAGAGAGACACAGAGGGGGGAGAGAAGGGAAGATAGGGAGAGGGACAGAGACACAGATACAGAAAGAGGGGGGAGAGAGGGGGAGAGAGGGAGAGGGGGAGAGAGATATAGAGAATGGGCTGGGTAGGTGTGGCTAGGGGGTCATGTGACTAGGTGGGAGTGAGTGACATCGAGTTGGCCACGCCTACCCAGGGTTTGTGGCTCCCGGTGTGTTTTTTTTCTGTGGGAAACGGGTCCAAGTGGCTCTTTGAGTGTTTAAGGTTGCCGACCCCTGGGCTAGACAATAGAAACAGAAGTTAAAAAAGGAGGAGACATAAAAAGAGGAAATGTTAAAGTGGAGAGTTGTTAAAGAAGATAATGTTAAGTATTATTATTATACTATTATATTATCAATATTATTGTGATGAATACTATAACAAATATGTGGATTATGACTGCTTAAAAACAACTGTACCCAGATCACACACTGTTTGATGGAAATTGAATGTTATATAAATAAAATAAATAAAACATGAAAAAAAAGATAATAGCTAGTATTGCATAAACTTAAGGACCATTCAGAATTGAGAATTCACTTCAAGCTGACTCCAACTGCTCATAAAATCCCTGAGTAGGTAGGAGGAAGAGAAAGGAGGAGACAACAGAAGACAGTTAACTATTTTAGCGTGAAAAGAATAAGAATCAGTTTTGCTGAGTCTCTTGAGTTTCCTCCTTATTAATCACAAATAGAGCTCATGAAAAACGTGGATTCTGAAATACATTTCATGAGTTTATTCAAATGGTTTCCCAGTTTAGTTGTGCAGATGTAATTTTAATTTCTAAAAGCCCTGATGCTGGTGTTTTTCTGTAAGAGGGAAGTACAGGAAAGTAAAGTTATACATACCATATCTGAATAAATAATTGGACATTTCAATGCAAATTTTTGCTTTTGTTTCAAAGCCCTCATTAAAGTGCACTGAACAGAAAAAGCTTCGATAAGGATGGAAAAAGGAAATTGGCTTGGATGTTCTTTCTCTAATCATGTGACCAAGAAGGGTGCTTTCCAGTGGTTTAATTAGAAGGTTTTTAAACAAGTGGGGGGGGGGTGTCCAGAGGTGGTATTCTGCTGGTTCGGGCTAACCGGTAGTGGCAATCTGTGGGTGGGCCCGGGTGGGCCTACCCACCTGCCCCGGCTCTTTGTCGTCCTATTTCTGCATGTTTTGAAGCAAAGCGCATGCATGGAAGGTCACACACATGCATGGACGGGGTGCGTGCGAGCGAATTGAGCGCGTGTGCGCACGCTCACATTTGCGAACCGGTAGGGAAGGTAAGTGAATACCACCTCGAGGGGGGGGTGTCTAACCTTGTTTAAATCTAAACATTTGGTTAAATAACTTTCTCAGCAATGGCAGTTCCAGACGGATCTTATCTGGATTTGGAAACTGACAGGTTTAACACCTGGATGGAAGACTAGGAAGAAAGTCAGAGAGAAAATTTGTGAAAGTGTCCATGAAGACCCCAGGGGACTTTACTTTTAAAAAAATTAAATAACTTAGCATCCTAACCATTCAACCATACAAGAGCCGAGGTGGCGCAGTGGTTAGAGCGCAGTACTGCAAGCTACTTCAGCTGACTGCTAGCTGCAGTTCGGCAGTTCAAATCTCACCGGCTCAAGGTTGACTCAGCCTTCCATCCTTCCGAGGTGGGTAAAATGAGGACCCAGATTGTTGGGGGCAATATGCTGACTCTGTGAACCGCTTAGAGAGGGCTGTAAAGCACTGTAAAGCGGTATATAAGTCTAAGTGCTATTGCTATTCTGATGAATGAACATGATCACAAAGATCAATGAAAGTTTCACAGGTCTGTTAGTGGCCTGATGTATCTGTATCCCTTCAAATGATCAGAATAGAATAGAATAGAATAGAATTTTTTATTGGCCAAGTGTGATTGGACACACAAGGAATTTGTCTTGGTGCATATGCTCTCAGTGTACATAAAAGAAAAGATAAGTTCGTCAAGAAGACTTGGATGATCCTATGGATATAAAAACAAATTCACACTTTACTTTTAAAACTTGAGTCCAAAGAGAGGTCTGCTTATATTGCTCATATAAATAGTGCAGTGCTGTTGGTTTTTCTTTCAACAATATTTTTTTTAATATGACACCCCCCCTCCTTTATGTTTTGATTAATGAATAGCCAGGCCTCTTTCATGATTCCTGCCGATGTTACTGAATTTCACATAACGTTCATTGTTGAATTTTAAAATAAAGGGGCTTAAGAGCAGGTATAATGCATTTCATTAATAGGGAAGATTGTCATATGGCATAGGAAAGTCTACTGTTCAAAGAATGCCCCCCCCCAAGTTATTATATAGTTATTTGAAATATTTTGAGCAATCAGTTGGATTTCATGATGGCCAAATCACAAGAAACTTAATAGCATTTTCTGACTTTTCCAGCAACACTCTGATGTTTATTACAGTGTTGTTAGTCTCCAAGCTGTTTTCTATGAGTGCTCTTTTGAGGAACAGAAGATGGAACCTGATTTGCAACTAAGAAGTTTTTAAAGATCTCGTCATACTTAAATAACATTAAAGGCAAAAATGACCAAATTGTTTGCCTCTCACAGTAGTGATCTATAGTTGTTAGGGAAAGAGGTACCTAATTAAGTTATTTCCTCCATAATACTTTTAATAATCTATCTTTTAATTTGTTTAATTAAAAAGAGTATAAGTTAAAAAAATTAGTATAAATTATGCAGCATCCTTAATGTTCAGAACTATCCTGGGGAAAAATCTAATTAAATACAATTATTTATGTAAGGTCCCCTTGAGCAGTGGGTTGGAGTAGAAGATCTTCAAGGTCCGAATTCTAAGATTCTATAATTGAGCCCTGCCTCAGATCTTGATGTGCTTTTTCATTAGTACAAGAGGATTGTGTTCCTTGAAGAATTGAGCAATCTGCAACACCAGGAATATAAACCAAGAGTACAGATTTACAACAATGTTACTCAACTCATGAAGGTCATCCCAGCTGCCCAGATAAAGCAAACAAGCACCTCTGTTGGGCAGCAGCAATGGAGGAAAATGCTGCAGAAGGAGAATGACAACTTTAGCGACAATGGCATACTTCATGGGAGAAGGCAGTGCTGAACCACTCCTGTATTTTACCAAGAAAGCTACGGGAATGGATATTAAAAATGATGGATGATAGAGTGCCATATGATGGGCCCTTTAGATGGGATGGCCCTCAAGGTGCTGTTGAGGAACATCTGAAGAACTTTCAAAGCACTAATATGTTTTTGACAAGGCTAGATTAAAGCTTTTGTGCTGTCTATTTGCTGATGTTGTCACTCAGAAAACGAAAATCTGAAACTGCAAAAACAGAATTACAGTGGGTATTCGGAACGTAAGAAGAATGGATATGGGAAAACTCAACCCAGTGAAAGATGAAATGAATCAACTACACACTGACATCTTAGACATCAATAAATTGAAATAGTCATTTCGGTTAGAGAGTCTACTATTCAGTACAAAAAAAATAAAGAAGGTATGGATTTGCTTTCATACTGAGGAGGATGTTGATGAGTTTACTGAAATTGACAGAATATACAAGCCAGATATACAATCTGCTATTTGGGCTTGGAGACTGAAATGCTAAACCTGGCAATATTAAGGAGGAAAATTTAGTTGGATTGTATAGCTTAGAAAATCAAAATGAAGAAGGATGATAATTTGCCAGTTTCTGCCAATCCAGTGGTTCTTTATTGCTAATATACACTTCTGGTAACTAAAAGGATGCTTATACACATGGACATCATCAGATGGTATACACAGAATATAAATTGATTATATTATTGGTACAAAGAGATAGAAGAGCTCAGCTACAGGGTAACAGTAGAGACACGGTCAGAGGCTGGCTGTGGAGCACAAGTTCTAAGTCAGGCCAAAGTGGAAAAAGACAACTAGTTTCCACAATATGATACTATGAGATGTTGAACCTCTTTAATAGGAAACGAAAGGAACTGTGGAATGGAATCTAGGAAATGTTTAAGAATGGATGTAAAAAGAGGCTAAGAGACTGCTAAAGACCAAGAAATAGAAAAAAACAGACTAGATGTCAGATCAAACCATGGAAATTACCAAGAAGAGAAGCCAAAGCTAAGAAAAGCACCTCAAGAAAAAGCTTTACAAAGAATTTCAGAAAACTGTTAGAAGAGACAAGCAGTATTACAATATCTGTAAAGACCCAGAAGGTGGAAACAGACAAAGAAAAACAAGGAAGTCTTCCAAAGTATTTCCAAAGTCTGAATGAAGGTCCAACTTTAAATTATTGTGTTAAAGAATGGACTGATTAAAAAATGAATAGAGTAGAATAGAATAGAATTATTTTTTTATGTCTAACCTCAGAAGGAATTTGTCTCCAGTAAGAAGCACTCAGTGTACTTGCAAAACAACAGAGTATCATCATCATCATCATCATCATCATCATCCAGCAAATAACAAAATATCGTGATTTGCAAATTGAAGCTGAGCCACTATGGAGGAAGAAATAAATGGTTGTACCAATAGTAATAGGAGCCCTTGGAGCAATACCCAAAGGGCTGCCTAGATACATGGAAATTTTGAACTTATTAGACCTGAATATCCTGACCTTGCAAAAAACCACCTTACTCGGAACTGCCTGTATACTCAGATTTTACCTTAACAACTCTTAGGTCCTTGGTTAGGACTTGAACTGTCAAGTTTTTACCAGTCCCAGACTGTGAATCAAATTGAAGATTAAATCTATAATAACAATAACAATACTAATACCTACCAAGGCAAATAGGTGGGTGTGGAATGTTGCAATAACATCAGATGGTTGAAGAAGAAGAAAGGGCTTTGGAAGAATATCTGAAGGACAATGAAGAAGATGCACTGAAGTTAGTATGCCAGGAAGACTTACTGACTACTGCAGATACCAAACTGGTCAGCAAGAAAGACCAAATAAACAACAGAATGGAGGCATGGGAAGACAAAGTACTACATGGTCAGTACATTAAAAAATAGCAGGGAAAGCAGATAATAACCTGGCAATGGCTAAGAGCAGGAAAGTTAAAGAAAAAGACTGAAGGGCTAATTCTGGCTGCACAAGACCAAGCCTTAAGGACAAATGCATACAAAGCCAGAATTGAGAAGACAGCAACAGACATTAAGTGCCGACTATGCAAAGAAGCTGAGGAAACAGTGGACCACCTGGTAAGCTTCTGCAAGAAGATCACACAGATTGACTACAAACAGCAGCATGACAAAGAGCAACAATGGTGCATTGGAAGAGCTGCAAGAAATATCATTTGCCTGCAAGCAAGAACTGGTGGGACCATAAAATAGAGAAAGTCATAGAAAATGAAGAAGTTGAATTGCTCTGGGATTTTAGAATTCAAACAGACAGGCACCCCTGACTTAACAATTGTCGATAAGAAAGACAAAAAAGTCTGGATAGTGGATGTGGCGTGCCTGAAGACAGCAGAATAGAAGAGAAAGAACTGGAGAAGATAACAAAATACAAAGACCTACAAATAGAAATAGAACAACTATGGCAAAGGCAAGCAAGGGTAGCACCAATAGTAATTAGGCACCTTGGGAGCAATCCCAAAATAACTGGAGCACCACTGGAACACCACAGGCATTGACAAATTTGCCATCAGTCAATTGCAGAAGTTGACTTTACTTGGAACAGCTTCCATCTTGCAATGATATCTGTAACACCATCAAACATCCAGATTTGCCTATCCCAGGTCCTTGCTAAGGACTCGATAGGTAGACAAAAATGCCAAACCCAGTCTGAACATCTGGCTGACTGTGCGATGATCAATAATAATAATGTGTAACCAATAGAAGGGGGAAATAAGAGGTAACAAAAACATAAATAAAAGTATTATATTTTTTATAAATAAAAAATAAATAATACTACAGCCACACTCTATGTTGATATACTGTACATACGCATTAGACAGAACTTAGTAGCCACTGTGTTTTGTCAATTGTGAGAATTAGGTATTCAGCAAAGTGAGGGCACAAGGGGGAAAAAACTGTCCCTGTGTCTAGTGATCAGACAAATGATCAAAGATGGTATACATTGAAATTCTGTGCAGTAGATATAACAACATCCAAGATCCTTTAAATCTATACTGTATATATAAAAGCGAAATACCACTCACGCATCATCATGAAATCTCCATAACCGTAAAGCCTACAAACTTGAAACTTGGCACATATGTTCCTCTTGGCTTCTAGGTGCTCGCTAAGAAAGGATTTTTCAAAATGACCATCAGATCATTAGTTATTTCTTATATTATTATTAACACGCTCTGATGCTAAGGAGTTAGATGTTCTACTCCCCCTCCCCACCATGAAAAAAACTCTGTTCCAACTGCCAGTGGGCGTGGCCAGCGCGTGACTCATCTGGCCTGCGGGCTGGGAGTTTAGACATTCTACTCCATGCTAAGGAGTTAAGTTTCGTAGCGAAGCACGGGTATCCTGCTACTAGATAATAATAAAAAGGGAGCAAAACCTGATAATTACTGTATATCCTAGATAGAACTCCAAAAATTGGATCAAACTTTTTAAAAGCCCTTTTCCTGGTTTCTTTCATTTGAATTAAGTTTTCTTTTTTCTTTAATGAACTATATATGAACAAATCACTGCATATCATTTAGACTTCTTCATCCAGTGTTTCAAATTTAATATTCTGGTCACCCAAGAACTCTAGAACTTCACAGGTCTGGATATCTTGATAAATTCCAAATCTTGGTGATAGCCACACGGAACATATAGATCCTTGACATGCGACGATCAGTATGTCATATTAATTATCTGTTTATTTCAGCGCCAAATGTAACAATAGGACAAGTCCACATCATGTAAACATCTTCCAACCTCTGAACTACATTTCCAACAATGACAACTCTTATTCCATTATTCAAAACATTCTCAAAGGCATGCAGAACAATTTTTTTTAATTATTATTTTACTTCATATTAAGATCAAGAGAAAATGATTTCATATTCTTTACAGCAGCCTTCACTTAGGTTATCAGGATGGGCCAAGATCAAGTGTCATAGCTAAATATTTAATTGCAATAAATAGTTTGCTTACTTTAAAATTCAAAAGTAAGCCCAAGAGTTGATTTTATATTGCTTTATGAATGTAAATGAGAAACAGGGCTGCTGGATAACATTTTAAACAAGGTGTATAAAACCAGAGCTTGAACATAATGCATATTTGATTTTGATGGCTAAATCAGTCTGTGTTATTGATCTTATTCTCTTGTAATTGTCTCTGGAGATACCACAATAAAATACAAAAGTTTTATTTGGCATAATTGGTTTTACTCCCCATGTAGCTCCCTAATTTTTTAGGCCGGGGGGGGGGGCTGGTCCTTTCTCTTCTCCATCAAGGCCGGGGGGGGGGGGCTGGTCCTTTCTCTTCTCCATCATATTTACTTCTCTGAGTGGATGCATCTCCAGTATAGGAACAATATTTCGCCCTGAGCTGTTTCTTCCTTTGCATCTTTCACTGCTGTCTTTGACCAAACTGTTCTTTAAAACAGCAACATTAATATTGGATGAAGTGGGACCTTTGTATAATATTAATATAAACCAAATAAAAGTTGTGAAGATAAGGCATTTAACTGTCAGTCTGGGGAGGAGCAAATATATAAATTTTCATTTCTATTTCTCTTGGCTTGCCTTGTTTTACATCAGCTTGATTTTTTTAAGGCTTGAGTGCACTAAAACACAGATATTAAAACAACACCATTAAAATGCCTTTTATATAGGGTACCTGCTATTAAAAAACCACACATTAGAAGAAATACTGATAACATTTCTAACATATGCATTTTTTACAAACATGTCCCCTACATAAAAGGCATTTTAATAATGTTTTAATATCTGTTTGTGTGCATTTTTTCTTGAAACATGCCTTTTTTCTGTTAAGTTGGCCTGAAAACCTAGGATTAGCACAAATTTAGAGGATCACTGCATTTTGGAACATGAAAACTGAAAATGTGCAACTTGGTAAATTTGCACTAAAATGTGTATGAAGAATTTTCTCCCCATTTCTACTTTCTACTTCCAAGGTTCAATCTGCGAGTTAGATTTTATGCCAGCTCAGAATTACCAGTAATTGATTTTATTCATTTATTTATTAATTAAACTCAACACACTACATGTAACAGAAAGCAAATATCTCTACAACTTTCTTCCAGGCAGTAACTTTTAAATATGTTTTTCAATATTCTTAATAGCCAAGCCCTTTTTTTAAAAAACGAAGGAACTTTCTTATATTTTTGTATGCATTATGAATGAATTTTGGAATATTCTGTACAATGTTTACATTGTAACCAGTTTGCACATATGCACATTATTTTTATTCTTATAGGCATATCTGTTTAACTATTTTCTTGCTGTGATACCATTTTGGTTTTTTTTCTTATTTTTAGTGAAATTTCATGCTTATATAAGGCCTTTTGTTTTGCATTTTAGCTGTTGGCTGTATGCTTGCATTACCCAAGACCTTTGAAGAGCTATCAACTTCAGGTTTGTGGACATCCCCAACTGGATTGATATTTTTGGGAGTTGTTATATTATCCTATTGATCTTATGTTGTTTTTGCTGTTGTTTATGCTGCCGGTTTTGATCTACTTGGAAAAGAGGTTGCAGATCCTAAGTGCACAGTGTGATTCCTTCAATGTGAAATGGAATTAGCTAGAACATTATAAACAGGTGATCCATCTTTGTTTTCTACAGAGCCTTTTTTGTGGGATAGTTTATCTCTACATCACACAGAGAGAGACAGTGGGTAATCACAACTTGCAATTGTGCTAATCATTGTTAGGCAAGGAAAAACACTTTTTTTAAATGCATCTAACTATTTTCAATGTGAACACATTTGTAATTCAGATATGTGGACTGTGATGGCTACCTCAAGGGGGTCCTCAAGCCCCATTGAGTAGAATCAAATTCTAGATGATTTATTTAAATCACTGGGTGGTAACTTTCAAAGATATGAGAGACTGGGAAAACATACATTTTCCAGAAGTTAGATAATGGTTTGGAATGTATCAAAAACCTTGAATACAGAGAGGATGAATGCTAATTTTCTTCCTGATAAATGTACAAAAAAAGCAGCTATCTTTCTGATACTCACTGCTCAAACATAAGTTAAAATATAATTTTTCCCTGAAGCCCATGAAGCAAATGAGTCTGTGTGATGTTAGGACTCTGTCCAAACGGTTGTGTTGGTTAATATAAACAAGCCACAAATCACTGTTTATATGTATATATGTAATATGGCTTTAAATGCATTGTTGCATTCTGACTGGCAGTAACGGCCATAAGAGGGAGTTAGAAAACATGGTTAGTTCTCTCTCTTTTGCTGATTCATTGCTGAAGTGACTTCGTGTCTGAGAGTAAGCTCTGTGTGTAGCTAGCTATCTGTGATAGTAGAGAATCTTTGTTTGCTAATTAAGACAAAGAAAGGCTGGTAAGAAGACTACTGTACTTCTGAATACTGACTGACTAAACGTGAATGATTCGGACTGTTATTTGGACTGTGCTATCTCTTTAAGTAAACTACTTTTATACACTTTAACGTATCTGTTTATTGACTGAACCATTACTTATATCTACTGCAACATTATGGTGAACTGTGCAAACCTTCAGGGCCCAGAGGTTACTCTGCACAATTCCTTAACATGTGATCCATAGAAAGAATTTTGCAAGACATGATAAACTACCTGATGGTTCTGAAAACCAAAATCCTCAAGTAATGACACACAAGAAGTGTACTAAAACTTCAGTGGAACACTTGAACTACTCTTGATTATAGTGGGTATGTTGGATGGGAAATTATACTGAGAAGCTTAGGTCACATAAGAGTAGATGAGGCTGAAATGGCTTGCTTGTCTCTCTGGGAGGCACCTTTAGTTATCCAATTAATTCAAGGCTGGAGAACAAGACTATAATTCTGGTACTAAGGCAGGGGTGTCAAACTCACATTGTCACGGTGGTGCCACGTAACGTATCGGGATTTCCCGCCCCCCTTCGCTAAACCAGGCGTGAGCGTGGCCAGTGTGTGACACATCCAGCCCATGGGCCGGGAGTTTGACAGCCTTGTACTAAGAGATCCTTAGTGCTCTCTGAGTTTGGTTGTTTTTCTTGCAGATGTTTCATTACCCAAACTAGGTAATCATTGGTGCTAATCTGATACTGGATGTAGTAGCTACCCTGGGGATACTCATGTCCACTGGACATACTTCTAACTGGTATGCCCCTGTTGAAGGATCCCAAGTACTAAAATCTGATTTACAAGTTCTTACAATAATTAATGTGTGTTAATTGAATTTGGCAAATTGAACAAATTTGTACTCTGTTACTTTGCACAGTTTGCCTTGATGTCTTCTAGGAATTTGGTTTGTTCTCTAACCCTGCAATGAACAAATGGTTCATTTGCCACTTTGGTTTGTGTTTGGAATCGCTGGGGTTATACTTTGCTTGGTTTGCTGTTTGCCTTTTCACAGATAGAGAAAAGGGACTTTTGATATCCTTCGTCTTAACTTCCCTGAGAATTCCACTATCGGCAAATATTCTTTGAAGATTATTTTGTTCTTTCAGAGACCTACAGGGGACATAAACTGAAGCAGCTTTCTGTATTCTTGATGTATTATGAATGAATTTTGGAATATTTGCTAATGTTTCCAAATTAAATGTCATAATAGCAGCAATGGGTATAGCCAGAAAGGCATGCTGTTTACTTGTTTATGAGTTTACGGTGAAGTGAACTCATCAGTTTAACAGTAAGATCTGTCCTATAATGTAATCATGTCTATGGAACTGTGAGGGCTTTTTAAAAAATTGTGAGGCTTGTCCTTCTCCCCAACCTTGTGATGAGTTTATTCTTGAATCACAAAATTATTAGAGTTCCCTAACTTTGCAACATTAAATTGGACTTTCCTCCTTAAAATATGTTTAAGAGCTCATATTTGGTTTTTTTACTTAATTGTATATGGTAGTAGTTTGAAATTAATAAGTACAGTCCCCTCTCAAGAATAATTTAATTGGGTTTGTGCACATTGCAGAGGGTTGGATTAAATGTAGTTCCTTTCTTCTTCTTCTTCTTGTGCCATATCCGTCATTGGACATTGGTGATAATGTTGGCGACCCTATTTTTATCAACAGCCGCACAAAAAAGTGCTGTTGAGTTTTGTCCAAACCAGTCCCTTCGATTTTGAAGCCATGATGTTCTTCTTCTGCCTGGACCTCATTTGCCTTCAATCTTTCCTTGGAGGATTAAGTGAAGTATGCCGTATTTTTCTGGGTGTCGCATCACATGTCCAAAATATTCTAACTTTCGCTTTTTTATGATTTTGATGCTTTCCCTTGGCTTTCCCAGGGGGCTTATCACCTCCTCAATTCTGATTTTGTCAACCCAACTTATACATAACAGCCACCTGTAAATCCACATTTCAAATGCTTCTAGTCTCTTGAAGTAACTTTCTGTCAGAGACCAACTCTCCACTCCATAGAGCAGGATAGAAAAGATGTAACATCTGACAAGCTTGATTTTCAATCTTAGGCTTACGTCGAGACTGCAGAAGACCTTTAATATTTCAAATGAAGAACCAAGGTATGACACTACCAAAGTCCAGAACATCTTGATAAATGGCTGAAGACTGCAATAAAGCAATATATGGTAAGGCAAGGTAAGGGCAATTAATCCTAGAATCCTAGGAGTGGATATCTTCTAGTGCAAAGCAGAATCCTCAGATCATTTCAAACAAAATGGCTGTCCACTCTTTGAAAATTTCCACTGGTCAGACCTGAGGGGCTGGATAACCACAACAAAGAGAATAACACTTCTGTGACCAAAATGGTTGTGTTGGAACCAATCCTGAGATGAGGGAGTCAAAGGAAAGAAAGAAATGAAAGTCAAATGAAAGAAGAAATGCAAAATAAAGTACACGACTTTCTTACTGGAAAAAAACAAGTGTGTCAGAACTGCCACCTCACTGCCAGTCTGCCATGAACCGTAGAGGGAAGCTGGAAGGGAGGGCAAGGGCCTGGGAGAAAGTGCTACTGAACTGTGAGAAGATTTATTTGTGAGAACCCACAAAGTCTTCAAGGTTGCTTCCCTGGGAGAAGAATGCCAACACATAGAGTGACTGTTTCCAAAATATCTTGTTTAAACTTGATGGGATAATGAGAGATAAACAATAGGAAGGAACCAAGGGAGGAAAGTTAACTGGTAAAAATCTGGCGCAAACTCTCAGTTCTGGCTTTACACTACTGCAATTCACCTGACTTCTAGTGAACTATACCTTTCTTAACAAATGGAGTTAAGGATCGTTTTTTACTTAGGAGCCCAAGTTGACAAAAAAGAAAAAGACCAGTATCGACCTACTTGTTGCAACAAGAAAGGCTAGAATGGCATTTTAGTGAAAGTATTTTATACTTTGCAGATTTGCCGTTTGGCATTGCATAGAATGCCTAGGAAATGTGTGAAATATTAAGCACTAGCTGATGACCCGGCGCTGCCCGGGTATTTTTTCATCCTAATCCCCCTCGCCTCCTGCGCATGTGCACATGACTCCCCCAGAGCCCATTTTGGGCCTAGTAGGCCTCCCTGCAGCCTCCTGTGAGTCAAAATGGGCTGTGGGAGGGCCGCCACGCCCCGCCCCCCATGTCCTGTTTTTGGCCTAGTACGCCTCCCTGCAGCCAAAACGGGCCATGTGGGGCTCGCGCTGCACCTCCCTGCACTCCCCCCACCCCTGCGCATGCGTGGCAGAGACCTGAATATCAGTTGGCTGGCAGGAGGTGCACACACATGCACGGTGGAGCTGAGCTGGGCTCTGTGTGCCACCTGCGTGCCCAGACACACACACACAAACACCCCGAGTGGTGTTAAGGGTGTCTTACCCCCGCAGTATTTTTTTTTTCATAGAGTAAGTTATCTTGCCAATTCTCTGCACCAGTAGTGGGTTCTAAATCCCATTGGTACCAGTTTGCGCATGCGCAGAAGCGTCCCAGGCGGGTGGGCAGAGCCTCCCGCCGCCACCGCTACCGGTTCGCTGAACCAGGCCAAACTGGGAGCAACCCACCGCTGGTCTGCACAAATGGGAAAGTGAAACTCTGCAAACTGGACCCTCCACCAAAAGAACTTTTGACTTACACATCAGCAGATACATCAGAGTCAAAGCGATGGGAAAACGAGCTCCTGCACCCGGTGGAAAGCTGAATTCATGGAATGTACCATGATTGACCGATAACGTCCCCAACTATGAAACCCTTCTAGCTGAAGTGATTGCAGCCAAGAACAGGACTGTGAAGGAGAGCTCTCTCAAAGACACAATGGCCAAAGGCTCGAATGGTGCTTTCATGAGTGCCTTGAAGACCCTGTTCAAATCTCAGCTACGGAAGCTGTGGATAGCTGGGGGATTTAGAAGCGCCCCCCTACCTCTGACACCACCCCTCGTTTTGCCATTTTCTCAAACTGGGTATGGGACTGGAACATAAATCCCTGAGCTGGGCCATGCTGCACCTCCTCCACCCCTGCTGAAATAGAATGGGTCTCCTCTGTGGCCTCCATACCTGTTTCGCCTTGGTTGGGGTGGTCCCGTCCTTCGCGCGATGATTTGGGGCAAAGGACAATCCTGGGAACACGGGCTGAAGCTGTGAGGTGGGGGTGGACGATCCGGTTAGGCCGTGGTGCGCTGAATCAAAGGCCTCTGTACTGGCCTAATCAGGCTCCCTTTGCTCCCTCTGGCCTACTGTGTGAGGGAAGCCTAGGCCTGAATTGGGGTGAAGGACGATCCTGGGAACACAGGCCGAAGCTGTTTCCTGTGATATCTGGCCACCAAAATGAGGTTGGGACGAGCAATCTGCTTAGGCCATGGCATACTCAATCAAAGGCCTCTGTACTGGCCTAATCAGGCTCCCTTCCCCCTCCCATGACATCAAGAACAAATGTCGCTCTAGGGCGCAGCACTCGATCTCCTTAAAGGCCCAGGCTTTCCAAAGTTATGCTGGAAAACACACACACACACACACACACACACACACACACACACATATATCAGGGGTGTCTTACCCCCACAGTGTTTGTCTCCGGAGGGTAAGTCATCTGTGTACCAAGTTTGGTCGAAATTGCTCGAGGCGTTCCATATATATATATATTTAGAAGATTTCATACTTTGATGTCCCATTTTGGCATTCTATAGATTTCCTAGGCATTCTATAAAATGCCTAATTTCACACATTGATGGTAATACACACACACACACACACACACACACACACACACACCAAGGTTACTAGTTACTTTAGGTTTTATATGCACACATCTCTCAAGGTTACTTTACCAGCTACTATATTCTCATTACACAGACTGGATTTCCAATCTATAAACATGTATGAGAACACACAGTCAGAAATCCAAAAGAAGGCATCAAGAAACCTTTTGTTGAGATCTAAGGAAGAAAAGAGCATGGATGGTCCAAGACTTGGGGGTTTGAGTGTCAGCTCACACTAAAGAAATGTTCTTGGCACAGGACTCACAAGAGTTCCCCAAATGGGGTACTGTTTCAGCAAAAGTTCCCCAACCAGGGTGCCGTTCTCAGTAAGGGGGATCCAGGGTGGCTTCACTCAGCTCTGCCTTCTTCGCAGATCAGTTGAGTACTTCAGTCTGAGTCTCCAAATGGTCTACTGCAGTGGTTCTCAATCTGTGGTCTGCAGACCCCTTGGGGGGCTGCAATGTCATCACAGGGGGTCCACAAAGGCTTGAAGAAATGTTATGATTTAAATCTTGAGTTAGGTCCGTGTGTCCATGGCCACAAAAGGTATTTAAAGGGGGTCTGTGGCAGGGGTGGGTTCTACTTACCTTCCTTACCGGTTCTGATCGCGACGGAAGTGCACGCACCCTAACCCTCGTCACGTCCCGCAAAACACCCGGAAATGACCATCTGCGCATGCGCAGAAGCCTTTGCGCATGCGCAGAGGGTTATAGAGCCGAGGTGGCACAGTGGTTAGAGTGCAGCACTGCAGGCTACTTCAGCTGACTGCTAGCTGCAGTTCGGCGGTTCAAATCTCACTGGCTCAAGGTTGACTCAGCCTTCCATCCTTCTGAGGTGGGTAAAATGAGGACCCAGATTGTTGGGGGCAATATGCTAACTCTGTAAACCGCTTAGAGAGGGCTGTAAAGCACTATGAAGCGGTATATAAGTCTAAGTGCTATTGCTAAGTGCTATTGCTATTTTTCAAGCTGCGGCGACCGGAGGACCGGTTCAGGGGCGTGAACCGCCAGCCTTTGCTGCCGGTTCGGCGAGCGGCGGTAAATTTCTGCTACCTGTTCTAATGAACCGGTCCAAACCGGCAGCAACCCACCTCTGGTCTGTGGTGAAGAAACAATTGGGAACCACTCCAGAGGTGGGTTCCTCCCGGTTCGGACTGGTTCACCTGAACTGGTAGCTACCCGCTGGTGATGTCATGATGACATCATGGATCCAGTTCAGTCGGTGCCGGTCCGTGGATGCTGCCAACTTTTTTTTAATTTTTTTTAATTTTTTTTAATTTTTTTTTTAAAAAAAATTTCTTCTGTGCATGCGCAGAAGCCGAGTTTTTGGCACTGCGCATGCATCGCCATCTTGTTTTTGGCTTTTAAATTTTTTTATTTTTTTGCACTGCGCATGTGTACGCACATGGCGCGCTCACATGGCATGCCCACATGGCGCGGGAGGAAGCGAACCGGCAGTGAGGTAAGTTAGAACCCACCCCTGAACCACTCGTATACTCACTTTTCTGTAGCCTCTCATTGCTACCCACCTCTTATAGTAATCCCCCCCCCCAACATGATCTCCTTCCTGTGCTTTGTTTTGGCTTCCCATCTTTAAATGGGCTCTTTTAGTACAATTGGTTTTAACGGGATTTCAAGAGTCTCCATGTTACAAATGTGTGCCCCATTTGAATTTTATGCCAATTGGACCCACATGAGTTTTCTTCCCCCCCCTTAAGAAAGGATTCCTTTAAGTATTCTCACCATTTTTTTCCACCTGAAAAAAATGGAGGCTATCTGATTAATTAACCATTTCTGTGTGAGTAGCAGCCACTATAAAAAGTCCAGAGTCCTGTTGAAAAGACGAGGCTTCCTGCCTTAGAAGCAGAAATGCTTTCAAAAACGTCTGCCTAGGCTGTCACAGTCTACATTAACTGCAGGAAGCATCTGAAATTCTCCAAAGAACTAATTATTTCTGAAATAGTAAATGTGGCATGTTGATTTTGCAGGTTTCCTGTAGTCAATTTTTATGATAATGTTACCGGCATGGCTCATGAAGATAATTAGGTATTTTTTCCTCTACTGTTCCCAACTGTCTAAAGAAACCTATCTAATTAGGAGAGCTTTTATTAACACGCAACATCTTAGAAAACCTAATAGGTGATTGTCAGGCAACCAAGCCCCTGTGAGCATCGTTTAGAAACAGATGCTGCAGAACAAGAGGCTAAATGTGGAAAGGATGACCTAATCTCTTCCCAGATATTTTTTCTAAGAAATATTCATGACTCTCTACATTTGGGGATTCCTGCTGTTCTGTGAACTGGAGTATGAATAGCTAATTGCCATTTTATAAAGGTGCTTTTGATGACTTATGTTTGAATATTAAACTATGGCTCATAATTTATAACTTCAGCTATTTGCACTGGTTCCCTTTACGTAATAATTATGCTGTCAGTCCAGATACCACGAGAGGGCTGGGGAATTCTGAGAGTTGAAGTCCACAAGTCTTAAAGTTGCCAAGTTTGGAAACTCCTGCTATATAGAATCCAGTAATTTGATAAAAAGAGACCAGCAATCCCATTAAAAGCACATTCCCAGCGGGTGGAATACTTGCCACTATAATGGAATCTATGAAAATCAACAAAATCCAGATTGTTTCACCAGGCCTTCAGGCAGTGGTGGGGTTCAACCGGTGTAACAACCGGTTCGCTGAGTTCGCACGGTGCATTTGAAAATGGTTCTAAAACTTACATTCTGCTGCAGCCCCGGTGAGTAAAATGGCTCACTTCTCTCGCACGCGTGCCACACGCGTGCTCCGCACAAGCACGGTGGGTTTGAAAACAGCTCTAAAATTTACATTCTACTGCAGCCCCAGTGAATAAAACAGCTGAGGCGCGGCAATCCACTCTGCCGCGCCTATCAGCTGGGCTTCAAACAAAGGAAATATAGGTCAGTATAGCGCAGGGGCGGGCAGGCGGGCCCACCTGATTGTTGGAGTGAATCGGTTCACTCTCAGCTGATCGTTGGAGCTAAGGGTTCGCCCGAACTGGTCCGAACCGGCTGAATCCCACCCCTGCTTTCAGGGCTGTAGAAGAGAATTATTAGCATTTTTTCTTAGGATGAATGGTAGGTACCGTATATGTATTGTGTTTATTGTTAATTAATGCGTTGATTTTTATTTGTGGTTGCATTATGAGATTGGGTAAGATGCTTACTGTCATTTCACTGAAGCTGCACAGAATTTAAACTCATGTATTTGCAGTACTGTATATCTACATGACTATAATCTAAAGGTCTCCTGTGGTTAATGGGAATTCTGTGCAGTAATTCTCATCCTATGCTTGGGGGCTCTTTTTCTAATGAGCTGATAGGAATCCATGAGTGATTTGGAAATCCTAACTCAACATCACAGATAATAGTTTTCTCATGTCACTTCAAGTATGCATTTCTCACATGCATTTCTGACTGCTGGTGTCTGGTGATCAAATACAGAATAAACTCATGGTATATATAAATATATGAGTTGATCTTCATTTATCAGTTCAGAAACATTCTAGCTAGTAAATTAATATTTTCAGCTTTGTTTTTTAAGTCAGCAAGTTTAAAATAGTTTCTCTATGACAGTAACTCTGACTTGGGAAAATATGGCTTACATAATAGTTAGATTATGCCTAGAGAGTTATGGCCTTAATTTCATTGCCACTCATAATTACTTTGAAATAAAACTGCAAGGCCAATCAGAACAGATCTTTGACAAAAAACAAGATGAATGTTGAAAATTTAAAATCATTTCCTTCAGGATTAATTAGCTAGAAGCTGATTTTTATTTTATTTTTTTAAAAGAGAAGACAACTATAGATAGGTGTTAATGAGACATTTGGCTGTCCTGTTTCAGATAACATTTTGGGCCAAATTAAAATTGGTTGACCTTGAAAAACAAAACTCAAGAACCTGAAGATTAATCCAAGCATTTTTTTCCCTGCTCCATTATATGAAAAAAACAGAAAAAGCATTTAGGCTACTATGCTATGAAACTTTAGAGATCATCCAAAATGCCATACAAGGCAAAAAGAGAGTTGATCCCAAGCATCTTTCAGCCCTCAGGGAAACACCTGTAGGTTTCTTCTTCTTCTTCTTCTTTTTCAACTGTAGAGCTTCAATATCTTGGAGTCTTGGAGTCCTAGTGGACAACCATTTAAATAAGAGCCAGCAGTGTGCAGCAGCTGCCAAAAAAGCCAACGAAATTATAGGCTGCATAAACAGAGGGATAGAATCAAGATCACATGAAGTGTTAATACCACTTTATAATGCCTTGGTAAGGCCACACTTGGAATACTGCATCCAGTTTTGGTCGCCATGATGTAAAAAAAAAGATGTTGAGACTCTAGAAAGAGTGCAGAGAAGAGCAACAAAGATGATTAGGGGACTGGAGACTAAAACATATGAAGAATGGTTGCAGGAACTGGAGGGTAGGACAAGAAGCAATGGGTGGAAACTAATCAAGGAGAGAAGCAACTTAGAACTAAGGAGAAATTTCCTGACAGTTAGAACAATTAATCAGTGGAACAACTTGCCTCCAGAAGTTGTGAATGCTCCAACACTGGAAGTTTTTAAGAAGATGTTGGATAACCATTTGTCTGAAGTGGTGTAGGGTTTTCTGCCTAAGCAGGAGGTTGGACTAGAAGACCTCCAAGGTCTCTTCCAACTCTGTTATTCTAAATTCTAAATATTAGAATGATGGATTAATGGTCTTTCTGTTGAATTGTTTTCTCTTTTTATTAAATTTTTATTTTTAAAACAACAAAACATAACAAATACCAACACGCAACATGTATTCCCTTTTTACAACAGTTTCGTAATGGTAGTTTTCTATTATTTACAATCTCCCCCCCCCGCCTAATCTTCTTTAACTATATTTATCCTTATTATCCCATTATCCCTTATTTCTATATACATTTCTTCACACATTTTGGTTATAGCTTTACATTATTTTACAAAACGTTATACCTTTTATGTCATTTCCCCATTCATTCTTGTTTACTATTTCTAATCTCCAGCCAGTTATACCATTTACCCATACTACATAGTATTCTGTATCTTCCTTTTCCTTCATCTCCTTCAGTTCTTCCTCAGTTGGTATGTTATCATTTTTCCAGTTCTGTGCATATGCTATACTTGCAGCCGTAATTATATGTAAAATTAGATATTGTATTTCTTTACTGTATTTTCTATTAAGTATTCCCAACAAAAATGTCTCCGTTTTCCAATCTACGGGTTGGTCGGTTATATCTTCCAACCATTTTCTAATTTTGGCCCAATATTTTTTTGCCGATGGACATGTCCAACATAGATGGTAATACGATCCATATGCTTTTTTACACTTCCAGCACGTTGGTGAGCTATTCGGAAACATCTTAGCAAGCCTTGCCGGTGGAAGATGCCATCTGTAAAACATCTTCAACTGGTTTTCCTTGAATGCCGGCGACATAGTCAATTTTATATTTATTTCCCACATTTTTCCCCATTTCTCCAATTCTATATTATATCTAAAATAAATTGCCCATTTAATCATTTGTTTCTTTGACGACCTCGTCTTCCATTTTGTATCTCAATAAATATTTATATATTTTGCTAATTAATTTTTCCTCTGTTCCTTGTATAATTTTGTCCAATTCTTGCTGATCCTTTTGTATTTCATTTTTTTTAATCCTCTTTATATTTAGACTGGACTTATGTACTGTATATGTCCACCAATCAATCCCCCTACCTAGGTCATGTTCCAATTCTTGTTTTGTTTTCAAGTTTTCCTGTTCGTTTAACAAATCTTTATATCTAATTATCTTATCTATATCAATTAAATTTGGATGCTTCAATGCTTCTATTGTGGATAGCCACATTGGGATTTTTATATAATGCTTTTGTTTTATTTTTTTCCAAATCTGCACGAGTGCATTCCTTATTATATGCCTTTGGAAATAGCTATGCGTTTTATACTTTTCATCTCATAGGAATGCATGCCATCCCGCTTGCAGGTCATGTCCTTCTATAACTAAAATCCTTTTATTTCTTAATTCCATCCAATCTTTTAACCAAGTTAAGATCGATGCCTGATAATATATTTCCCATTCAGGTAGTGCCAAACCCTTTATCTTTATCTTTCGTGTCTTGCAAAAGTTTTAATTTAATCCTCGGCTTTTTCCCTTGCCATATAAATTTGGTAACTAATTTATTTAAATCTTCAAAGAAATATTTTCCCTAATTTAATTGGAATGACTTGAAACAAAAATAATATTTTCGGCAATATATTCATTTTGACCGTAGCAATCCTCCCTAAAAATGAGATCTGTAAATTTTTCCAATTTTCTAGATCTTTTTTTATTTGCTGTAGTATTTTATCATAATTATCCTCCTTAATTGAGGAGCACTTCGCTGTAAGCCAAATCCTTAAATATTTTATTTTCTTGGTTATTTGTATTTTTATTTTCTCTTCCAATTCAATTTCTTGTCTCTTTGTAAGATTTTTGGTTATTAATTTGGATTTATTTTTATTGATCTTAAGTCCCGCTACCTCGCCAAATTCTTCTACTTCTTGTATCAGTTTAGGTCCGGTTTCTAATGTGTCTTCCAATATAAATACCAAATCATCAGCGAAGGCTTGGACCTTATATTCTTCTTTCCTAATTTTTAACCCTTTATTTCGTGATCTCTAATTTTTGTCAAAAGTGTTTCTAATGATAAAATAAATAGAAGAGGAGAAAGTGGGCATCCTTGTCTTACTTCTTTAGTTATATAGAATTTTTCTGTAATATCATCATTCATAATTACCCTAGCTGTTTGTTTAGTATAAATTTTTTCAATCATCCTTTCAAATTTTGTCCCAAATTCCATATATTTCAATTGCATTGTAGTAAATTTCCAATTTAAATTATCGAAAGCTTTTTGGGCATCAAGGAAAACCAGTGTAGCTTGCTTTTCAGGATGCACTTTGTAGAATTCCAGAGTATTCATTATGATCCTCATATTGTTTTTTATCTGTCGTCCTGTTAGAAATCCATTTTGGTCTGTATGGATATATTTCTTCAAAATTATTTTAATTCTCTCTGCTACTATCGATGCAAATATTTTATAATCTGTATTTAATAGTGAAATCGGTCTATAGTTTTGAATTTGTTGGTGATTCATGTCCTCCTTAGGGATAAGAGTAATAATTGCTTCTGTCCAGGTTATTGGTATCTTCGCCTCCTCAAGAGCCTCATTATATATCTCCAACATTATCCATTCTAATGACTCTTGTGCGTTCTTATATAGCTCAACAGGGAGCTCGTCTGGGCCTGGTGTTTTATTGTTTTTTTGTTTTTTCAATACAGCTTCAAATTCTGTTGTAGTTATTGGTCTATTTAACATTTCCTTTTGCTCTTCAGTAATTTTACTCATATTTATTGTCTCTATGTATTGCTTGACTTTATCTTCAACTATATCCTCTTGAAAATATAACTTTGAAAAGAATTTTTGTATTATTTTCTTTTTTTCTTCCCTTCTATATTGCACGGTGCCATTATCATCTTGTAGTTGGTGTATTATTCTTTTTCCTTTTTCCTTTTTTAATTTGTACGCTAACCATCGGCCAGTTTTATTCGCATTCTCAAAATAATTTTGTTTCACCATTTTTAATTTCTGTGCTATTTCTTTTTGTGTTATCAAATTAATCTTATGTTTTATAATATTCCATTTTTCTTTTATCTTATTATTTTGAGGTTCTTTCTGTAATTCATATTCTTTTTTTTTTTTAAGTTTTTCTTGTAATCTCTCTTGTTGAAGTTTCTTTACCTTATTTTTCCTGGCATTATATGCAATCGTCAATCCCCGGATGTAAGCTTTTACGGTATCCCATAGATTTTGTGTAGAAATGTCTTCTTTTTTATTTACCTCAAAAAATAGTGTCAACTCTTTTTCTAGCATCTGTCTATATTCTTTATCTTTACATAGGCTTTGGTTCATTAGCCATCTCTTTTTCTGTTTGTGGCCTTTCCATTTTATTATTATTGGGTTGTGGTCTGCCCAGTCATTGATTCCTATTTCAATTTCATCTATCCCATTTTGTAGTTCAGCTGTCATCCAGCCCATATCAATCCTGGACCACGATTGGTGGGGATATGAATAAAATACACACTGTCCTGTGTGTCTCTCTCCATACATCCTGAAGGTTATATTCTGATGCCATATCAAAGAATAGCAATAGCACTTAGATTTATATACCGCTTCATAGTGCTTTAAAGCACTCTCTAAGCGGTTTACAGAGTCAGCATATTGCCCCCAACAATCTGGGTCCTCATTTTACCGACCTCGGAAGGATGGAAGGCTGAGTCAACCTTGAGCCTGGTGAGATTCGATCTGCCAAACTGCTGGCAGCTGGTGATCAGCAGAAGTAGCCTGCAATACTGCACTCTAACCACTGCGCCACCGCGGTTCTTAATGATTTTGATAATATATTTTTCTTATTCTTATTCTTTTTATTACTTTTATAATCTTTTTTAACTTCAACTATTGCATTGAAATCCCCAATTATACAAATATTTTCATATTCCAAATCCGTTATTTTATTGTGTACCCTTTAAAAAAATTCTTGTTAATTTTTGTTAGGTGTGTATATTGCCGTAAGTAGCAATAGCAATAGCACTTAGACTTATATACCGCTTCATAGTGCTTTACAGCCCTCTCTAAGCGGTTTACAGAGTTAGCATATTGCCCCCAACAATCTGGGTCCTCATTTTACCCACCTCAGAAGGATGGAAGGCTGAGTCAACCTTGAGCTGGTGAGATTTGCACCGCCGAACTGCAGCTAGCAGTCAGCTGAAGTAGCCTGCAGTGCTGCACTCTAACCACTGCGCCACCTCGGTAAGATTTGTTTTTGCTCCATTTCTAATTCCAACATTAAAATTCTGCCCTCTTCATCTGAATATATTAATTTTGATTTTATTCTTTCTTTAACATATATAGCAATTCCTCTTTTCTTTTTTTGTGCAAGTGTTGTGTATAGTGTCCCTAATTTTACGTTCTCTAGCAATTTTCTATATTCCTTTTTAATGTGGACTTCCTGTAGACATATCACATCAGCCTCCAACTTCCATAATTTAACAAACGTTTGCATTCTTTTCCTTGGTATGTTTAAACCATTAATGTTTACAGAAAAGAGTTTAATTGAGTCTCCCATGTTTTACTTAAACTGTTTTTTTGTGTTTCTTGTCTCTCTTAATACCCTACCTTTTGCGCCTTGTCTTTCTGCTTGTTCTTTTTCTTGTATCTTTTGTACTTCTCTTTCTCATTCTATTTCCTCTATTTGGTCTTCTTCTTGACTTCTACTATCCGGCTCTTCTTCTCTTTCTTGGTCTTCTTCCTGTGCAAAATGATGTTCATAAAACTCCTTCGCTTTCAAAAAACTTCAAATTTGGTTATAAAAAGGGGACTATCTATGACGAAACCGTAAATGTACTCACTCTCTTTTCCTATGATAAACAAGTGATTTATATGTAAGTAAAATGGGAGAAATAGATGTGGAAAATATATTATGAGACTCAATTCTTTAAAGATAGATTTAGATAAATATTAACGAATGTTAAAATAAAAATAAGAAATATTGTAATTTGTAAAGAGCCGAGGTGGCGCAGTGGTTAGGCTGTAAAAGTGGTTAGTAATTATTGTGTTTGTTTTTGTTTTGTGTATTTTGTGTGGGTAAAATGAGGACCCAGATTGTTGGGGGCAATATGCTGACTCTGTGAACTGCTTAGAGAGGGCTGTAAAGCACTATGAAGCGGTATATAAATCTAAGTGCTATTGCTATTGCTAAATAGATTAGGAAATACTTTGAAAAAGCTGTAAAAGTGGTTAGTAATTTTTGTGTTTGTTTTTGTTTTATGTATTTTTTGTATGTCTGTTTTATATGTTGTTTTTAACGAAAAACCTAATAAAGATTATTTAAAAAAAAAACTCCTTCGCTTTCTCCAATGTATCTACTTTATATTTTTTTTCCTGCCAAGATATAAGTACACCTTCCGGGACCAACTGTTATATTTTGTTAATTGGGTAGTTAAAAATTGGTACTGTCGTCTTTGCATAGGAAATCAATTACATGTAGTCAAACATGTTGCATGTATGTCCATTTAAATGAGGTCTGACATCAGAAGGGGTGTAAAGTTTAAGATGTTAATCTCAGTGTAGAACAATATAAAAGAGAAAGAGGATTTTGCCAGGGATTCTGGGGTGTTTAGTTTTTCAGCATTCTCCAAATGAAATTGCTGTAGTAGAAGATGTTTTAAATGTGTTTGAGTTCGATGTGGCATATATTGCGGCTGCAGTGGAAAAACACAATTTCAGTATTTGTTAAGGGAAACATTAATTCCTAGGACATTCAGCTGATGTTAGATATGAGCAGTGCAATTTCTGGTTTCCGGAGATCTATTTATGTTCAAGGCTTTAGAAACTCAGCACTTAAAGCACTCAAAATCCATCTTGTAAGTTACTCAAGGAATCGAATTTTACTTCCTGGTTATCTAGCAGTTATTGTAGCATTAGAAACAAATGGCACAGTATAGTAGTTCAATTTTGTTGCTTATTATAACCAAAGGGACTCAATTTTGTCACATTGTACCGGTATTAAAGTTAAAAGCAATATCACCTTAATCCCATTGCTTGCAATTATAACTGTTTTCAATGAAGCAGGAGCCTTGGGCTGTTGGGAGATTTCATCCAAATAGTTAAAATTAGGTATTATCCTATGCAAACTGTAATAGAACAGCAAACAAGCTGGTTCCCCTTTGCTACGAGTAAAGCTAGCATGGCAACTTAAAAGGAATGTGACAGAATTCTAGATTTGAGGAGAACTTTTCTCCTGAATGCTTTTTCTTAAATAATATTTCTATTGGAGTGGACCTGAAGGGGCCAAATAAGGTTGGGATGTTCCATAACCCACAAGTTTCTCACATAGAAGTCTTTACCAAACTGCTGGAACATTTTCTCTCTCTCTTTTAATTAATCTTAAGAAAAGTTGTATTACTTTTTTCAAAACCCCATAAACAAAGGGCCATGAAAGAGATCGATTTATTCTAATTGAATTTACATTTAGACTTAGCTAATATTAAACAGTTAAAACCAATATGATTACTCCTTATGTGTTTAATTGCTTTTCCCTCTGTCACATTAAAAATTACAATATTGTAGAACTTTGAAGGGTTCTGGGACCACGTGCATGGGGTATTGGGGCCTATGAAGCCTAACCCACCTAGTTAGGCAGTCTCTCCTTCAGTGCCTTCTTAAAGAAGATAGTTAAGAATTAGTAGCATCCTCTAGATCAGAGGTGTCAAACTGGCAGCCTGCGTGCTGGATGTGTCACGCCAGGCCATGCCCACCCCAGCTCTGTGAATGGGAAAAACTTTGCAAAACATCACATGATGGCAACATGACACCGTGAGTTTGACACCTGTGTCTAGATGCTCATTATTATCTGGAAGACTTCATTGTGTTTGGGTAAAACTTAGCTTGAGGGGCACATGGCATGGATTTTGTAACTTGTTAACTAACATAGTTGCTTTGTATTTTAATTTGACTTATTTTTCTCTCTTTTAAAATGGTAATATCTGTAACTGATTTCCTATGCAAAGGGGAAGTTACTTTTGTCCTGTCCAATCACCTTTTCTCTTGCATTTTCTTTGATGTCTTCACTATAAAAGGAAATGTAAAATGAGTCTCTGGGCTCTCCCTTTTCAAAGGGAGATCCCACTTTATCAGAGTACTCTAATAAATTGCTTGTGTCGGCTGTCTCATTGGAAAATATTATTGCTGAGGCACAATATTTGGCCTTCAGCTAGCAGGAATCTGGGCTCTGATATCTGAGGTGAGTTTTATTCTACAGCAAGAATGGGCAACTATGGCCTCTTTATGACCTGTGGACTTCAACTTCCAGTATTCCTGAACCAGCCAGGTCATAAACGGGCTATATTTGCCTAGCCCTGTTCTACATGCTGCTTATGCTCATATAATCCTCTCTTTTGCTCTCGGTAGAAAAAGAGGAGGCTAATTGTGAGTAATAGCACCCAATTTACTCTCAGAAATATTTGGCCTAGACCAGTGGTTCCCAACATGGGGCCCATGCCAGAGGTGGGTTCCTGCCGGTTCGGACTGGTACTTTAGAACTGGTAGTGGGAATTTACCCATGCTCACCGAACCGGCAGCGATGGCCGGCTGGACACGCCCTTGAACCGGCTCTCTCGGCGGCGCCATAGGCGGTGCCATGTTGTTTTTCACTTCTGCACACGCACAGAAGCTGTTTTTTGCTTCTGCACATGCGCAGAAGCTGGATTTTCAGCACTGCGCATGCGTGCATGTGCCCATACGGTGCGTGAGGAAGCGAACTGGCAGCGAGGTAAGTTAGGACCCACCCCTGGCCCACACCCCACAGGGGGGCAATTTGATTTTTAATGGTGGCAATTGGAACCTTGTTTAAACCAAGTTCATGGCCTTTTAGGCTTCTTCCGCGTGAGTAGGAGTTCACTTTTTGAATAGTTTTTTGGCCCTGGGGGGGGGGGGAGCATCAGGATTTTAAAGATGCTTAGGTGGGGCATGGCCAAAAAAAGGTTGGGAACCACTGGCCTAGACATACCCCATTTGCTATCCAGGTGAGTTGCTTTAACAGAAAAACTGAATTAGGAGCACTTTTCATCACAGACATTTTGCAAGTCAATAGAGCCACAACATGGAAGCCATTGGATGAGTTATTGTACAGAAGGGGAAAAACTGAGAGTTTTGTAGTGCTAGACTATGATACCTATGCTGTCTACATTGAGACAGTTATATAACAAAAATAATAAAATGTGTACATGTGTTACACAAACTGCTGTTTTGAGGTCAAAGAACTAGGCAAATATGTATGTATGTATATGAGTTTAAATTTACAAGTGTCCATTGATCCACTCATTTTAGCTACTCATTCTGCTCCAACTGGTATGTCTTGTTTAGCATTAAAAATGAAGCACATACTGACATCCAGGGGAGATGCTGATATTTCAGAGAATGATGTTTTGTATCCAGGAAAGAAAACAAGATTTATTTGTGATTTATTTATCACAAGCAATAAGCCATAGAACTTTCTTGATCACAGGAAGGTTGTAAACATACTCCAAACTCCATTAATTTTCAAGTGTTTTCTGCCATGAAGAAAACATACTGTTTACATACTGCTCAGTGTTAGGAACCAGATAACACATTATTCTTAGTGCTATGATAATATTCCCCATTGATAGCCCTTCACTATGTACATTGTCTCCAGCAAATTGGCAAACATTTCTTGAATGTTTAATACTGGTTTGTTTTTATAAGCTGAATGGATTTATTTTTTTAAAAAAATAAGATCTTGGTCAGGAGCAAAAACTTGTAGACTTTGATAACAGAACTACACTCCTTTATGAGATTTCTTTAAAAATAATTTTAGTTAGTACTTGTCCATACTGAATATCTACCCCCTTGAAGTGTTAAAAGGACAAGTTATTTATATCAGTAATTAATAGTATTTGTAGATAAAATAATATCTGACTTCATCTCCCCAGTGAGATTTAAATATGAAGATTTGTTTATTCTTAAAGCAGCATTACACATTCCTGGCATGACAATTTTTCTACACATTTTGTGGCCCCAAAGGTTCATGTATAGTGGATATTTTTGCATATTATAACTGCACATACAATTTTATACTTTCATCATCATTGTTAATCAAGACTCTAGACAATTTATGAAAGAGAAATCAGTAATATGCAGTAAATAGTAAATCAGTAATATGCAGTAATATCGGATCGATATTATATGCCCTTCAAATCAGCAAGGTAAAAAAGACCAGTTCCAAAAATCTATGGCCCACCAAAGAGCAAACTTTTTAAGATGGACAAGCGTAGGAAGTTTTCCTCATGGTAAAAGTTGTTGGAGAACTGAAGAATGTATTGAGAAGAGGCGGTTTTAAAAAGGGTGAGGTGGAGCTGTGCTTTGTGAAATCTTGCACTGGACTGGATGACTTCTAAGTTCACTTCCATCTTCAACATTCTCTGATTCAATATGGGCAGTGGTGGAAATCTGTGAGGAAGCAACGAACTACCATTTGGAAGTATCTCTTCTATTCAACTCATGAGGGAAGGAAGCAAACAGGAGCCTCTTGCCAAGGCCCACAGGAAGCCACTGGGCAGGAAACAGCCACAGGAGGCCCCAGTCTGACAAAGCAGTTATGGCTGCAAATGAGTAAAACTTACCAAAGGAAATACTGAATACTTCATTTTGGAAACATGATGTGAGATTATAGATCCACTGCTGTCAGTTTCTTGTATTATAGAAACTGTAATACTTCTAAATGTAAACTTCATGACTTTCTAGCATTATTTGCCAGTCACAGGGTATTGTTACTTTGATGATATGGCACATAGCCTGAGTCTATAGATTTTTTTTTTCATATCATAAAAATGGTTTGTTGCATTTGTTCTGTTTCCCTTTTCAGCAGTTGCTTCAACAGAAGGGATAATGGTGATGGATGGGCCTGTAATTTCTCCATTCACTACGGTCTTTTGAAATTGTTTTTTTTTTTTAAAAATATATATTCTCAACAGGGTAGGTGGATGGAACAGGTGTGTGTTCAGAGAGAGTGACATTAGCTGTGATTTGGTTCACAATTGATTCTTTGCCTCCAGTTTAGATCATGCTGTTCTGTTTTCTCCCATTTTCTTTACTAACTTTTTAATGTTAATTTTAGCTCTGCGTGCATCTGTTCCTTATTTTCCATTCATTGTAATGCTGTTTGCCTTTCAGACACTTCAGAGATTTCTGTGCATTTGTGTGCATTTCCTGAACAATATTTACGGTAGGTCTGTGTGAACACACAGATGTAATTCTGAGAATTGTAAGTTGTTGAGGATCTTCTTAAATTTAGATGCTTCATTTTGGGTTGAAGACAGAGGTGGGTTCCTACCAGTTCGGACCGGTTCGCCTGAACCGGTAGCAACCCGCTGGTGACGTCACGGAGCCGGTTTGGTCGGTGCCAGTCCGTGGATGCCACCATCTTTTTTTTGGATTTTTTTTGAAATTTTTTTTTGAATTTTTTTAATTTTTTTTCTTCTGCGCATGCGCAGAAACCGAGTTGCCGGCACTGCGCATGCGCCGCCATCTTGTTTTTGGCTTTTTGGGGGGAATTTTTTTGGAATTTTCAGCACTGAGCATGCGCACGCGCCCATGCGGCGCGCCCACACAGCATGCCCATGCAGCGTGCCCATGCAGTGCGCCCATGCAGCGCGCCCACGCAACGCGCCCATGCAGCGCGGGAGGAAGTGAACCGGCGGCGAGGTAAGTTAGAACCCACCCCTGGTTGAAGACATGAATTACCTGTAACTCTCAAATACAGCTTTCTGTGTAAACAAGCTGTACTGGACTTCATTTGCCAAACCGCAATGGCTGGATGGAAACGTGTATATGTGCTTGACTTATAGCTTCAAAACTATTATTAAATTGTCCACTCTCCCGATAAGGATTTAATGTGTCTGACAGAGAAATATTCTGCCCCTTTAATTGCATGCAGCTGGAAAGGGGAGGGTAATAAATCGGTAATATGAAATAAATATTACCAGATGTGCTATTTTTTTTTTTTTACTTTACATTTTACAGAAAATATAAGCCATTCTGTTTCCAATAGTTTTGATTGGATTCTTCTGGATAATAATAGATGTGACTGGAAGATTATCTCTGTCCCTGCATCCAATTTGTGGTGATATATCACTTTAGTATATAGAAGTTCCATTTCGCTGGTGTGGTTAAAACCACTGCTAATCCTTTCATCCATGAAATCATAAAATCTCATTTTTACAGAGTTTTAATTTTCCTCCCTCAAGCTGAATTTAATATAAGGAAAAGATTCTGTTTATTTGCAGGCTATTTGGGATTTGTTGCCTATAAAGCGTAGTGAACAGGATAGGAAGTATTTGACACCTTTACATTTTCTTTCATTAATTGTATGTTTCTGTGCTTTTCTTCTCCAATGAAGACCCTCTTAACCTAAACTGTTCCACCACACACCCTACCAGACCCAAACAGCACCTCTCATGCACTTCCTGACCTGCACTTCGGTGAAGCCCCACACCCCCTTTCTATCAGAGTTTGTTGCAAAAATCAAAACCAGAAGCACACACAGATGACTGATTCAGCTGGATTCAATAACTTCTTTATAAACATAGTAATATATACATACAATACCACAGGCAGATTATTTCTTCAAGTAAACACAAGCAGGAGTTAGTTTCATTTCAGCAGAGAGTAGACAAGCACAGAGAGGGGAGAGAACAGAGAGCAGAGTGGGACACTGAGCCACGCCCAGCCTTAAGCTTAAGTTTTCAGTTTCGATTCTCTGCACAGACTCAGAAGTGGTTAGCTCCCATTGGCTGACTCAGCTGCTATGCCTATTCATTGGCTAACCTTGTTAACATGGCTCTCCCAGTCATGAATATTCTACCACTTTCCCACCCAGCAGCAGTCACTTATCAGCCTGCTGGCCTTGAAACTACACAATTCTGCTGGCGTTCCCTCTTTCTCTCTGCAAACTTCCCACAAGCAAAGTAACTGGGGAAACTGGCAGGCAGGCAGGCGGGCGGGCAGGTGGGCAGGCAGGTGGGCGGGAAGGTGGGGGGGAGGGAGGGAGGGAGGGAGGGAGGGAAGGAAGGAAGGAAGAAAGAAAGGAAGGAAGGAGAAGGAAAGAACAGTGAGGAAGAAAAGAATGGAGGAAGGGAAGGAAGGAGAAGGAAGGTAGGGTGGTATAGAAGGAATTCTTCTTCAGAATTTTTTTTCAATCATATGAATTGTATAGAAGTTTTCATAGTGTTCATAATCTTCCTTTGGTCATTCCATATGACTTTTTGTCCATTGTGGTCATTAAATGTAGCTAAATTGTGGTTGTTAAGTTGAAGTTGAATTGAGGTCATTAAATAAGTTAAATTGTGCTCATTAAGTGAAGACTACTTGTGTATCTATAACTGAAATCCACTGAAAGACACAAAAAGTGCTTTGTACAAATAGCTATGAGGAACCATGTCAAATAATATCCATGTGTATCTGTCAGTCAGTTTAATTAGATTTAATGTCAACTCTGCTGTAGTCGAGACTGAAGTGGAGAGGTGTGAAACAAACATTGATGTGTCTGTATAATAAAGGGCTAATGAGATGCATTGGTTCTGACCAATTTCAAAACATAAAGTTTAAAAAAAATGACAAATGTACTAAAAGAACTGCTTAATATCTATTGTCCTTTCTGGCTCAAAAATATGTGAAAAGTCTCCCAGAAAACAATAATACAAGCAGTTACTCTCTCCTATATCATAAATTGATACTCACATTCTGAAGCTTAGCTTTGCATTTTAAAATAACCCAATGCCTCTTCGTTATCCAGCTACTCTGAAGATATTCTATTTCATAGCACACAATTGGAGGAAAATGAATGGATGGCAAAGGCCTCCTAAGATAACTGCTTGGATCAGGAAGTGGTATGAATATTACGGTACTTTAACATAAAAATTAATAGAAGTCATTAAATGTTAGGAATCGGTTTGATTTAGGGATTTTTGAAAGAAAAGAAACTACTATGATACTTAGCCTTAGCCCCAATGACCCCTTAATAGCACCCTGTGGTTCTGATGCTCTCTCTATGATTTCTAGCTCTCAAGAGCTGAAGTAAAATGGGCCTGATGGGACATACAGGCTGAGTCCATACATTGCCCTGCTACTTTAAGCTACAACTGGATGAATTCATATTTCATGCTTAATGATACAGCAAACATCATGGTAAATTGCATGCTCTTGTGGCTTGAGGCAATATTTGAATCAAGGCAAACACCCATAGAGGAGTGGTTGCAAGCTTACAGAGGCATCAACCGGATTCACACATTGCTCCAAACTACCATTAGGATTCTTTAATGTTTGGCTTAGTACATTGTGTAAGCTTTGTGACTGTTATTGTAAACTCTGGTTTGTGGCTTACCGTGTTGCATAAACCCCATGATTTGTTGCTTATTCTACAAACATGGTTAACAAAACAGGAGATTCATATAATAGACAAACACAGTGTCGGATATCTGCTCAATATGAGTGGTTTATTCAGATGGAAGAATGATCAAATCTATCTTCTAGCCTAATGGTAGTGGTGGGCTGCAACCAGTTTAACAACCAGTTCGGTGATCGCGCGCTTTGCGCGCACATGGCGCTTCACGCGTGCACCTAATGCGCTTGGACGCAGCGTTCAAAATACAGCAATTCGAAGCTCAGCTGCTTACCTTCTAAGGCAGCCCTGGTAAGTAGAACAGCGGAGGTGCGGAAATCAGCTGTGCCGCGCAAATCAGCTAAGCCAGAAAGAAGGAAATATAGGACAGGATAGCGCAGGGGCAGGTGGGTGGGGCCAGCTGATCGTTGGAACTACCGGTTCACCCGAACCGGTCCAAAACAGCAGCAGCCCACCACTGCCTAACGGTGAATCAAGAACAAACCAGCCCCGAGTGTGAGTCACAACAAGTTTCAGGCTTTGCTTGGGCAAAGGGAATGGCGAGTGGGTCAAGGACCTTATGCAATGCTAGCCACCACCAATTCAATGAAGGGGGAGTTGATTAATTTTACTTAAGTGGAGGAAGGCCACAGAAGTTAAGTTGCATTTTAGTGGGCCAAAACTCCATAGCGTTTGAGAACCTGTAGTGTAAATTATTCACCTGCAATTTTATGGTTTTTGTTGGAGGGCATTCCAGCATTTGTAAAATTTTCAGATGTTCCTTTCCAAGATCAAAGAAGGCTCCAAATTTATTTCATACACACAGTATAGATTGATGCATACTAATTATTATTTTTATATTATTTTTATTTTATTATATAAAATACAAAGAAGAAAAGAAAAAAAAGGGAAATTAAGGGAGGGAAAGGGAGCCAGGAAAAGGGGGTGTGAGATACAAGGGAAAAGAGAAAAAGAAAGAAAAGGGGGCATTGACTTCCAACTCTTCTTAGCACAGTACAAGATAAACACACTCCAACCTCAACTTTTTCCTTTTACACATTAATATATAACTAGCCATTCCTATAACACTAAATCTTTATAATCAACAACACCAAAGTTTCATTTTTTTTTCTTCACAAGCACAAATTCCAGAAGTGATATCCAAATAAGAACATATTTTCCTCTTTGAATAAAATAATCAATTTAACCATTCCTGCTTTATCTTCCCTGCTATGGAAATAATGTGTATTTCTATTTGCACCTAGTAATCTTTGTGAGCTGTCACAATTTTTATTTACAAAATTTATTGTATTCTTTCAAATTTTTTGGCCTTACTGAAAAAAAGGAAAAAACCCATCATTTTTTCACCCTTTTTCCCTTCAAAATACTACACTTAAAAAATTTTTTTTCTTTTTTTAAATCAAAAGTTTTTAATACATCTTTTTTTAAACTTCTTAACATACTAGCTTTAAACTTCAGTATTGCATTTAGATCCCTCCCTCTAAACTACCCTTATAGAATATATTTTTTCTTTTATAAACATCCTTTTTAATATAGAGTTTTTCTTTGAACTGGTACATCATTTTCTTTAACTTTCTCTTAATACAGGTACTCTCAAATCAGTGGTGGGTTTCTGCTGGTTCGGACCGGTTCTTTAGAACCGGTAGCTCTGACTCCAAGCCAAGAGAGAACCAGTTCTCTGTATCCATGAAAGTGGGCCTGCCCACCCGCCCCTGGGTTATACTGACCTTTATCTCTGCTTCCGAAGCCCAGCTGATCAGGGGCGGCAGATTGAATTGCCGCTCCGCAGCTGTTTTCTGTGCTCCTTGCCTAGTTTGCAACGCGGAAGTTCTATTTCCTCTGAACTGCGCATGTGCATGCAGCGAAGCGCGCAGTGCAGCGCACAGCGAAGCATGCACTCAGCGAACTGGTTGTGAAGCCGGTAGCAACCCACCACTGTCTCAAATACATTTTCATTGATGCATACTAATTATGTAGTATTTTAAGTATGTATTTCAAGGATATTGGCTTATTGAGAATTTTTCTCAATTAAATTTAATTAAATATTCAGAAGTAGCACTTTAAAAAGGTTTTCTAGCGATTAATCCAAGATTTTGTGGCTGAAAGGATGTTACTAGTTTCAGAAAAATAGCACATTTATGTTGCTATTGTCCATCATCCATCTTTATCTCAGTCATAGACCAGCATAAAACATATTCAACTATTCCAAAAATAAGAATTTAAGGAACAGAGCAGATAATTAATGCATTTACAGAATTGTTAACATAAAACCGTTAAACCTTATAACACCAAGATCTAACTATAACAATGTTTTGTATTACTGATATTAAAATTATAAATATTAACCTGTTGGAAAATTCAGTGATGGGATTCAAATAATTTAACAACCGGTTCTCTGCCCTAATGACTGGCTGGGTAGGCGTGGCCGGGTGGTCATGTGACTGGGTGGGTGTGGCCAACTCGACATCACTCATCACACCCAATCCCGCCTCCCAGCCATTCGCCTCAAAGGCAGAGGTGGGATTCAGCCAGTTCGGGCTAATCCCACCACTGGCTGGCCCTGCCCCCACCCATTTTTCAGCCCGTTTTGAAGTCCACAAGTCTTAAAGTTGCCAAGGTGGGATACCTTTGAGCTAGATGTTCTGATAGATCAGTGTTTTTCAAATTTGGCAACTTTTAAGATGTGTAGACTTCAACTTCCAGAATGCTGTCCAGGCAATTCTGGAAGTCCACACATTTTAGGATTGCAAGTTTGAAAAACCCTGTCAAAAATGGGCAAATTAAGATTTTAGGGATCTGTGCTTTGGTCTCCTTTAAAAAAGCAAAAAACAAAAAAACATATTACAGATTATCCCGAGCAGCATATCTATGAAGGAAGACTCTAATAGAAATATGCTTTATGCATAAAAATATAGAAAGGCATCTAAGGATCACTAATCTCCCCACCTTCATGGACCATAATTTATGAGAAGTTCGCAATGATCTCAACAGAAGTTTTCCTCAGCTCTGTTTTGCCTGAATATGCAATATCTATGCTCTGTCATTGAACTGTGATCATTCTGGCCCTAAAAATAGACACAAAGTTCTCTCAATCAAAAGATTTGTCCTCCATTCTCTTTATTTATAGCATGGGACCCTAAAAATAGACACAAAGTTCTCCCAATCATAAAACTGTCCTCCTCTGTCTTTATTTATATTCTGGAATAGTCAGATAATGAGGAAAAGCTGAGCAGGAGAGATACATGGACAGACATTATTATTGATCTGATTTATCCTAGAACTGTTATCACTGGAAAAAAGGGACTTTTACACTGATACTTAAGATTCCTTCCCTACCCCATCCCATTACTTTTTTGGGGGGAGGGTCTCTTGGTTTTCCTCCCTCCTTTCCTTGATTTCTTTCCAAAGAGTCTGCTTGTTGTCCAACTAAATGTTCTAGAGGCAGATGTGTGTTTTAAAGCACAACCTGTTTTGCAAAGAGATGTACTGATATGAGGAAAAGGTCCAAGTGGGTGGAAGGATTTTTGACCCTCTTTCAAGCTTATTTTCTTAGAATTGGTTCTAAAACTGGACGTAAAGTTTATTAGTACAGAAATTGTAATTGGAGCAAAGAAGGAAGCAGGGGGCTTTAGGAAGACAACATTATGGCAATTCAAGTTTTTGATGAAGTTTTCTTGTTTTCCTTATTTTCATATCTTGGCTTTAAATCAACTAAAAGACATTACATTTGTTCAACATAATCTATATATGGGGTATGGGAACTTATATAAATTTTCTTTCAATAAGTTTTGCTATAGTCCAGGTGTTACTGTGCTTAGTAGTGCGATTTCATACTATTTCATATGGTTGTGTAATAATCCAAATTCAGAAGGGGGAATATGCTTTGGGGTGAAGGCTCACTTTGTGTTTGCCAGCAAATGTTTAAAAGATTTGTGTAGCGGGGCAGGAAAAAGCACAATGGATGTGAGGTATTGAGAGGTCTGAAGTGTGTGCCCACACAAGCTACAAATTTCTCTTCCCCTTTCAAATCCAGATTGTTGTACAGCTTCAAGAGAGGTAATTGAATATTTGAAATCTTCATTTTTTGGCCTGTTTTTTGGCCTGTTTCCGGGCCATTTTTGGGCCGTTTTTTGGGCCATTTTTGGGCCATTTTGGGGCTGTTTTTGGCTGTTTTGGGGGCATTTTGGGGCTGTTTTCAGCTGTTTTTCAGGCTGATCTTCAGACTGTTTTTCGGCCATTTTCAGGCCAGTTTTTGGGCCAGTTTTTGGGCCAGTTTTTGGGCCATTTTCCAGGCCAGTTTTGGGGCCATTTTTCTGACCATTTTTGGGCTGTTTTTGGCCATTTTTCAGGCCATTCTTCGGGCTATTTTTCAGCCATTTTCAGGCCGTTTTTCAGTCTTTTTTGGCTGTTTTCCAGGCTGTTTTTTGGGACATTTTTGGATCATTTTTGGCCATTTTCAGGCCAGTTTTTGGGCCATTTTCTGGGCCATTTTTGGCCATTTTGGGGCCATTCTTCGGACTGTTTTTTTTTTGCCACTTTTCGGGCCATTTTTCAGGCTGTTTTTCAGCCATTTTTCAGGCCATTTTTTGGGCTGTTTTTTGGCCATTTTCAGGCCCGGTTTTGGGCTGGTTTTTGGGCCATTTTTGGCCATTTTCAGGCCCGGTTTTCGGCCATTTTGGCCCATATTTTGGCCCATTTTTGAAAAACGGCCCCAAAACGGCCTAAAAAACAGGCAGGGGTGGGGCCAGCCAGTGGTGGGATTAGCCAGTTCGCTGAACTGGGCAGAATTTTAACAACTGGTTCGCCCGAACCGGTCGGAACTGGCTGAAGCCCACCTCTGGTTGGGATATGGTATAAATGATATTAGAACATAAAATAAATGAAATGAAAAAATAGGTTGTTTCATCTGCTCTTTTTATTCTAAGTTGTACTGTCATCTTCTTGTCAACATTATTAAATGTATAGATGGGAAGAGTTCATGTGACCATTTCTTCACCTCCAGTGCATTTTAAAAAGAATACATTTAAAGTAGCAAGAAATATTATTTGGAGCCTTTCACATTAAATAGCTCTTGTGGGAGACATTATGAATGTAAGAGTCTATTTCATCAGCTTTGTAGGTCAGAGCTGTACCTTCCCTTTCCTGTATTTTTGTATTTTATTTGTACCGGAAATCAGTCACCCAGTGCGATTATGGATAATCCTTTGTGAGAGATGACTGGCTACCAATATTAAAATATATTTAAAGATCTGACAGTTTTGACAGTGCCATAATGCTCATTGTTGCAAGCAACACAACATTTATAAAACCTATGAACAAGCAACGGGCAAAGCAAAAACCAGGAGTCATGGTAAGTACATTAAGATTATTCCTACTATAAGTTACAGTAGTGCAGTAAGTCCTAGTGTAACCTACAAAGCATTAGTTTAACAACTGTTGGAAGTTACAATGGCGCAGAGAAAAGTGACTTACAATGAGTTCTTGTACTTGTCACAGCATCCTCATGGATATGTGATCAAAAGGTGAGTGCTTAGCAACTGGCATGTACTTATGACAGTTGCAGTGTCCCAGAATCATATGATCGCCATTTGTGACCTTCCCAGCCTGTTTCCAACAAGCAATGGGGGAGTTGGATTCACTTAATGACTGCATGATTCACTTAATGACTGCATGATTCACTTAACAACTGCAGTAATTTGCTTAACAACTTCAGCAAAAAAGGTTGAAAAATTGGGCATGATTCACTTAAAACAACTGCCTTGATTAGCAACAGAAATTCTGGTCCCAACTCTGGTTGTAAGTTGAGGATTAGGAGTATGATTTTTAATTTATGTTAGACATTTAAAAGTAGCCTTGTTGGGCTGAAGAGTAAGTAAAAACAGATATTACTTAGTGAAAAAAAAATCATCTGAACTGACAGACACCCATGCTCACTATAAGCATTTACCATATGCAGCCTGTCTGAGAAAAGTTTTCATCCGAGCTAAACTTTATGCTTCTGCTGCTAATGGAGGTATACCTGAACAGCTCCTATACCTGTACCCTGTTGCAAAGCTAAATGATATCCAGTTGAATTGGCTGGAATGGTCTTTTGATATAGCTGGGGATGCCCACCTCTATTTCATAATCCATGATGAATGGGTTCCATTCAACATGCTGAGCTATGGTTTATTTTTGGCCAGGTTTGCACAAGATGCAAACCTGGTCATGGTTAGCAGACCACGAAAGTTGGACCATAAGGAAAGCTGAGCGCCAAAGAATTGAGGCTTTTCAACTATGGTGCTGGAGGAGACTCCTGCAAGTCCCTTGGACTGCAAGGTGATCCAACCGGTCAGTCCTAGAGGAGATCAACCCTGACTGCTCTTTAGAAGGCCAGATCCTGAAGATGAAACTCAAATACTTTGGCCACCAAATGAGAAGGAAGGACTCACTGGAGAAGAGCCTAATGCTGGGAACGATTGAGGGCAAAAGAAGAAGGGGACGGCAGAGAATGAGGTGGCTGGATGGAGTCACTGAAGCAGTCGGCGTGAGCTTAAATGGACTCCGAGGGATGGTAGAGGGCAGGAAGGCCTGGAGGAACGTTGTCCATGGGGTTGCGATGGGTCGGACACGACTTTGCGACTAACAACAAAAGCAGACCACAGAGGCTGGATTTACACACACACTAAAAACAAAATACACATTTTGACTCAGCACAGTGTATGACCTGAATCAATACGTGACAGAGAGCTGTGAAAAGTGGCTCATGAAAAGTTTTTTTCTAGAGGCCATTGAGACTGGAGAGTAGTGGCAGGCCAGATGTTGCTCATATTTTGCTTGATGACTACATTCTGATGCTGCATCTGATTCCACCCCCCCACCCCCCAGTAGGCAGGGAGCTACTTTTTTGACACCACAGGACTATATTTGATCCAGGAGTTCAAGTTGCTGATCTTTGGGATATCTGACATTCTGTTTTATTCATCTCTTACTTTTCTGTTTGCAGATTAACTTAACCAACCATAATAATTTTCTTGACTGTTTTCATCCTCTTTCGTTTTCAAAACTTTTGGATGAAGTGAAACAAATGTTCAGTTTAACTTATGTTGCACAATTCATTTTGTTTTCTAACTCTCCAAGCTTTATTTGCTTTTGTGGGTTTGATGCACTGCGTCAAGCTCCATCAATCACCCAGCACAGATCTCTATGAAGGTGTGATTGACAACCACAAGCTGACACTGAGTGAGCCAAGCAGATCAAGTTCTAAACTGAGAACTATTCAATGAATATATTTAAAGCTAGAAATACTTTTCCTGCTCATCTTTATAAATGAGATTACACGGTTTTGTTGGGGAAAAAGGAACTTGTCTTTTTACCTTATTCTTTTAGCTGTCACTTAAACGATCCAGTTACATTGAGTCTCATAATCTTCCTTCATACCCGTCAACATTTATGTGATGTTTGGAAGTGTCCTTGGATATAATGTTCTTATTCCAGATGTTCATCAAATGCTCTTATCTCATAGTTTAAATGGCAGAAACCATATGAAATTATGGAATGGAAGATAGAACTGTTACTTCTTGCATTAACTGTAGTTCAGTTTTACATTCAGTTCTAGTTGTGAGTATAACAGAGCAAAATATATACATATTCTGTTTCTAAATGAATATATTCAGCTCATGTATTCATTGCCTCAAAATCAACTTCCACATCTATCTGCTTTCCAGCCATAAAAATACAACAATTCCCCTTAAAATAAAATGACTTTCTCATAACTGATTTTTTTCTTCTTGTTGTCACATAGAAGAGGGAGTGAATATTCTCTATTGTCCTGAGGGGGGCCGGACCAAATCCAATGGATTAATACCAAAAGGAAACAAGCTCAAGCTAGATATCAGGACTTCAGAGCGAGGCTGGATGGTGTTTGTTAGAAAAACTCTGATGGATCCTGCATAGAGCAAATCAGGGGTGGGTTCCGGATTCAGGTACTGCCGGTTCGCTCAGGGACGTGCCGCGCGCGCGCATGCGCAGTACTTAAAAAAAGCTTCTGCGCATGCACAGAAGCAAAAAACAAGATGGCGACTATGGTGCTGCTGAGAGAACCGGCTCAGGGGCGTGGCAGGCCTGCGTCGCTGCCAGTTCCAGCGACCCAGGCCGCCACGTTACTAACGGTTCTATAGAACTGGTCCGAACCGGTAGGAACCCACCTTTGGAGCAAATGATTGGATTAGCTGATCTCTAATCTCCCTTCCAATTCTATGATTCCAGGGGACTAACTGATTGGTCAAGTGACACTTTATCTGACTCTCCCCACTCCCAATCCAGCATTTTAGTACTCTATCCACTATACCATATGACCTCCACTCGGTTCTTGGCCTGTATATTCGCTAAAAATTTTAAAGCCAATGTTACTGCATTTATGTAGAATTATGCCCTGTATTGTTGATATCTTTTTACAAGAAAATATGGAAGGTAGAATAATTTCCAAACATGACACTAATAACATGATAGAACTTCATAATACATAATTCAACATAATACAGATCATCAGCTATAGATATTACTGCAAGTGGAGTTAGCCAATCTATAATAGTAGTGTCAGGTTCCAGAATAAGCCTCAGTAACAAGAACCACAAACACAATGCTGGTTTGCAATCTTCTTTACTTGACTTCTCTGGCATGTACTGATAAACACTTGTAAAACAAAATGTAATCTGTGTTAAACCTGCGCGCTGTGTGCTCCCCACCACCTTTAACCATCGCGTGCACACCCAGGTGATTAGCATTCCGCCAATCCGAAGCTGATCCCTCTTCCGGAATCTGCATAGCCGACACCCAATAGCTCTTCGGGTGTGCTGGCATCTGACGTCATCCAATAGAGCAGTAGCCGATTCCCAGCTGCTAGCTTGCTTTACCGGTGTCAGCTTTCATCCCCCAGCAAGCAGCACGTCGAGGCTCTGTATCACGCCGCCCCCTGAATGTCAGCTCCGGACCTGGAGGTACGCGGAGCTGACAAGTACATTCTTTGATAACTGTCAGCCTTAACAATAGACCAAACTAAGAAACACTCTGCAGACTTACAGTATTACAGCAGCCCTAGTAACTGAATGTCACAAGTCTGAATGTGCTACCTTTCTGTCCTCTATTATCTTCATGAGAGGAGCCTGTATGAGACATTTTTGCAAATTACTTTCTTGGCCTGGGCTTACTTCACCTAAGTATTGCTTTGGTAGTGGGTCATCCTTCTGTCTTTCAAGACAATCCTCTTTATTTTCTACAATATCTATATAATTTAGTTCTGCTGCTGAAAAATGCTTTTTTTACAACTAAATGTCTATCTGTAGGGATCACGCAAACTGTGAGGTCAACTGATTGTAGCTAATGACACAATAAAACTTATTGTGTTATTTTATGCCTAGACAATATAACTACTGATCGTCGTGATTATGTTTTGCTCCAGTTCAACAACTGTATATCTCCCACAAGAATGACAGTTTTGTGCTGTATGAACCAGCATTTCTCATTTCCTTTTCTTAATCTAGTTCAGGGGTGTCAAACTCACATCGTCACGGCAGCATCACGTGATGTATCGGGACTTTTTCCACCTTCGCTAAACCGGGCGCGGGCGTGGCCAGTATGCGGTGCATCCGGCCTACGGGCCTGGAGTTTGACAGCCCTGATCTAGTTCCTTTCTGCAGGACCTCTACCAGTAGTCCATGTCTAGTGGAGAGATATATTTGCAGTTGGTTTGATCCTTCATAAGTTCCATCTACTTATACACAGTGCTTTCATCCTGATATTTATTTGGCTCTATGCAAGCCCGTGAATATTGCTGCCTCAGTATTATATTACGTGTGCTGCAGAGGTGGGTTCCTCCCAGTTTGGACCAGTTCTCCCGAACTGGTAGCGACCCGCTGGTGATGTCACGATGACGTCACCGATCTGGTTCGGTCAGTGCCGGTCCATGGGCACTGCCATCTTTTTTTTGAATTTTCTTTGAATTTTTTTTTCTTCTGCGCATGCGCAGAAGCCGAGTTTCCAGCACTGTGCATGCGTCAGCATCTTGTTTTTGGCGTTTTTTAAATTTTTTTACTGCGCATGTGCACCCACGAGGCATGCCACGCCCACGAGGTGCGGCCACGTGGCGCGGGAGGAAGCCACCAGCAGCGAGGTAAGTTAGAACCCACCCCTGGTGTGCTGGGGTGACTGCAGGGTGGGAAATTCAAGATGGCCCTTTCTACATGTGTTTCAATGCACATTTTGACCTCCCTTTGAGCGCAAGTGTTGCAAAATATATAATTTGTCTCATTTGCCTGATTATGTCATGATTTCTGTGAAATTGTTATGGCTTGTATTGAAAACCTGGGGGCCCAGCAGGTTGGAAATGACTGTGTATTTTGCTGAATTTTCTAAGCTTCGGATTAATTTCTCTTTACTGATCTCAGTGGTATAATGTTTTGCATTTTGGGGCTGCCACTGAGAATGAAATTTCTCACTTGCACAGCTACTTTGTATGTGAATTACTGTATTTTGCTTTCACAAATTGTTTTAATAGAAATAGAAACAAACAGGAATATTGTGTAGAGGGTGAGGTGGGTGAAAGAATTAATGGAATTAATTACTTATTCCTGAAAGTAATTCAAACCCTTAAATTGAATTTCAAGGGTTTCTAGAAAACATTGAAAGGTTAGACATAGCAAATGGATCCAGGAATATAAAAATACAATTTGTTTTGCATTGCCTCTAATTTGTCATAAGATCTCTCTTTCTATTCAATCTTCAATAGTGTGATTGTAATGCTTTATGATTTTGCTCTTTTCTTAATAGTTGAGAAAGGAAATTACCAGGTTCTTATCTTGGGAGTTTTCCTTTTCAACTTTAAAAAAAACCATGATGTTATAATTAAAAAAGCTTTACTTTGAAGGCTTTAAAGTATATCAGTAAATCAGGTGCCAGAAACCTAAAACAGATTAGATTATGCTAATGTAGTTTCTATGAATATATTCCTCTGTAAATAAGAGGGAATTTTCAATCTAATCTTGACATACAATGAGCAAGCAAAGCTCTGAAAAGCATAGAATATTTTTCTGTTTCAAAGTATGATAGTGTTATAAAGATATAGAGGAATACGGAGAGTCGGCAGGATTAAAAATTAGATTGAACAGGATAGTTAAGGAAAATTGTAACATGCTGTCAGAAGAATACCGTATTTTTCGGAGTATAAGATGCACTTCCCTCCCCCTAAAAGAGGGTGGAAATATTGGTGCGTCTTATACACCGAATACAGCCATTTTTTGCCTCCCGAAGCCACACCCAGAAAAAAAACGGGTGCGCAGAGGGTTTGGGAGGT
>QLTV01014916.1:4143792-4166512 GCA_003457575.1 Thermophis baileyi | reverse complement strand
CTGTTTTTGCAAAAAATGGGACCGTTTTTCACCTCCCAACCCCCCCACGTGTCACATTTTTGCCCTCCCGAGCCCCCAAGAGCACTCTGCAGGCCTCCCAAAGCCTCTGCACGCAAAAACAGGGTGCGCAGAGGGTTTGGGAGGCCTGCAGAGTGTTCCTGGGGGCTGGGGAGGGCAAAAACCTTTTTTTTCCTGTTTACCTCTTTGAAATCTTGGTGCATCTTATACTCCGGTGCGTCTTATAGTCTGAAAAATACGGTAATTTGGGGTTCCAACTTGAGCCAGGGCTGAGCAAGAATAAATAAAAATGAGATCCAGACAGCTATGAGGAAAGAAGAAATATTTATTCCTAAAAGCAAAACAGTTTGCCTTCAGGAGCAGGCTGCAGAGAAATGGGGTACAGCAGCAGATTTTTATAGGGGGAGCTTGTCCGGGGTGAAGTGTACATACTGATTCTAGGGTGACACTTAAGGGGCGTGTGTGTGTGTGTAGGTATGTTTATTCTTGTGAACATGCAGTTGCTCTGTGAGACCTAATTTAATTAACTCTGTGTTTGCAGACCTTATCCTTAGATATGTGGATTAGGTCTAGGTAATTTATTTAGGGGTTTGAGGAAATTTGATAATTTGAGTTGATTAACTTAGTTTCAGCTTGACTGTCAATTATCTAGTGGAGACACTGATTCTCAGACCATTGTGGATTCTGTTAATATTTTAAGGGAAGATGGAAACAGTATAAACAATAAAATATATTTGGATATAAAACTTCTCACAATGCTGGTAAATGTAGAAGTACTGTATTAAGGTTCAAGTTCACAGTCCCAAATATAAAACTGATTGCGGTGTAATAGAAATGAAATGAGATAAATAATAAATCCAACCAGCAGTTGAATAATTTCTTTTGCAAATAACATCTATGCTTTTGAATCCATTTCTACTAGAAGGAAATCATAATACCAGAAGCTTGAAAGCCACAGTGCTTGCGAATAGCCAACATTCTTCCAAATCCCCAAAGTTATAGAAGCATAAAAATATCTGGATTCTACAAAGAGAAATACTACCAGGTAGACAGGTATGGGACATTTAACTAAGCTCACTATTTATCTGCTTTGGTTTACAAAATGTTCATATCACAAACTCAAAATTGAGTAGCATACAGAACACAGAGAAAATAGCAGGAGGAAGGTATGCTCACTGCCTTGAGTTATTTATAAAAATAATAAAGATAGGATAAAAAAATCTAAATAAATAAAATAATGATTGACCTCCAGTCTCTTAAAATCCATATAAAAAATCTAAATAATAAAATGAGTGGTCAGCAATTATCAATTTATATTGTGGGAAGTGTACCCCAGGGGGACAGTGCCAGGGACCTCATAGCACCAGAAGCCTCAGAAAACAGAGCCAAGAGACCAGGGGTGGGTTCTAACTTACCTCACTGCCGGTTCGCTTCCTCCCGTGCCGCGTGGCCGCGCCTCGTGCACAGTGCCAAAAAATAAAATAAAAAAGCCAAAAAAAAAAAGCCAAAAACAAGATGGCAATGCATGCGCAGTGCCAGAAACTCAGCTTCTGCGCATGCACAGAAGAAAAAAATAAATAAAAAAAATTCCCAATTTTTTTTTTAAATCCAAAAAAAAGAGAGAGATGGTGGTGCCCACGGACTGGCACTGACCGAACCGGCTCCGTGACATCACCGTGATGTCACCAGCGGGTCGCTACCGGTTCGGGTGAACCGGTCCGAACCGGGAGGAATCCACCTCTGCAAGAGACTCAAGCCAGCCCTTCCCCCTTTAAAAAAACCATAGCACCAGCTTAAAGAAAAACTCAGAGCAGCCCTGCTAACAGAGCTGACAATAGAAATACTTAAGTAGAGCCATTAAGGTAAGGGGAATCAGGCTAAAAATAACTCACCTGAAACTCCCTTTTTCCTGCCTCCCTGACAGGATTAACTCCTAGGACAGGAAAAACAAAAGACCTGGGACCAAGATTAACCCAGGAAAACAGGAAAACAAAACCCAGGGCAGTCAGAAACTCATCAAAACCCATCAAGCTGCAGGAGCTTCAAAGGGGAATTAAGCATAAAAGGCTCAGAGTCACACTTCCAAGTTTGCTTGCAACCCAGGAACGCTTGAGCTCTGTCACTACTTTTCTTGCCTTCCTGAATTAAAGGATCCCTTTTTCTGGCAGCTGCTTTCATGTCTATTTCTTCTCAGCATCAGTCACTGCTTCCCAGCTGGGAACGAACCAGGGAAATTTCTATTGTCCACATGTCCCTTCCAGGGTGGGTTCTAACTTACCTCGCTGCCGGTTCGCTTCCTCCTGTGCCACGTGGCCGCACCTCGTGGGCGCATGCGCAGTGCTGAAAATTCCCAAAAAATTCCCCCCCCCCAAAAAAAGCGAAAACAAGATGGTGGTGCATGCACAGTGCTGGCAACTCGGCTTCTGCGCATGCACAGAAGAAAAAAAAATAAAATAAAAATAAAAAAGAGATGGCAGCGTCCACGGACCGGCACTGACTGAACCGGCTCCATGACATCACCAGCGGGTTGCTACCGGTTCGGGCGAACCGGTCCGAACTGGGAGGAACCCACCTCTGGTCCCTTCCCTCTCCCACAGAAGCAGGATCTTCAGCAGGTCCTCTGGACAGAACAATTTTGGAGAAAGCAATCACTCTAAAGTGCTACTGTACTGAGTCTTAGGAAATGCTTTTGTTCAAACTACATGGTCTCAGTACCTCTCTAAACATCTTTCTGCATGTTGAATTCCAATGGATTTGGGAGGATAGCCAGAGTTTTATCAAAATATGTTATTTTTCCTTTTATAGCCACACATCCTCTTCACCTGCCACTTAGGAAAGGTGTTATTACTTGGTAATATTGAATGTGTCTCATAGTTTCATATTTTTATTTATGTACTTTCATCTTTATGATCAACAGTTCCCTAAAGTTAAATGTTCAGTTCTAATTAATGGAGTTGATTACTATCTTTGCCTCCCCGCCTCTTGGTAAAACACGTCAGGTAGTATATAACTTCCTAGTAATTGGCTAACTTTTTAAGGCAAATGACATGGGAAACAACAAATGTACCATTTCTCAAGGAACACTTAATTTGATGGCAGAACACTAGCTGAGACAAATTAGGCAGATGGATGCTATCTGTATCCAAGTAGAAGCAATATGGGATAAGAAATGACTGAATGTTTAGATTATGGACAAAATACATTCATTACTAAGGAGACCAGACAAAGTGGATTGTTCTTATAATATGTTGTAATACATTTTTTGTTGCTAACCAGAAATCATAACACAGAATATAAAAGAGCTCTGGACTTACCCAAAGGACTTGATTAATTCTATAGTGTTATAAATGAGAACCATCATAAGAGCAAAGACCAAACAGTCTGGGGGAAATATTCAAGTTAATCCTATTATGGTGACCAGGAAAAGCCTCTTTAGCAACTGTGTATTACTATTATCGGAATAAAGACATTTTCCTGTGTACAATCCATACTAATAACAAACAAATGAAATAAACCTGACATTTGATTAATAGAAGGAAGGCAAACTGTGAACAATGTTATGTGATAACAACTGCTCTAATCTTTTGAATGGCAAATGGTGGGCAGGACTCCACCGTAACTACAGAGCCATTAATCTCTATCTTTTTTAAAATGTTGCAAATTGCTTTGAATGTTATTATGTTTGAACAGACTTGGAGAGATTTTTAACATCATTTCCCCAGTTGTATTACTTCACATTTATTTATTTGTTGAATTTTTATGATGCTGAATCAATGTCAACTCACAACAACTTCAAATAATCAAATATCCATAACGGCAGCATGAACATCCAACTCTTTTTAGAGAAAGTGTTAAATTAGGGCTTGCTGGCCTGACAGAACGAAAACGAGGCTTGAATTTAAAAAGGAACCTTTATTTCTCCACTTCAGCACCAAAGCTTCCACTCAGCAAATGGACAGCAACCAGACTTTGACAGCTCCTTTTATAGTCGAGCTGTCAAACTGTCAACCAATAGGAATGCTTTATTTTCCCGCTAGCCGGCTGCTTGCGCTTTAGCCAATAGGGCTTCAGCAAGCAGCTGGCTTGGCTTCTAGGCGGGGATCGTAAGTCGAGGACTTTGTGAAAGCACAAGAAGCAGGCTTGGCTTTCTTGGCGGGGTCGTAAGTCGAGGACTTAACAAAAAGGATAAAATATCTATGTAAACAAACAATAACATCCCTGTAACATCCAGCGTTCAAATGACTGTGGTGGTAAGCATAAAGATATCTATATTAAGTTAACCTATAAGAAATATAATTGGATAACAATCTCATCCTGCACTAAAATTCATATCAAATATCCTGTCTAAGATGACCATAAATCTTCAAAGGACTTGCACCACAACTTCACTGCCTTCAGGCCTCTATTGTGCAGAAAAATATAATATCTAAGGCCGTTTTTTCTGATATGAGGCATTTTAAGATGGCTAGAGTTTAGCCTTCTAGAATACCTTCTAGAATTTAGCCTCCTAGAATACCTTGCTTACTGGGGTGTTTTGGGAGTTGAAGTCCACATATCTTAAAATGGCTAAGCTTGGGAAACATTGATCTAAGGAAAGGCTTTCCCATAAACTGTAGGCTATTATGGAGAAAGCTCTTGACATTTCTCTTGTCATTTATCACTCCTTGATGTCACGAATGTGTGGGATAACCAAGAGCTTCTCTCTGCTTGAATGTAATAGGCTGACACTGGTTGGATAAAGCAGTCTTGGAGATACATTAGTACTGTAGTAAGATACATATGGTTCAGAGGTGGGTTCTTACCGGTTCTATCCGGTTCTTTAGAACCGTTAGTAACTCGGCGATGATGTCACGGAGCCAGTTCTGTCGGTGTCTCCGTGGGCGCTGCCATCTTGGATTTTGCTTCTGCGCATGCGCAGAAGCTAATTTTTGCTTCTGCACATGCGTAGAAACTATTTTTTGATTGCTGCGGGCGTGCACGCGCGCGCATGGTGCGACCCTGAGCGAACCGGCAGCAAAAGGATCCACAACCCACCCCTGATATGGTTATATCAACCCTGCAAAAACTGTTCACAATCAAGAAGGCTAGATTCTCACAGAGCTTCATTAACTAGATTTATCAAGAGGAAAAATAATTTTGATTACAGAATCTTGGATATATGGGGCAGAGGTGGGTTCCTCGCCCAAACTGGTAGTGACCCTCTGGTGACATCACGATGATGTCACAGATCCGGTTCGGTCGGTGCTGGTCCGTGGGCACCGCCATATTTTTTTGAATTTTTTTGGAATTTTTTGGGGGGGAATTTTTTTTTTGGGAATTTTTTCTGTTTTTTTTTTCTTCTGTGCATGCGCAGAAACCGAGTTTCCGGCACTGCGCATGCATCGCCATCATGTTTTTGGCTTTTTTTGGGGGTGGGGATTTATTTTATTTTTTTGCACTGCGCATGCACGCGCGCGGCGCCCATGCAGCACGGGCGGAAGAGAACCGTCAGTGAGGTAAGTTAGAACCCACCCCTGATATGGGGGCATATGTGTACTTTCATACCCCATTTATTAGTACATTTGTAAAGCCAGGAATTCTGTGATTCTTTTGCTGATTGTCTCTTGGAACAGTGAGAAGGTTTCTGCTTTCTTCCTTGACACAGAAGAATAAGCTGATGTGCCGGTCTCTAAACTGCAATACTCTTTCCCAGGTTTTGTAAAGTTTATTACTGGTTATGGTGAAGCTAAAAAGTAATCTCTTTGTGAATGATTTGCAGGCACAATTTTGCAGTATCATAAATTATGAAGACAAGAAAGCAGAGCCTTCTGTGGGGTGGGTGCACATCAGCAGCACTACTGCAGCCAGGCAATTCAAATTCCATTCCTTTTTTATGTGCATCACATACATTGCTAGCATGTAATAAGAGGCAGGGCTTTGATCACTGGGCTGTACTACCATTTTTACATAAATGACCCTCCTGTATACACAGACCCACTCACACACAGAGACCCACTCACACACAGACACACATACATTGATGCCTCTGAAAGAAAATGTTTTGGGTAGTGGGTAATAGACCAGTTATACATGTCAGTGGTTTGCAATTGAGGAATTGGGCTTGCAGGTGGAAAATGTATTCTTAGATGTGTGAGGATGGATCTCCTATCAGTATTAATATTAAATCTCTCAATAACCTGAATACAGTCTGGCTTTGACTTTGTATCTCATAAAGAGAAAATGAACTTGAAAAAAAACCCCAGTTGTTGAGATTCAACAGATTTTATTACTTGATCTTAGTTTAAGGAACAGTTGGAAATTCATAGGCCTATAGTCAATGCTATACACACTTTTAATAGAAAGGAGTGAAAAGGAATTTTGTGTGTGTGTGTGTATGTGTGTAAAGTCAGTGTTTAAAATATCCAGGGGGAAGAAAATGACAGGCAAATTTAGATGCTTAGCTTCAATTGTTCAAAGCATCAGTGTTAGAGAATGGGTGAAATGTAAAATTAATACATTGCTTTGCCGAAAACCTGGATCAGACAAAGTAAGTATTTAGGGTTGACATTTCATTTCTCTTCCTGGTTAGAGCTGTTAGATTTTTTAAAACAATATTTTACATCCACTTTAAAATTGAACTATACTTTAAAACCTATTTAGCTACATGTGGGCGTAGCTTAGATCTCTCTCTATTTCTTTTAATGCAATGGTGCATGAATAAAAATCCAGAGAATTTGGCAATAGCAATAGCAATAGCACTTAGACTTATATACCGCTTCATAGTGCTTTACAGCCCTCTCTAAGAGGTTTACAGAGTTAGCATATTGCCCCCAACAATCTGGGTCCTCATTTTACCCACCTCGGAAGGATGGAAGGCTGAGTCAACCTTGAGCCGGTGAGATTTGAACCGCCGAACTGCAGCTAGCAGTCAGCTGAAGTAGCCTGCAGTGCTGCACTCTAACCACTGCGCCACCTCGGCTCCGCACCGCTGTGTGCGTCCTCACTCCTTCCATGATCTCTCAGCAGCCACTTACCTGCCAACCAAGCAGGAAATCCCAATTTCCTGCCAAAAGTGTAGCCACAATTTTGCCAAATTTCAACACCTTTGAAGTCATGGATCCTGGACTTTGGATCCAGTCTTTCAGTTAGCCCATTTAAGGTATATTGATTCTGTACCTGTTGCCCCATGGTTTCACCCAATTCACCCAATTGAAGGTTACTAACAATCAAACAGACTTGAGAGTTTTAATAGTGTATATTTGGATAACTTAGAACTGTGTCACTTGCGGTCAGACCTAGGTATTGCATACAAAATTATACGTTTGATCTACAAATTCCAATAAATAAGAAAGAAAGAAAGAAAGAAAGAAAGAAAGAAAGAAAGAAAGAAAGAAAGAAAGAAAGAAAGAAAGATTTATTATTATATTGGCTCTGAACCTGGGATTTTTTGCATGCCCACTCCTACCATACTTCAGCTAAAGAATTGTTTAAAAAAAATATTTTTAAAGTTCAAAGAATAAAATAAATGACTGCACAAAAGAAAAAAAGGCATACTGGATGGAAAATAAACAGTAAATTATTTTATAATAATAAATTTATTTGATTTATTTTATAAAAATTCTGTTTATAAATTTAACAGAATGTAAAATTAAAATTCTTTAATTGATTACATATTTCCCAATCTCATATATTCAAAAGCGATTTTCTTTCCAATATTTTTGAAATCTGTCTTTCTCTATCATAACATTTCCAACATTTATTATTATATGATTTATCTATTTTTATAATTTTGGGTAGAGTTGTATGCCATCGTTAAAACATTTCATACCAATTTTATCTTATAGTATAGGGTAAAATTTATTGAATTTTTTCCATAAGTCCTCCCATTGTTGCAATGAGAAATTTTGCATCCACTATACAGTATCATATTGTCTTTTACTTAGTCTATTTCTGTATCATATTTTAATAGCAATTTATATATACACTCAAGTAGTTAATCTTGGTTCTGCTACAAATTTTGTCATAAAAACCCTCATTGTTCCTTAAGGAGAATTCCTGATTAAATAAAGGAGAAAAAGTTAAGATATAAGAGAACAGAAAAACAATTCAGTAAAGCAAAGTAGATACAAGTAGATTTATGGGAAAATCTTTCAATCTTAAATATCTAAATGTTTTGTTGAACCATAACCAAATCTTTGGAATCTGTTGATCAGGAATTATGGTTATATTAAGGTTAGCTAAAAGAATCATTTTGCAAAATTGGAAATGTGATATTCTTAATGTTAAGTAATTGTTGGAAATGTATGATCTGTCTGTTCTGGAAAATGCAATATTTTATAATAGTTAAGAGAAGCAGCAATATGTGTTACTATGACAGAGATGTTGTGATATTTTACAATGTTTTTATATTAATTACATTATAGTAGTATATTTATTAGTAAGCCAGTGGTTCCTGATGAGTATAAAATATAAGGTAGATTTTCCTTTTCTTTTCTTGACTTTCTTTTCTTTTTTTCTATTCTTAGTTTGGTTGGGATGGCTTTTTCTATTTTTTTTGTTTTTTCTCTATTATTTTTTAAGTTTAAATATTATTTTGCTAATGGTGTACATTAAGAATGTTAAATAACAAAAGGAGCAACAATATATTTGTATGTCACAAGAAATGTGAGGTCTACTAATAATTGGGCCCATAAATACATCTTTCCGAAATTGAACAACTAATTTCTTAGTAATAAAAAGGGTGCAGAAAATCCATTTCTGTTGCTTTAAAGCATCAATGAATTCTCTGACCCCTAACAAATTATCTATATTATTCCTGCTATTAAAATGACTTAACCAGTACATATTATTCATCCATGTTCCACTTTAGTATCCTTTTAAATATCAGGATATTCAAATAGGGAGTGATTGTATCTATCATATAGTTCATAATACGATAACAAGATTCACTCATATCAATATCTAGAGTTTCTAATAAAGAACCTCTCTCTGTAAATAGGGATATTAGGAACATCTCAAAAGAAAAACTGGTTGGTGATACCGATACTTAGCATTTTACCTTGCTAAGACTTGGTGCTCTTAGTCCTGCTATAGAAGCTAAACTGTGACTGTAAACAATTTTTCATCAGACTTATTAGCAAATGTTGCTTAAGGCAAGACTTGACACCAAAAACCCATTAATGTTCATTTCGGAGCAATTGCTTTATATTAAAAGAATCTTTGTATATCTTAATCAATTATCAGATATATTTCGTGTGCTTGAAGTAAACTGTCAACCTTCCTTTGAGATATGTGTCTTCATGAGGGTTTTTATCTAAAAATCAAAGACATCAAAGAGCCAGTTTGATGTGGTGAATGTGCTGGCCTAGAAATTAGGAGACTGTGAGTTCTAGTCTCACTTTAGGCATAAAAACTCCCTCAGCTCAATCCCCCTTGCAGAATTGTGGGGAAAATAGGAAGAGGAAGGTGTATTAGGTACGTTCACTGCCTTGAGTTATTTATAAAGTAACAAAGCTGGGATAAAAATATAATAAATACAATAAATAAAAACAAACAAATAAATAAATATGCCAACAATATGTTTCTTCCTTTTTGGATAAAATCCAATTTTGCTATAAGTTATAACAGGCAAAATTGTTCCAAAAGATAACAATACAGTTATCTTGGTAATGCATTTTCTCACAACCATGAGAATTTATGAATTTTGAAATGGTGGTGTTGGAAGAAATATCCATCTGGTTCAATTCCAAGCAGGGAGAAAGGCACTGGAGACAAAATGGAGGCTGGAGGCTGATTGGAAAGAGGGTCCATTTATTGATGAACAGAACCACATGTTTATAGTTCTGGTGCAGCTGACCACATGGAGTTGAGAATGGGGGGTATTTATATCTTCTCTTGGGCTTTGTGCTTGAACTTTCTGTTCCTGTGCAAGAACATGTATTCTATTGGCTCTTGTCAGACTCCCATGGGACCATGTACAAATCCCAGGAGTGTGTCTGAGCTAAGTTTGGTTGAAGTTTGAACTGCCGGGGGTGGTGCAACTGAGATGATGCAAGGAAGGGGCTTTGGACAATTCCTATTGTGGCTGAGGGCTAATCCTACCTTTGTTGGATAAGGTATTTGCTTATGAATAGAGCTAGCTATCTCTTGACATCTGCTGTGGGCTATCAAGGAAGGTGGGGGCTGCTTTCCAAGAGCATGTTTCTCCATTTCTCATCCAGGGAAATATAATATTCTGCCTTTTTAATATTTCTCAAAATATTTCATTCTTCTAGGAGAGGGGTGGGTGCTAACTTTCTACAGTGGGTTAAATGTGTTGGAAGCTCTCTGGATCTGAGATTTTTTAGCAGAGAGCTGAAGTGGTTTCCTTTCATAGCTTTAAGATCACATCTTATGCCTGACACATTTACGGAAAGATAATCTGAATTCTCACTATCTTCTCTTCAGAATCATAAAATGTTATTATGTCACTATCTTTATTGGTGTGTACACTGATGTTATGCAAGTAAAATTATGCTTCCAATAGCCAAAATATCTCTGCAATATCTTATTTAGCAATATTTATGTCCAAGGTTTACTTATCTAAGAATTAAAGAAGAAATGTATTTTTAAAAGGTATGTTTTATGGCCATTCCTAACAGTGATTTTTACTCATACTATGTCACCAGCTTTTCTCATTTTCACCAATCTGTGTGATCAAATGCATTTTAGTAGTGAATATTTACTTCGTTGTAATTAGATATGTCTAGTTTAATGAAAAGAAGGACCAGGGGTGACATGATAGCAGTGTTCCAATATCTAAGGCAGTGATGGCGAACCTTTTTTTGCTTGGGTGCCAAAAGGGCGCACGTGCGTGCGATAGCGCGCACGCGTGCCCACACCCATAATACAATGCCCTCCCTCGCACATGCGCGCACAACCCCCCTGCACTGCCCCCCTGCATGCGCGCAGGGCTCACTGAAGCCTCTGGAGCCTGTGGATGGTGAAAATGGATTCCAGCTGATTTTCGGCCTTCCGGAGGGCGGGGGGGAGGTCGTTTTCGCCTTCCCCAGGCTTCAGGAAAGCCTCCGGAGCCTGTGGATGGCGAAAAATGGACCCAATGGCCCAACCGGAAGTTCGGAAACGAACTTCCGGTTGGGCCGTTGGGCCGTTTTTCACCCTCCCCAGGCTTCAGGAGAGTATTCTATTCTATTCTATTCTATTCTATTCTATTCTATTCTATTCTATTCTATTCTATTCTATTCTATTCTATTCTATTCTATTCTATTCTATTCTATTCTATTCTAGATTTTGGAGGTACAGTGGTATTTCCTCTTGTCCCATGGATATATTCAAAATAAAGGCATGGTATGGACTTTGCTAATTTTTCCTTATTAGTTTTTAAAACGTCTTTTGTCTCTAGAGATGTTGTTAATGTCTATGTGTCTATTGATGGCTGATTTGTCAGAGTGCTTTTAGAAATTCCCTGACATTTTTGGACTTTTTTGGTCTAGGATAGTTACATTTTCCCAATTGAAACTATGGTTAAATCTGTCTATCTGTGGTGTTACTAGCCTATGCAAGGGCTCATGGAATATCTGTTGAAGACAGGATATGAACTACCAATAAAGGAGAATATTTGAAGCTCAGGGTTGAAATGAGGGGTCCTTGGTGCTCTCTGAGCTTGCTTGTTTTCTTGCAAATGTTTCATTACCCTAACTAGGTAACATCATCAGTGCTAGTAAGGAGTGCTGTTTGCTGTCAGTTTATATTCTCGTGTCTTGCCTGTCTGTGTGGGTGTGAGGGTGGTTGTAGGGATTCTTTGGTTGGGCTGTTTACTGATGGCTCTTTGGCAGTTTATTAATTGGGGTATTTTTCATTCTATTTTGTCTGCAGTTAACCTTGGAGTTAATCTATGCTGATCTGAGTGCTGATTACTGGTAGAGAAATGCTGAAGTCTTTTTGTTCTCTTTTTGGCTGGTTGTCTCTTGCGTAGTCTAGAGATGTTGTTAATGTCTATGTGTCTATTGATGGCTGATTTGTCAGAGTGCTTTTAGAAATTCCCTGACATTTTTGGACTTTTTTGGTCTAGGATAGTTACATTTTCCCAATTGAAACTATGGTTAAATCTGTCTATATGTTGTGAAATCAAATAATTTTCGTCATGTCTTCTGACTGCCAGTTGGTGTACATGGATGTGTTCTGCCAGTCTTCTGCCTGTTTGCCCTATGTAGTGGTTGCTGCAGTTCTTACATTGTATGTTGTAGATGACTCCTGTTTTTTTTCATTTGGGGTTGCTGGGTCTTTTGGTTTGCTTAAGATGTTTTGAAGGGCTTTAGTTGGCTTGTGTGCTATATTGATTCCATGTGGTTGTAGTAGTCTATTTGTGGTTTCTGAGATATCCTTGATGTATGACAGTGTAGTTCTTTTTAGGGTTTGTGTTGATTGTACTGTATTGGGTTGAGTGATCAGGGACTTTTTGATAAAGTTGTGTGGGTATCCATTTGGCTGGAATGTGTTGTATAGACACATTCTGACAGCAAACAGCACTTCTAACTAGCACTGATGATGTTACCTAGTTAGGGTAATGAAACATCTGCAAGAAAACAAGCAAGCTCAGAGAGCACCAAGGATCCCTCTATGTGAACATTGTTGTTTCAAAGGGTAGTCCCAACACATTTAGAGGGCTGGGTTAGATTATTGTTTCATTATATTTTACAGTAGTCAGATTGGTACTCTAGAAGTTTTATAATGTTCCTAACTACATAGAAATAGCATTTCAAATTCCAGCATTTAAGATAGGAAGGAAACTGAGCTGTGATGCTAAAAGCTACTGGTAGACAAAACTTGAATACTAGTGTTGAGCAAATAATTGTTTAGGACAGAGTCAACATCCTCAAATTTAAGATTTTAGGAAAATCTGGAAAGTAGCCACAAAGAATGCATAAAGTAGACCAGAGTTTTTCAACCTGGCTTGCTGGGAAATTCTGGGAGTTGAAGTCCACACATCTTAAAGCTGCCAAGGTTACAAAACACTGAACTAAACTAATTAAACTTTTATTTTGAAATACTGTACACTATCTTTAAAATGGATCTTTTAAGTATTACTTTTAAAGTTATACCTAAACACGTGTCAACCTATGTCTCTATACAGAGAAACTTCATGTAATACACATATATTTCTTTTCAAATTGTTTACTTTTCAGATGAGTTATTTTGGGGAGATAAGATCAGAATGGGAGCATAAAATGCATACAATATATAATAGAAAATACAAAATAGATTTCTTGCATACCACTTGAAATTATTCTACCTTATAAAGTGGGAAAAATTGTATTGTGTACATTACTTGAGGAATGTGAAAAGAAACGAATGTGAAAAGAAAAGTTCAAACATACTCTTATAGAGTCAAGGGTAACATATAAGTGCCCTCTTTTGACAGCAAAGGTTTAAAATATGCCTTTCATGGTACATTTTCTGGATTTTTTTCCTAGAGCTATTGATAAAGTTCTTAAGAACTTTGGAGTTTCCAAGGAAAGCTTTTTGAAACAGTTGACTAACATTGATCTATTCATTGGATTCCTTTCAATGACTGATCACATGTGGTTCCCTTCATAATGCAAGCAACAATTAACAGTCAAGTTTCTAGATCTTTAGGCAAATGGTTATGCACAATGCAGAACTTAATAAGAATGCTTGTATTATGAACATATATCTGATATTTTTAAAAGGTTTCACAGTTTTCAATAAAATACTGTGTTTGGGGATTAAAAATAAAGGCTTCATGGGCTTTTAAGCATAACTATAAAAAAGGGCTGTGCTTGGCTTTTGAAGAAGGATACATTTCAATCACTATATTATTTTTGTTTTCATGTCTTCATTATCCCCCCCCAAAAAAAGGCTTTAAGTGAATTATAATTCAAATCTTCTCATTTGCATCTTTAGCAACTATTTATATTACTTAAATTTGTTCATTTATATAGCAGGTGCTCCCAGCCAAGAGGCTGGCCCACATCAGTTAATAATAGAATCAATAAATAGCAATCGGAGTCCAAAATAAACTAAACTAAAATGTAGAAATGCAGGAAATAAGACCCATACTGGAACAAGTACACGATCAGACTGGAGTCACAAGGATCAAGAGTGATATCAAATGTTGTTTCCTGCAACAAGGCTCAGCGTGGTCAGGGCTTAAATAGTCTAAGGGTGTGGCCACTTAGCCTGCAGCTCTATTCTCGAGGAGACCTCCTCCTGAGTAGCCACTCTTGTCTTCTAGCAGCACTGCGTGCCCGAGCATTGAGAAGAAGAGGCTCCTCCTCTTCTTCTTTGGCCCTGATGGGCTCCTCAGGAGGTACAGAAGGCCCTGCTTGGCTCTCAGCCTCCTCGCTCTCTGACTCGGGTGCCAGGTACACGGGCCGATGGTACCTTGCCACAACTGCCTCATCGTCCTCCTCGCTCTCTGACTCGGGCGCCAGGTGCACGGGCTGATGGTACCGTACCACAACCGCCTCATTGTCCTCGGGATCCATGAGCACCAGCACAGGACGCTGGCGGGCCACAATAGTTCTGGGTTCTATGATCTCAAGGGACTTCAGGACGTGAGATCAAGGCACCTATAACATTTCACTCTTGGTGCAAAACGTTTGAAAGCCGACGGACGCTTTGAGGCAAGTGCAATTTCGTGATCTTGCATGGCAGAGAGGCTGGAGAGGAAACAGCTCGCTAGATCTTTGCAAGGTAAGTGACCCAGCACGGCAGGATGGGGTGGGGAAGCAATTGCATGAGGTATCTCAGTGGTTCAGGGGAGGCCTTGGTTGGTCTTAAGCAGGTGGCCTGTTCCATTACTAGGCCCCCCATGGCCTTCCCCACCCTGAGATACCTCATGTGCACTTAATGACCTGCGCATTCAATTAGCGAATGTGTGAGTGAAAGCAAGGAGTTTTCATGTTCATTTTACATGATTCACTCCAACGAATCCTAGGGTTATGAATGTAATTGGCAGGCTCCATTACATTTGTAACTCGAGGGTTACCTGTATCCCAAATTTTTTAGGGTCAGCCATTCAGTCAGCTTGGCCATGGGGCCTGATATTAGGGGGTGCCTGTCAATTTTCTTGACCATTACTAGACTCATGATTGTGTACAAGGGGATTCTGACCTGTTCATGAAACAGTCTGGATGAGGCTCCAGAGTAGACGGTGGCAAAGATCTGAAAAGAGCCATTATGCTTTCCTGAAAGTGTTCACCAGAACTTTTAGTACAGTATAAGGCCAGGTTAGATGAGCCTTCCCTAGCATAATTTCCAAATATTTTAAGACTATTATTCCCAGTCAAACCAGCAACAGCTACTTCCAGCAGATTTAATCCCAAAATCATAACTATGGAAAATCATTTTAGGGAGATCAGGACATTATAGGTAAGATCAGGAATCCCATCATGCTCTTTTAGAAATTAATATTTTTCTCCATGTTTCAGTTCTTCAACTTGGTTTCTAACAGATAACGGAATCGATTGGTAAACTATTGCCCAAATCTTTTTTTCTCATAAGCAAATGTTTTAAAAGAAGTGAAATGAAACAACTTTTTTTTCCCTGAATCAAGATCTGTGCCATTACCAACTTTATGAAGCAGACACATAACAAAGGGTTTCTGCAGTGAGAAATCTTTTGCACCTGAAATTAACGACACAACGCTGGGTTACATTTGGCTTAGAACCTGTAAGGTCCGGCTTCTCCCCCTTATTCTAGAAAGTAAAGACTCTTGAAACTTAGCATTTCAAAAGGAACCTTTTATTGAACAGGGGCGATAGCAGGACGAAAGAAAAGCAGGCTCTGAGATCCCTCAGGCAATACAGTTAGAATTAAGGAATTAGAAACCCCTCCCAACAGTCCGATGTGGATTCAGCAATCTGCAGGTGTGAAGATGTTATTGTACTGGCCGCTCTGAGAACTTGATAAGGGAACTTTCTCAGGGTCATCCTCGGCCAGCTTGCAGGCGATGCAACCCACATGGCCCTCCCTCCCCTTACATTCTCCAAAAGGTGCGAAAATGCAGGGCGCCTAGACATCAGGGGAAAAGGTTATAAATCAATAAGGCACAGGATCTAGGATACATAGGACATAGAGCAAGTATATAATATATTGTGACCCAGGTCCCCCCTTCCACTGAAGAAATGGCAGAACCACGGATCTGACAGAACCATTATTAGAAATTGTTTATAAATGTACAATTCCTACATTCTGATTTCAGTGGAACGTAGAATAATAGAGTTGGAAGGGACCTCAGAGGTCTTCTAATCAGTAAAGTAACAAAGTCATTAAAGTTGGAATCTTAATACATACATCTGGTCAAAGGAGTGCCTTAACCTTATTTTACAGTAGTTGGTTTTCAATCAATTCTTCCTTGGTTTTTTTGTGCTGGATATACAGAATGGATCAGGGGTGGGTTGCTACCAGTTCGGACCAGTTCGGCAGAACCGGTAGCGACATGCTGGTGATGTCACGATGATGTCACCGATCCGGTTCGGTCGGTGCCGGTCCGTGGGCGCTGCCATCTTTTAAAAAAAAATTATTTTTTTTTATTTTTTAAATTTTTTTTCTTCTGTGCATGCGCAGAAGCCGAGCTTCCAGCACTGCGCATGCATCGCCATCTTGTTTTTGGCATTTATTAATTTATTTTTTTGAATTTTTAATTTTTTTTACTGCGCATGCGCGTGCCCCTGAGGCGCACGCGCCCCCCCCGAGGCGCAGCCACGTGGCGTGGGAGGAAGTGAACCGGGAGCGAGGTAAGTTGGAACCCACCCCTGGAATGGATAGTCCTTTATCAACCATATTTGGGACTGGCAACTTTGTCATTAAATGAAGTAGTCACTAAGTGTGACTGTGCTAATGATCTTACTCCAGCTTTCTTTTTTTCGTAGACTTGCCAAGGTCATAAATGTGAGGATTGGCCAGAAAGTTTATCATCGCCTTCATAATTGTGAATGGTCACTAAATGAGACAGTCACTAAGCAAGGACTACCTGTAATATTTTTATTTCTAGGTAAATCTATAGCCTGTTCTTTTCCTCTAAAAAGTTATTTATCTCTTATGGCTTTCAAAAACTTTTCACTTAAAAAAAATAATCTCAAGTGAAATGGGAAGAAACTTTCTGCATCCTCCCTTGTACAGTATTCAAGGCATCGGTGAAAAGGATATAGAAATGTTTAAAGCGATAATTCTTCATTAAAACCACACTCTGTCTCTGTGATCTTGTTCAAATCCAGTCGGGAGTTGATTGGTGCAGTCTGGGAATATCATAACTGCTGTTCTGAAAACACAGCTAGTACCTGAAATCGGAATTCCTTTCTGGAGCAACTTTAAATGATCATCCAGTTCCAGAAATCAATGAAGCCATGAAGAGATAAATGGGAGTTTAGAATTGTACCTTCAGGGACATTGGCAATACACTTTTATTTTCAGTCAGCTGAAAAACTTTCCCTTAGTAGATATCAGGAAGTTGCAGTAAGAAAAATGACTCTGAGGAAGAGTTCTGAACTGCTACATTTTTTTCAGTCAGTTCATAATATGCTGAATTGAGTTTCTCAGTCTTCCAATTTATATCTCTCTTTTTTTGCCTCAAATAATTCTTGGGAAGTCATGATTTTGGACTTGGTCCAAAAAACAAATAAACCCTAAACCCACCACATTTTGCCATAATGAAAATACCAACTATTGGTTCTTGAAATAAACTAGTTAACTGTGTACAACATTGCACTTTATTATAGTCACTTGAAATTCTGACAGCCACAGAAACAATAGTTTTATTTCCATAAACACAACATTCTTTGAAGTAAGAGAGATACAGGCCCAATTTGTGGAAAATACATCTTGTAAAATACATTTTGTACCTTATTGACTGTTCTTCAGTTTTATCAACATATAGTTTGATCCCTAGATCCCTCTCACAGTTACAGCTATTGAGCCAGGTACCACCTATTCTATACCTGTGCATTTGTTTTTTCTTGCCTAGGTGTAAAATCTTATTGAATTACATTTTTGGGGGGAATTCAATGTAGTGTGTAGTGATTAAGGCACTTGGCTAGACACCGGGATACCATGAGTTCTAATCTTACCTTAGGCATAAAGCCAGATGGGTGACCTTGGGCCAGTCCCTCTCTTTAAGCCCTAGGAAGGAAGCAATGGCAAACCACTTCTGAAAAACCTTGCCAAGAAAACTGCAGGGACTTATCCAGGCAGTCACCAGGAGTCAATACTGACTCAAAAGCACAAAACAAAACAAAAACCAACAACAATAAAGCCACATTAGAGTTATCTAATAGTTCCTTGATAAAGGGAATACAGATAGTCCTCAACTTGTAATGATTTGTGTAGTGACCATTCGAAGGTATGACTTATGACCATTTTTCTCACTTACTACTGTTGCAAGCATACCCATGGTCATGTGATCAAAATTTGGACCAGGGGTGAAATAGCAATAGCACTTAGACTTATATAACGCTTTACAGTGCTTTACAGCCCTCTCTAAGCGGTTCACAGACCCAGCCTATTGCCCCCAACAATCTGGGTCCTCATTTTACCCACCTCACAAGGATGGAAGGATGAGTCCGGCGGTCTTCCGATCTTGCAATTTCCCTCCCCCAGGAGTGGGGAGGGAATGAAGATTTTGCAATATCCTTCCCCTGCCATGCCCACCAAGCCACACCCACAGAACCGGTAGGGAAAAATTTTGAATTTCACCCCTGATTTGGACGCTTGGCAACTGGCATGTATTTATGATGGCTGCAGTGTCCTGGGGTCATGTGATCACCTTTTGCAAACTTCTGACAAACAAAGTCAATGGTGACGTCAGATTCACTTAACAACCATGTTACTAACTTAATAACTGCAGTGATTCACTTAACAACAAGAAAGGTAAAATGGGGACAAAACTCATTTAACAATTGTCTTGCTTAGCAATGGAAATTTTGGTTGTAAGTCGAGGATTATCTGTAACTGGATCTTCTGGCACGCCTTTAACACCTGATTATAACTCAAAACATGATGAATATTCTTGTAGAGTATGCTAAGCAGGCATTCGTGTCATGGAGCATTTTTTCCCCCTACTAATTCTCATTCTGTGTTTTTCTTTAAATAAAAATCGATTTTGTGTTAAAATTGACTTCCCGATGAGAAGAACATTATAATGAAATTCTCATGGGTAAAAGGTGACATCCCTGCATTCCTTTAATTATAAATGTGACTGAGAAATCTGTATAAATGTCTAGCACATACTGCAATCATCTCTCCAATGGTCTGTGGCCACCCTTGCTTCCCACACTTCTTTTATTTCTAGTGGAACTCAAGACGGGGCTTCTCAAATTGGGCATTTTATAGACTGGAAGAATGGGCAGTTGGGAATGCTTCAAAGCAGTGTCTTTCAAACAAAGTTAAGGCATGTGGACTTCAACTCTCAGAATTCCCCAGCCAAAAGGGGGAAGTCCACATATCTTCAAGTTGCTAAGTTTGAACAATGCTGCGTTAAACTGATGGACAAACACATAACAGAAAACTATAGCAGTAGCACTTTCAGTTACTTTCAACAATAAGGAAAGTTTAAAAACACAATTGAGAGACATCTGAAAGAAATTCTTGGAGCAGATTTTGGGCAAGCATATTGCCTTCTATACTTGGAGACCAGGGGTGGGTTCTAACTTACCTCGCCGCCAGTTTGCTTCCTCCCGCGCCGCATGGCCACGCCTCGTGGGTGCGCGTGCATGCGCAGTGCTGAAAATTAATTTTTTTTTAAAAAAGGCTGAAAACAAGATGACGGCGCATGTGCAGTGCCGGCAACTCGGCTTCTGTGCATGTGCAGAAGAAAAAATAAATTAAAAAAATTTCCCCCCCAAAAAAAATTTCCCCCAAATTTGCCCCTCCCAAAAGATGGCGGCGTCCACGGACCGGCACCAACCAAACTGGCTCCGTGACATCACCAGCAGGTTGCTACTGGTTCGGGTGAACCGGTCCGAACCAGGATGAACCCACCTCTGTTGGAGACCAAAGAATTTGTTCTTACTCCATTCTGAAGTGATTAAGCTGTAGGCTCATCCATTTGAACACCTCCTGTTCTTGTCCCCTGAGATTTCGAAGTAAAGCAACCACTTTAAGTACATATATTGGGGTCAAAGGATTATGCAAATCCTTCTGAAGAAACACACTATGCTTATGTGCATTGCATGCAAATGTAGTGTGCTCGAGAGGTGGGTTCCTACTAGTTCGGACCAGTTTTATAGAACCGTTAGTAACTTGGCGGCCTGGGTCACTGGAACCGGCAGCGACCCAGGCCTGCCATGCCCCCGAGCTGGTTCTCTCAGCGGTGCCTATGGCGCCGCCATCTTGTTTTTTTAACTACTGCGCATGCGCCCGCATGCCCGCTGGGTACATCCCTGAGAGAACCAGCAGTACCTGAATCCGGAACCCACCCCTGGTGTGCTCACATACAAAAATGTAATTACCCCAATACATTTCTAGGATGGTTATCCAGATAGAAAAAGTTGATTAGTGAGTAGTTGGAGTAAGCACAAACCACAAATAATGGTGTGTGTGTGTGTGTTTGAAATATTTTTGGCTCTTGCTTTCAAAGAACACTGATGTTATTACTATAGAAAAGTGAGTTTGATACATAAACCACTGTGATGTGAGAGATTGCAGAATTTTCCATTGACAGGCCATAGAATTACAAATGAAGGAAATAATTTTACAGATGGTCAGTTTCAACTGATTATCAATGAATTGGTTAAGTGGGAATGCTGGGGACTATTTCCATTCAACATCCAGGACAGATAGAAGTGATAGTAACAGGGGAGAGTGATGGCAGATCTATTAATTGATGGATATTGCTGTATACTTTATAAAACCTCAGCTAATAGCAGATCTTTTTTTCTTTCTTTTTTTTTTTTGGCAGTATTAACAGTATTCTCTTCCTTTTTTTCTTACTAATGTCCACAGTAAACTTTAGAAATAATAAAGTAAAAAAGTGAAGTGCCAATGCTAATTAAGCCAGAAATTACTTCCTTTTCCCCCTGATGCATCTCATGGAATTCCACATTAATGATAACTACTTATCTATGAAGGAATATGTGTTGAAAGTTGGAGCACTCTTGATGGTGACACTGAAATGTTTTAATAAGCAGCTGGTCAACACTGTTCGTGTCTCTGTTATTTTTTGCTCCGTTTTCCTCTTGATCTTTATGCCATTCGGGGAGGTTTTGAATAATATTTTCAAAAAGATAATTTCAAGGAGGCTTATTCAGATTTTTGTCCTTTTTTTCAGATGAATTAGAAATGGGATGTTATTAACCCCTGATGTTATCCATTATTTGAAGGCTAGCAGAAAAAAAATGATGAGGGGCAGTTGTCGTTCCTTTAAACAAGCTTCCTTCCCTTCTACCAAATTTTTGTTCTTCCTGATTTGAGCAGGGATTCAAGCTCAGATTTGTCAGGTCCAAACTGAAACATGTTCAGGGTTAACTAGATAATAGTAGCAGCCGTATAAAAGGCAAAGGGTTTATGTTTTTTTAAAGAGATGGCTTTAAGTTTCATTGATAAGTAGTTTGATTGGGCGGGATTCAAGAATAAGTGATTTTTCTCTAAATTGGACCCTCTGTCTACTCCAAATTAATTTTGTGGCACCCTCACAGGGGACGGGGGCTTTTGGGGCCAGGAACGGTAGTAAAAGATGTTACTTCATTGCAGTAGAACTTTAAATGATCAGCCAGATGCAATTGCTACATCTTTTCCCCTTTTGTCTTTCACATTTTTTTAAAAAATAGCACTTAGACTTATACACTGCTTCATAGTGCTTTACAGCCCTCTCTAAGCGGTTCATAGAGTCAGCATATTGCCCCCAACAATCTGGGTCCTCATTTTACCCACCTCGGAAGGATGGAAGGCTGAGTCAACCTTGAGCCGGTGAGATTTGAACCGCCGAACTGCAGCTAGCAGTCAGCTGAAGTAGCCTGCAGTGCTGCACTCTAACCACTGCGCCACCTTGGCTCCTAAAAAAACTTCCAAATTCCAGTTCGTAAAATGGCAGTCTCAGCTGTCTGGTCTATCCTAAATAAAGCTTAAAAATCAGCAAACACAAAACCCTACTGAAAAATGGTGGGGCAAATGCAACAATCTGGGGCGTCTGCAGGACAGTCAAAAAGCCACGTTCACAGCTGTGACAGGCTAAAATTCTGTCCTGTATGTTTATATGTATCACACAAATAATGTGTGTTATAAAGGGGCAGGGTTTCAATTGTGGGTTTGCAGTCACCACCTTGACCTCTCTGTCTGACCCCACAACCCCTTCCCCCCAGGGATGCCGTTGGCTGCAATGTCAGCCCTTGAAGGTAGACCAGGTCAAACATTCCTAGATTCCAATAATGGCTTTACTGTGGAAAAATAAAATCACAGAGCCCTGAAAGCTTGCATGTGTTCCATTCTCTTCCACTTTGTACTAAGGAAAACCAAGACAGGGATATTTTCTTTTTCTTTATTTATTTATTTTATTTATTTATTTTATTTATTTATTTATTTGTCAAACATGTACAAGATAGCAGGTATAGGTATAAACATAAACATAATCAAAGTGAATACAGATAGATGAGGACAATAGGACAGTAGGACAGGGACGGTAGGCACACTGGTGCGCTTATGCACGCCCCTTACAGACCTCTTAGGAATGGGGTGAGGTCGACAGTAGACAGTCTAAGGTTAAAGTTTT
>QLTV01014916.1:4130479-4142422 GCA_003457575.1 Thermophis baileyi | reverse complement strand
GGTCCTTTAAGGGGTGGGATGGATCTCGAGTCTTTGAGTTGGTTGTTTACAAAGTTATAGAAGGCGTTCGTAGAAGGTTTTCTTCTTGATTAATGTGATAATTGGTGCATTCAGTTTTTATTTGGAGGCATAGATTTTTGTAGCGGCTTTTAAAGTTAGCAATGTAGCCAGTTTTGTTTTTTCGCCAAAGTGATCTTTTTTTGGATTGAAGCTTCCTTATTTTTATGGGTAATTTGTTTTTCTTGGTTTTGGTGGTTATTAGTGGTACGTATAGTTTGATGATTCTTTTGATTTCGAGCAAAAAGATATTGTAGTAGTCTTCGATAGTATTACAGCCAGAGAATAGTATTTGCCAATCAAGAGATGAGAGGTCAGTGTCTATGTTATCATAGTTGGCTTTTTTAAAGTTATAATTGGTTATCCTATTATTATGTTGATTTTTATAAGGACGTATATTAAGACAAAAGTCAATCATGCTGTGGTCACTGTTGGAAAAGGTTTATGATTCCTTCTTTCTCAGAAAGAAGGGGTCTTTGGTCAGACCCCCTCCCCCTCCACTCCTTCTACGCTCCTTCATCCTTGTGCAGAATTATGCCATTTTCATCCCACTGAAATATTCCACCTCTTCTTCAGTTGTGCTGATGCATGCAGCCTTCTGTTCCTATTGTGGAGGCACAGTGGGTTTGTTTACAGCTCTTTCCTTTGATTTTTCCTTACATTTTTTATAGTAGGCTATTTTCGGAGGTGATCTTCTTCCTACTGAGTTAGCATTCTTTTATAATGTGGGATTTTTCTAAAAGTTCATGTTCTTCCCCCTCTATCTGCTGTAGTCAGCTAGACAGCACATGTTTCTATTGTTGTATTTTATTTATTTGATCAGCAGATCACTGTTAGGCCCTGCCTCATTGATTTATGCCTTTCCCAAGTCAATGACCCCACCTTTCTCTCTTTGCCTTCTGTCAGTCAATGTTTAGGCTGATCTAGAGGCTTCTGGCTCATAAGCCATTCACTTTCCAAAGGATTCATTATTTCTGTCAATATATGTATATTGAGAAATAAAAATAATTTTTATTTAAAATTAATTTAATCTAAAGTGCTATTTGCAGAGGAAGTGAAATGAAACAATTTAAAATTAAGCCTGTCAGTCTGTTTTGATTAATTAGATAGCTTGTCTTTAACTGGTTCATTAGGCATCTAGTGACATTGTCCAAGATGCTAGGATTGTTAAGATTTTGAGAATGTTTAAGTAATTATGAAACATACAGAATTTATTCTGAAGAGGGAGATAATTTTAAGCAAATTATGTGAATTAAGCAGTAGTGGGTTCCACTTACCTTTGCTACCAGTTCGGGAACGGGAGCGCGCGGGCAACGCTTCTGCGCATGCGCAGAAGCTTCTGCGCATACACAGAGCATTTTTGATGATGTCCGGGCGGGTGGGTGGAGCCTCCCACCTCCGCTACCGGTTCGCCCGAACCGGTGCGAACAGTAGCAACCCACCACTGGAATTAAGGCTTGGCTAATAGATTTTATTCATATTTCTTAATGCAAAAGGAGCCGGTTTTTTTTTTTTAATGTTTGTCCGGCATGGTTGTCAAGACTGCTTCTTTTCTGCTGCATTTGCCTGCTAACGTGTTGCATATGCAGCTAACAGTGCACAATGCAACTGTGGAAAGAATATATCATGGATATCATCTGGTTCTGTTCCAAGCCAGGAGAAAGGCACTGCAGACAAAATGGAGGCTGGAGGCTGATTGGAAAGAGGATCCATTTATTGATGAAGCAGAACCACCAAGCATGTGTGATTCTGGGCAGCTGACCACATGGGAGTTGAGATGGGGGGGGGTTGTACATTCTCTTGGGCTTTGCACTTGAGCTTCCTGTTCCTGTGCAAGAACATGTATTCTATTGGCTGTTGTCAGACTCCCATGGGGCCATGTAAGGGTTATGTAGGGGTCATTGCTGGCTCTATAGGCAAAGTACAAATCCTAGGTGTTTGTCTGAGCTACGTTTGGTTGAAGTTTCTGAGAGTGATGCAATGAGGGGGTTTGTGTTCTGAAAGGGTGTTGGGTAATTCCTATCGTGGCTTAATGGCTTTTTCCTGTGTTGGATCTTGGGTGATGGCTAATCCTACTATTCTGCCTTTGTTTCAAAATATCCTGTCTTGAATGGATTACCATTCTGTATCTGTATTTCTAAAATCTGTATTTCTGCAGAATAATAGATATATTATTATGATAATATTTCATGGACTGATGCTTCATTTTGGGTTCACAATGATGAGCCCTTGTTTTGTCAACTGTCACAATGTTGTAAAGAAACCTTTATTTTTGTAGCATGACAACAATTACTGGAAAATATAAAGTCTTAAATTTTCCATCTCTGCTGTCAACCTGTAAGGAACCCATTTTGCACAAACCTTCTGATGTTAAGAACATCAATATGTTGACCTACATGTTCCTGTGAAATGCCATGGAATTTCCATTTGGATTATCTGATTGTCTTTATTTGGTTAATCAGCTTTTTTTCATGTGAAACTCATTGGTTGCTGTTACAGGTCATCCATTTTCTTCCTGCTTACATAAATCACTTCTTCTTGGTTCATAATCTTCCCATTTTTTTGGCTCAACAATGCACAGAACTCATGCCAACACAGTTGTCACTATAAACAGTATGCATTTGGTGGTGAAGTTCAATTGGAGGAACTTTTTAGCAGTCAAAAATTCAATCATGGCGTGTTTCTTCAAGTGCACTTCCAAGTTCTCCCTGCTTTTATCCTATTTCATGAACAATAGCAATAAAATCTTTTTCCCCCCACTCCAACCGCTTGCCAATTGGAAGGAAAGAACACGCCTGAGCTTTTGATACATCAATCCTGCCATCTGTGATGATATAACATTGGAGGCATTACCTTACCAGCAGAGAAGAACTCTTACGTGTATCTAGAATGCATTTTTGTGTAAAAAAAATGGATTGTTTTAACCAAAGGAAAGGAGATGTTGTTTTATTCAGGCATACCCCCAAGAAAATAAAGATATAATTAAAAGATGTGAATTAAAATATATTAAAGATTTATCAAAAGTGAATTAAATATTAATCAAGGGGATAGACAGGAAGAAGCATTCTCATTTCATTCCCTACCTGACATTATGTGCCTGAAGAAAAATGAACAGACCATAGGATGGAAGAATTAATCGCTGATGGTTAGAATTATATTTCATATATTTGTAGGAATTTAGCATTTACTAAATGCTTTGGGAGCAAGAGGTCTCATTTCATACAACATTTCATGAGATAAAAAAGACCTATTGAATGACACTTCATTTGATTTTTCAATGTGTAGCGTTTAAATTCATAATATTGTTATGATTCTAGTTTTCTTAACTGCTGTGCCACAAATTAATCTTTCTTCCACAAATTACTCCTACTCCTCTGCGTAATATATTGTTACAATTTCATTACCTAATTCAAGCTAGTGGCTTTTATGGACCAAAATCAATGTGACTTTTAATACTGAGAAGATCCTTCACACAATTGCTGCCTGTCAAATCCTCACAGCAAGTACAAACAAGGAAGAATTGCCAATACCCCAGATGATAGGCTCAAGATCCAGATGGATCTTGACAGACTCGAACACTGGGCCCTATCTAACAAAATGAAATTCAATGTAGAGAAAAGTAAAGTCTTGCATTTAGGCAAGAAAAACCAAAAGTACACATATAGACTGGGAGATACCAGGCTTAATAGCAGTAACTGTGAGAGGGATCTTGGAGCCTTAGTGGACAACGAGCTAAATATGAGCCAGCAGTGTGCAGCGGCAGCCAAAAAAGCCAATGCAATCCTAAGCTGCATTAACAGAGGGAGACAATCAAGATCAAGTGAGGTACTAATGCCACCAACCAGGAGGATTAGGGGACTGGAGGCTAAAACATATGAAGAACGGTTACAGGAACTGGGCATGGCTAGTCTAGAGAAGAGAAGGACCAGGGGAGACATGATAGCAGTGTTCCAATATTTGAGGGGCTGCCTCAGAGAGGAGGGGGGTCAATCTATTTTCCAAGGCACCCGAAGGCCAGACAAGGAATAATGGATGGAAACTGATGAAGGAGAGATTCAACCTAGAAATAAGGAGAATTTTTCTGACAGTGAGAACAATCAACCCATGGAACAGCTTGCCTTCCAAAGTTGTGGGAGCTTCATCACTGGAGGCTTTTAAGAAGAGATTGGATTTGTCAGAGATGGTGTAGCATTTCCTGCTTGGGTGGGGGTTTGGAGTAGATGACCTACAAGGTCCCTTCCAACTCTGTTAATCTGAGTATCTGAGTAAGAAAGAATTACACAAACTTCTTTAACGTGGTGTAAATGTCAGGATTAATCATAAGATACAAAACCTTGGAAAATGTAATTGAAACTTCCAGCCCTCAGATATTGGTGTGTTCTCTTTGAACAATATGAATATTTTTCTCAGGGCTTTTTGCAGTGTGGATTGAGTGGTATGTAGGATGTAAGTTACTGACAAATCACTCTCTTATCTCTTGATTGTTTATATCTGACTTTTCTCTCAGGAGTGTCCGCAGGGTGTGGTGAAAAAAGTCAAGATGGCAAACATAAAGTTGCCATCTTGACTTTTTTTTGACTCTGTGGACACTCCAGATTCCTCCTGTTATTTTCTCAGCCTGCCCACAATCTCTCACCCTCCCTTGGCGGTCTCCTCCCACAATTTTAATCTTTAGTTCTAGTTTAGCTATCATTCTTGGCAGGGGTGGGTTCCGGTTTTTGTTGCTGCCGGCACGCTTTGGGCGTGAGCGCGCTTAGGGTGCGGGTGCGCTTTGGGTGCGCACACTTCGGCATGCTTCAGCATGCTTCGGGTGGCGTGTGCTTCAGCGCACTTCGGGCACGCGTGCGCTTTGGTGCGCTTCGGGGGTGCGCGCGCTTCGGCACACTTCCCACATGCACAGTGCTAAAACAAAGCTTCTGCGCATGCGCAGAACGAAAAACAAGATGGCGGTGCCTATGGCGCTGTCGAAAGAACCAGCTCGGGGGCGTGGCCAGGCTGCCGTTACTGCCGGTTCGGAGAACCAGTCCCTATTTTTACTACTGGTTCTATAGTACAGGTCCGAACTGGCAGGAACCCACCTCTGATTCTTGGACCAATCATGAGTTAACTTGTCACGTAATCCTCGCCTTTGTTTAGCTAAAGTTCATGCTTCAGGCTGCTTTCAGTGGATTCAGATTTATTTGTTGATTGATTGATTTATATATACCAACATCTGTGTACCACCCACTTCAAAGGGTTCAGCACATTAGGTTCCTCTCCAATTACATAGAAGCTTAAGCTTCATTGAGCTTAGTACGGCTTGAGCTATTGAATATCTATTCAATATCATTAAGCATGTGTTTAATTCTTCTATTGGAATAAAAGTGCATACATTCAGCTGAATTGAGTTTAATGGGCTTAATGTATTAAAGAAGGCAAAAATAATTGTTACAAATTGTTCGACAGTGTTAGGATACTTCAGATTGCATTTCTGTAATGGACAAAATTTCACTCTCCTTGGAGCAAAATGTGCCATTGATGATAACTGTCTTGTGTTATTTGGAAAGTATCTTTTTACTTTTTCTAAAAAAAGAAAGAAAGAAAGGTGAAGACAGCGTTTAATTATGAATGGGAATGGGACAACTTAAGGGTTTAAGAAACTCAGCAGCATCACAGTAGAAATTAACATTAAAAGAGAACCGTTTGGTTCCTGGGAACTATAGGTAGTTCTCAAGATAGGATCGTAATGGAGCCTGTCCATTATGGTTGCATGTTGCGATGGATGTTAAATGAAATGTCTCACCCAATGACTCCCCATCCCTCCTCTCCCCAATGAAACAATAGCAATAGCAATAGCACTTAGACTTATATACCGCTTTACAGTGCTTTACAGCCCTCTCTAAGTGGTTCACAGAGTCAGCATATTGCCCCCAACAATCTGGGTCCTCAAACAAACAAATGAAGCTCACTTTAGGTGTCCCTGACTTAACAACTGTTTGCTTAGCGACTGTTTGAAGTTATGACGGACCTCCTCAGGGTTACTTATGACCCAGATTTGAAGTTATGAGTGCCAGGGCCCCTCTGTGGTCACATGATTGCATTTTGAGCACCTGGCAACTGGCCCACATTTACAACCATTTGTAGCATCCTGCGGTCATGTGACTGCAATTTATTATGGTTTTTGCTGGAAACTAGTGTTTACTTCTGGTTTCAGGTAAAAACACTCAGTGTGGACAATGGATTCATCTAATGACTGCAGCATTCACTTTACAATCACTGTATTCACTTATCAACTGCTGCAAATAAAGATGTATTGTTGGATTTGGACTGGCACAACTTATGACCACAGTCCTGAGCTCAAATATTATTGTAAATCAAGGACTACCTGTAGCCTATGGCATCTCAATATGGTTGTTGCTTCAAGAAGACATGGCATAGAGGGGTTATGCATGTGCCCTTGAGCTCCTAGGGAGCAAAGTTATGTTAACCTAATACATAAATGAACAGATTTTTAACCAGGCATTCAGGCAAGAGGCACAGGGTGTTTCACAAAGCAAAGTCCAAGAGTAATCCGATAAATGAGATCAAAAGGACAAAGTAAAGTCCAGCTAAGAAAGCAAAGTTCAGAAGCATCTCCCAAGTCAAAAGTTAAAGAGCCTGGAGTGTCTACAGGAAAGCCAAGATGGTAACCATGACTGTATAATCAAAGCTCTGCCCCTTTTAATGTGGCATATCTGCACTTGGAATGTGTCAGAAATGTACACTGTTCTAATCCCCATATAAAATAGGTATTGAGGTCAAGATTAAAATGCTAGAAAAAATAATGCAGCATCCTGTTAGGTTTGAAATGAACATTTTAATAAGCATCCACTGATGAGCATTGATTAAGCCTAATCCTGATCAGAGATATTTCTTTATTGTTTGAATAAGATTTCACATGAATTCTCATTTAATCCAAGCTTCATGTGCTTTCAAAGCTTCAGAACAGATCAGAACTGTATTATGGTCAATGACTAGCGGACAAAGAATAATATTTGTGAAACTCTTGTGTGTATCATTGGTGGCACGTTTTGCTTCAAGGAGAGATAGGAAAAGCAAACAGGAAATGTATATGTATCTGCAAAGAAATTCAGGAATTGGAGCATAGAAGTCCTGTTGAAAGCCTTTCATAAAAATAAAAGGAAAGAATCAACCCTGGCGATCAATGGGGTGACAGATGTCGCAGCCAGATCGCCTTCACATCATCAAGCATTGTTAAGTTCAAGTAAAATATGAATGTTGTTTATAACTATGCTAATATAATCAATAGGATTATAAATAAGCTAATATAATGATAAATATGGTTAGAATTATTCTGTTGTATTATTACTATTACTACCAGTATATATGTTACGTTTTCTTTTTCTTTTTCTTTTGTAAAATGGTATGCCCAGACAATACACTGTGTTCAAAATACTTATATATAAATAAATAAAAACTTGACTTAATAAAATAAATAAATAAAAGGAAAGAAAAGCTGATACCGTTGTAGGAGTTTATTATATGCTGCCTGAGTAAGCCGGATATACAGATGATCAGTTTGTCAAAGATACAATAGTGACATCAATTATTTGATTTCTATTATTCAGCTATCTGCTGGGAATCTAACTCTGCCAAGAGTCAAGCATCCAACAAATTCTTGTCTTCTCTTGCTGACAATTCCATTTGTCCTAAGGTGGAAGAAAAAACAAGGTGGTTTGCTGTCCTGCACCTGAGCCTCACTAACAGGGAGAAATTGAAGGTCACTGATACCTTGCAGGAAAGCATTGCCTTTGAATTTGTGATATCTAGAGGAGGAGGAACAAAATTGAGACAGATTCACATGCTGGACTTCAGAAAGGCAGAAGTTGATAAACTCCAAGAGAAGGCAAGTTAGATCCAATAGCTTGACATCCTGAAGGGGGGAAAAATATCACAGAAGATTGGAAATTTTATGCAAACTGATATTGAAGGAATAATCTCAAACAATTTCTATAAAAAAGAAGAAACGGAAGAAATCTAAGGAGGCCAAGGTAGATACTTTCTAAATTGTTGGCGTCAAGTATAGGAAATGGAAGGAGGAGCATATTAAATACAAGATATTATTCTCCACAAACTAAGAACTGTGCAAGAAAGGCTAAAACTCAGATCAGCTGGGATTTGTGAGAGATATCAAAAGGGAAAAAAAGGATTACAGTAATTCTCGACTTACTGCCGTAGCACTGTTGCTAAGTGAGACAGCTGTTAAGTTAATTTTGCCTCATTTTATGATCTTTCTTTCCACAGTTGTTGAGTGAATCACTGTAATTGTTAAGTTAGTAACACAGTTGTTTAAGTGACTCTGGCTTACCTGTTGACATTGCTTGTTAGATTGCAAAAGGTGATCATATGGCCCCTGGACACGGCAACCGTCATAATTATGAGTCAGTTGCCAAGAATGTTGATCACGTAGTCATAAGTCACTTTTTTCAGTGCTGTTGTCACTTCAAAAGGTCATTAAATGAACTTCTGTAAGCCAAGGACTACCTGTATTTGGCACATGATACAAACAAAGAGATTGTACATCAGTTCAGGGGTGGGTTCTTCTTTTCTTCGCTGCCGGTTCGCTCAGTGCCGCGCCATGTGTGCTTCACACATGCGCAGTGCTCAAAAAACAAAATGGTGCCGCCTATGGCACTGCTGAAAGAACCAGTTCGGGGGCGTGGCAGGCCTGGGTCACTGCCATTTCTAGCGACCCAGGCCGCCAAGTTATGCTGCTTCTATAGAACTGGTCCGAACTGGGAGGAACCCAGCTCTGCATCAGTTGCAAGGAGAAAATAGTGAGCTGCTAATGGGTGATAGTGAGAAGGCAGAAGTTAAGCCCCATTATGTATCTGTTTTCTCTAGAAAAGAAACAGGGCATTAGCTCATGAACACTGGAGTATGGAGGGAACTGAAGTTTAGAATAAACTAGGAGTAGGAGGGACCTTAGCTACTTTAAATGCATGAAGTCTCCAAGCCCACATGAATTGCATCCTAGGGTAGCAAAGAAACTAGAGGTGGTGCGGTGGCCTAGAAGTGGAACTCTCGCCTCACAATCAGGAGGCTATGAGTTCAATCCTAGGTAGAGGCATATATTTCTCTCTCTGGGCACAATGAGAATATATCTGCTGAACGAAGCTCCGCATTGGCGACAGGAAGGGCATCCGGCCAGTAAACACTCAGCTCCATTCAGTTGCCCAGACTCCACCCCGCAAGGGATTATGGGGTCATTAAAAGAAGAAGTAGCAAAGAAACTAGAGGAGCTGATTACAAAACTGCATCTGAGACCACTTGGAAGTCTGGTGGGGTCCTGGAAGACTGGAGGAGGGTAACTGTTATCCCCATCTTCAAAAGAAGGAGAGGAAGAAGATCAGGAAACTACAGACCTATCACCTTAGCATCTATTATGGATAAGTTCTTTGAACAGAATGATTGTGAGCACTTGGGCTTAACAGGAACTGGCATAGATTTCTTACATGCCTGCAGATAAAGAATTAGCACAATGATTATTGAAACTCTAGTGACTGTTGACCACTCATCTAGTCAGCCCAAAGGGGACCAATTTGACCCATAGCTGCCACCAAAGCAGAATAACAGAGTTTGAAGGGAACTTGGAGATCTAGTCCAACCCGAAAGCAACCCATTCCACTGGTTAATTGTTCTCACTGTTAGTACATTTCTCCTTAGTTCTAGATTGGTTCTCTCCTTGGTTAGTTTCCCTTCATTGCTTCTTGTGCTTCTTTCTGGTGCTTTGGAAAATAGATTGATCCCCTCTTCTTTCTGGCAGCCCATCAAATATTGGAACACTGCTATCATGCCATCCCTAGTTCTTCTTTTCACTAGACTAGACATACCCAATTACTGCAACCATTCTTTATTATATGTTTTAGCCTCCAGCATCCTAATCATCTTTGTTTCTCTTTTCTGCGTCTCTTTCCAGAGTCTCAACATCTTTTTTATATTGTGGCGAGCAAAACTGGATGCAGTGTTCCAAGTGAGACCTTACCAAGGCATTATCAAGCGGTACTAACACTTCTTGATTCTATCCCTCTGATATTGCAGCCTAAGATTGCATTGGCTTTTTGGTGGCTGAAGCACATTGCTGGCTCATATTTAAATGATTGTCCACTAGGACTCCAAGATCTCTCTCGTAGTTACTACTAGTGAGCCAGGTTCCACCTATTTTATATCTGTACATTTGGTTTTTCTTGCCTAGGTGTAAAACCTTACTTATCTTGCCAATTAATATTGCATCTCACCAATTAATATTCTTAGCAATTAATATTGCACTTATCCAGTGCTGAATATCTGGGTCCCTGCACATTTAGACTACATACATGTGTTGGCAAAGACCTTGCCCCCTTCCCAATCCTGTGATTGCACTAACACCCTTATTCCTGGAGCCCAGCTTGCATAAAATGTGTCTATCCAATGTAGTATACCATGAATCAACCAACCTAAAGTAGTTTGGGAATGAGAATATACAGCCTCCCATAAAGGGCACTAATTGTATTTGGTTCTCATATTTGATGGGGAGAGGCTTCCTAAAAGCAATCTATAATTTTTCAATCCCCTTATCATTCGGGTTCTGTCTTGTATTCTTTGCCTCATTTTCAAAGTCTTAAAACAGTTGTAAAAGACACAAATCTTTATCAAACTGGACTTTTGGGGAATCTTTATGTCAGGTCCCTTCCAGAACGCTGCCATTCTGAAGGGGAGAAGGGATGCTTCTTGTGGTTGAATGTTTTGAACGCTTTCGCTTTTCCTGTAACCGCATGGGAATTAGAGAGGGGGACTGGGCCATCAGGATGGACTCCCTCCCAGCTGGTTCCAGCCTATTACTCAAGGTGCGGCGTTCCAAGAATGACCTGCTATCACCATCCTGCATCGAAGTTCTCATAACACCTTTGTGGCATTGTATTGGCTGCTGGTGGACATGAGGCACCGGGTGGGAGTTCAACAGGGGAAAAGAGCTTAACGCTTCGCACAGGAATTTTCAGATTCCGCCTGACTTCTCTGCATTCACTTCCCTCAGGTCCTTACACTTCATATGGAATAAGGACATAAGTATTTACCAGGTTTTGGTTGTTACTAGAAGAAACTTAAGTACACAATAATATCTTTCGTCTCCTGGGGTACTATAACGTCTTTTTAATATTCATGAATTTCATTTTTCATACTTTTCTGGGAAAGTTTCTGATTATGTAGATGCTCTGCTGATGAACTATGAGGAACCTTCTTTCCATAACAAACAAGTTCAAATGATTTTTCAGTGCCTTTGTGACAAAGGTGTTACTGTGAAAGAAATGTGCCTTTGATGTGTCTGTATCAGAGTATTTGGGCTATAGAAGAAATTCAAAAGGATCTGACTACAGTACAATCCACTGGGTCTTGAAAGCTTCCCCTCCACCCCGAACCCAAAATAGAGTAATCTCATTTTTCTTTGGCAATAGCAATTCTTACTAAACATTTATTCCAAATTTTTCTGGGCTGACCAAACCATGCACTTACTCATCTTTCCAAGAAGAGGTTCCCTTAAATAGGGATCCTGAAGCGTGCTAAGCTTTGTTTTACCACAATCCATCCTCTGCCATCCTGGCCTTGCCCACTCTTTTACTGTATAGATCAGGGATGTCAAACTCAATTTTATTGAGGGTCGCATCAGGGTTGTGTTTGACTTTGGGGGGCCAGGGTGGGTGTGGCCAGGGTAGGCATGGCCAACTCAACATCACTCATATTGGGGGCGCCTGTGGTGACCCAAGTGCTGTGCCAGTGAAAATTTATTTATTTATTTATTTATTTATTTATTTATTTATTTATTTATTTATTTATTTATTTATTTATTTATTTATATTTATTTATTTGTTT
>QLTV01014916.1:4090630-4103173 GCA_003457575.1 Thermophis baileyi | reverse complement strand
GGAATGGAATGGAATGGAATTCAGAAAGGTTTCTCTTCCCCCCCCCCATTTGCTATTCTAGCACAGCGAGAAAGAGAGAGAGGGGACAAGGAGAAAGGGAGGGAGGGAGAGGGAGAGGGAGAGCTAGAGGGAGAGAGAGAGAGAGAGAGAAAATGTTCGAGGAATTGGGGAGTTTATTGAAAAATCAGTGAAAAATACAGTGACTGAATTTCTTAAAAAAAAATCAAAATCCCAGCAAATAAGATAGAAATAAGAACCAAATAAACAAATAAGAGGCTTGTCGAAGTTATAACAGAATCTATGGCATGGAAAGATGAGAGTACAGGATGCACAGAACCAACAAAAACATGCAAATATAAAATAAATATTTCAAGAGTTATACCTGCGCACACTGTCAGGAAGATGACGAACGACCAAGTTATACAACAATACTCCAATCCCAAATTAATTCTGCCATCTCTCTCTCTCTCTCTCTCTCTCTCTCTCTCTCTCTCTCTCTCTCTCTCTCTCATCTATCTATCTATAAAGTTTTCAATAAAAATTATCAAGCAAATGATGTTCAGATGATGTTGTGCTTAACAACTTTGCAGGATGTGCTTAATGATGGCTATCAGAAATTCTGCAACTGCTTTTATAAATCAGCATGGTCATTCTCCCTGTTAAGCAAGCATCACTTGTATAAGACAGTAATAATACAACAATTTAAAAAAAAAACCCATGAAAACATATATTTAAAAATATAAAAAAAATAATGGACATTACCAGTTTACCACCCCACCCCCCGCATTGTTTAAAAAGGAAAAATAAATTCTTGAAGTAGAGTTTCTGAGTGCAAAATATTTCCCTCTCCTGCACTAAGCAATAGAGCCACAAGTTGTATTCACAAGATGCTGTGTCGTTTGGTAGCAGGGAGAAGATTCGAGTTGTCTGCCCACGACACTCATTTTAGCCTTCTGTAGCCTTCCCTGGCATCTCCACTCTTACATCTTATCAATTCTGAGATTTCAGGATGTAATTCTTCTCCGAGGTGAAGGGCCTTCACCACGTAGTCCCGTTGATACCACCTTTCACCTACAATCCAGATCACCACCCAATTTCAATGCTCAAAGATTAAGGTATGATTTATTTTTACTTGGTGAGGAAAACATCTAAAGCAATTGCACATGTCATCTAGGAATACATTTAGGTGACTTTAAAGCATGGCTGAAAAATTGCCTTTATGTCCCTTGCTTCTTTGCTCCTGAAGATCTCTATCACAGCATCTGCTCTTTTACCATCCCATTAAGCAAGGCTTTCTTTATGACAGCATAAACAAAGCAGGAGCTTTAAATACCCTTTCAGTGCACTTCAATGAATTCAGCACTGTTTGGTTATCTGTAACATGCTCTGAATGGTACCAAAGTGGTATGTTAATGAGGTGTTAATAACCACTTCCAAAGGCATTGAGATGCAGACTGGAAGATGAAGCCTTACTTTAATCTGAGTGCCTCTGTTTTTCAAAGTACAGAAGTGGAAAAACACAGTTGATGCTTAGAAATGTATTAAGCTTGGTGGGTGTGGTTGGGGAGTTTTATTCTGGCATGCATTATATTCCCATGCCGTTAATGATGTGATAATAAAATGATAATGAATTAATGTTCATTTATTTCATTAGCAGATTAAAGAAGCAAAGTTGCTTGCATCCTGTTTTGTGAGACTGGTTTACTGTTTTAATTAATCAGTCTGATAATGAAAATTATCTTCTTGTTTCTCCACCAGTGTTATTATTTGTTGTTTTGAAGGCTTAGTACCATCTTCTTAGTCAAAGCTATCATCAATCATAGACGCGTTATCTATTTTCTTTTGCTCTGGAGGGCAATATTCTTTGTTCACAAGAGTTACTAATGCAATTCAGCATTTTGAATAAGCAAAGCATAGAAATCAGGATGAGGGACTTCTATTTTAATCGGATATATTCTGAAAAGTTGTTTGAAATGACCGTGTAGCTTATCTATGCTATTCAGCAGTGGTGAAATCTAATTTTTTTCCCTACCAGTTCTGTGGGCGTGGCTTGGTGGGCATGGCTTGGTGGTCATGTGACTGGGTGGGTGTGGCCAACTTGTAAAATGTGGTGAAACTCACTTAACAATGCTCTTGCTTAGCAACCAAAATTTTGGGCTCAATTGTGGTCATAAGTTCTCTTCTTTCTTTCTTTTTCTTTTTTTCTTATAGAAAAAAAACCCCTTACTTCATCTCTCTTGTCTCTCTCTCTCCCTTCCTCTTTCTTTCTCTCTTTTTCTTTCTCTTTCTTTCTCTTTTTTCTTGTCTCTGTCTCTCTTTCTTTTCTTTTCTCTCTCTCTCTCTCTCTCTCTCTCTCTTTCCTTCCTCTTTCTTTCTTTCTCTTTCTCTCTTTCTCTTGGTGGCAGTAGAAGGAAGAAAGTGCTCTGGGAGGGCAGGCAGCCCGGCCTGGCAGTGGCGCGTCCCCTGTCATGGGCTGGATGCAGGGAGCGGGACCTGAGGCGGAGGGGAAGGCAAGCGAGCGGCAGTTGGCCAAAGGCCCCATGGAAGCCGAGCGCGCTAGACCCAAAAGGCGAGAGAGCCTCGCCATGTCCCTCCAAAGCGGCTCCTCAGACGAGTGCAGCGGGTCTTCCTCCCCCCCCCACTGCCAGTATCAGCCTTACCTTCTAGATCCTCCGCCCGGCATATTTGGTAAGCCTGCCTCCCCTACTCCCTTCCCTGTGGGCCGCAGCCCTGCCATGCTTCCCTGCCTTCCACACGGCTTTCCTGGTGTCCCCATGGCCACCTTGCAAAGGCAGGTAAGCAGAAGGCCGCGTGGAAGGTCAGGCAAGCATGTCGGGGCTGGCCGGCTGCGGGGAAGGGAGCTAGCAGCCTTCCTGGCGGTTCCCCATGCCCGCTTGCCTTCCGAGGTCGGCGTCCAGCCTGGCCCGGCCAGTGGGTGGGTGGGTGGCCCTTGGTGGAGATGCAGCTGCTGCTATGGGGCTGAGAGGGGCGCTCCGGGATGGCAGGCAGATGTCCCGGGGCTGCTGCACATGAGCACCGCATTTTGACATACTTGAAGCATTGGGCCCTATCCAACAAGATGTGCAATTCAGTGGTGAGAAAAGTAAGGTCATGTACTTAGGCAGAAAAAACCCAAAACAAATGGATAGGCATAGAATAGTGAGTACCTGGCTCAAGAGTAATAACTCTGAGAGGGATCTAGATGTCAATGCAGCCTAGGACTGCAAAGTTGATGCAGTCCTAGGCTATATCAACAGAGGGATAGCATCAAGATATTATCAAGAAGTGATAATATCACTTTATACTGCACCAATGAGGCTGCAGTTGGAATTATGTATCCAGTTCTGGTCACCATAATAAAAAAAAATACTGAGACACTAGAAAGAATGCAGAGAAGAGCAACTAAGATGATAAACGGTCTTAGGGCTAAATCTCTAGAAACAGGCTAAGTATAGAGGATAAGTATAATGAACAATTCATGGAACTAGGTATGCCTAGCCTATTGAAGAGAAGGATTAGAGGTGACATGGTAACTGTCTTCCAGTACTTGAGGGGCTGTCATAGAGAAGATGAGAATGACTTATTCTTCACAGCACCAGAGGGCAGGAGAAGAAACAATCAGTGGAAGCTTGTTAAAAAGAGATCCAACGTAGAACTAAGGAGAGATTTCCTGACAGTGAGACAAGTTAATCAATGGAACAGCTTGCCTCCCAGAGTTGTGGATGCTCCATTGCTGGAGGTCTTCAAAAATAGACAAGACAACCATTTGATGAAGTTGGTATAAGGTGTCCTATCTTGAGCAGGGAGTGGATTAGAAGATCACCAAGGTTCCTTCCAGTGCTATGATTCTATGTTGTATGTTCTATGTCTGGGCCTGCAACCTTGAAATAGAACAATACTTGGACTTGGCAGTGAGGAAAGTCCCTACTGGGAGTGGGGTGGGTGGGAGATATGTAAGTAAATGGTGTCCAACTTTCTAGTATATAAGCTGTTGGAATATAGCCTATAACCAGGGGTGGGTTCTGGATCCTTTTGCTGCCGGTTCGCTCAGGGTCACGCCGTGCGCGCGCGTGCCCGCAGCGATTAAAAATAGCAAAATCCAAGATGGCGGCGCCCACGGAGACACCAACAGAACCGGCTCCGTGATGTCATCGCTGATTTACTAAGGGTTCTAAAGAACCAGTTAGAACCGGTAGGAACCCACCTCTGCCTATAACCCATGCAAGAATGATTTGTCTCTGTGTGGACCGGCATATTCAGGAAGTTGGTGCCAAAGCTAAAGCAGATGTGTTCCATCTGGATCTGCAACAGACAGATTCCAGGCGCAGATGTTCCAGGGAAAGGGTTTGTGCTGTAGGCTGAGTGGATGCCTGGCAGCAGGCTAGGATGACTTGGAAAGGCAAGACATGGGCCAGTTAGATGCATGGATATTACAGTGGGGATTTGTCCTGGACAAGACTCAAAACAAGCACGAGGTTCTGGATTTCAGTTTGTCTGGGCCATGCTTGACTAGAACTGATCTGTATCAAATCCTAAATGTGGAACTAAACACATTTTTATTTCATCCATAGTTCTAATAAATAGACTCATAGTTTTTACCAGTAAATTGTGTGAGCTGCAGATCCACTCATAAGTCCAAAGAGCTTCCGTTCATTTTCACAACCACTGAGCAGAAAAATTCTCCTTTTAATGTTCTTTGTTCCAAAATAATGCACATTTTCCATCAAAGCTGTTCTCCCCCCCCAATCTTCCATTTACCTGAAAGAATTCTATTCTGTTTTTTTATACAATTTGAATTTAAGTTGCGCCACTAGCTGGGGAAGAATTCAGCACTTACCAAAGCTACCTTTTACTGGCCAGGTTCTCAGCCAGAAAAGTGGAAAGGCTGAATGATGTCTCCGTTATTTATGAACCAGAAACGTGGAGGTGGGACTATTTCAATTCCTTCTCTGTGAGGTCTTTAATGATGGTTAGAATAAACTTTTCCAAGCAGGGGATGTCAGGTCATGTGATACCTATTGTATCAATGGCCATTGTCACTAGCACTTTTACAAGCCCAATTTAAGATGTCAGCATTAACCTTTAAAAATTCAAATGGTTTCAAAACAAACTGCCACTATACTTTTAAGATAATCATCTGAAGTCTGAACCACATGCCTGAAGTAATGAAGACAATTGAATTGGTGATCACAAGGGAGTAAGGCTATTTCAGCCGCATCTCTGTATTAAAAAGTTTGCTTTTGGATCATTAGATGCATGAAATTTTCCAAACGTCTTTTTTCAGAAGTTTGTAAAACTAGCTTGGTGAAATAAGTTGGTATGCTAAGGTTTTGAGATGGTCAGGATTTTGCCTTCCTCCTTCATGCTTCTGATATCCAGTATTTAAAAGCACAATCAAAAACCAGAAAAGTAAGAAAAACAAAAGAAATTTAGAAAAGGGATTTACAAAGAGGGAATAAAAAAGTCAAAGTAAGAGTGTTAGATTAATATCACATCTTATATCGATCAAGTATTTTGTATTTATTTAAGGCTTTAGAACATAATTCAATAGCCATTATAATATAATATGGATTGTAAATCAAAATGAAGAGTTAACAAAGTTTAACTAAGTTTCTGTTTAACCTAACAATTCTATCCTTCTTTAGCAATTTGTCTCATGTTTTCTAAATGTGTCCTCTCTGTATATCATAATGACCTTGACTAGTCTGTTCAGATGACACATTAGCCTACTGTTAAGATCAATCATTATTGTGCCAGGTGCTCCTACCTGGCTTGCTTTACTATCAAATATGAGTTGGCAGACAGGATGTGGAACCATTAGTGATCTGGGATATGGAGTCTAAGATCCATAATTGTACATCTCATATAAAACTAACTTATTTCTTGCAGAACTGAATGAGATTTTGAGAAAAAATGTAGAGTGTAATTTTCTTGACTGGTCTGTAAACACTTTATCAGAAAGAAGAGACAAAACATGCTGATCATAAAATAAGGGCAAGTATAATGGGACTGGGGAGTGATGTCCACTGGGAAGATCCTGGGAAGATAATCAATGGATCTGCAAATCAGCAAAGCTATTAAAAGAAGCCAATATGAGTTTGTCAAAAATAGATTGTGTCGGACAAAGCTTATTGCATTTTTGACAAAGTGGCTAAATTAGTGGACCAGCAAAATGCTGTGTATATTTGGACTTCAGTAAGAATAACAGAATAACCGAGTTGGAAGGGACCTTGTAGGTCATCTAGTCCAACTCACCACCCAAGCAGGAGATTCTACACCATTTCTGACAGATGGCAGTCCAATCTCTTCTTGAAAGCTTCCAGTGATGAGGCTCCCACAATTTCTGAAGACATTTGACAAATTAGATCACAGCCTACTTTTTGGCAAGATAGAAAAAAATATGAGATAGACCGCATCACCACCAGATTGGATTCCTAACTGGCTGACCAACTGCACTCAACATGTAGCCCTCAATGGAATTACATCTATGGAGGGAAGCATGCAGTGGGGTACCCCAAGGTTCTGTCTTAGACTCAGTATTTTTCAACATCTTCATGAATGATTTAGATGAAGGGATAGAATGGGAACTCATCAAATTTGCAGATGACACATACTGTAGCTAGGAGGGATAGACAACACTTTAGAAGAAAGGCTCAAGATCCAGAAGGATCTTGACAGACTTGAACACAGGGCCCTATCTAATAAAATGCAGTTCAGTGATGAGAAAGTACGGCTTTACATTTAGATGAGAAAATGAGTGTAGAGTAGGTGGTACATGTCTCAACAGCAGTAATAGTGAGAGGGATCTAGGAGTTCTAGTTGACAACCCCTTAAGTATGAGCCAGCAGTGTACTGCAGCAGCCAAACAACAACAACAACAACAATGCAGTCCTAAGCTGCATTAACAGAAATTCACGATCACGTGAAGTGTTAGTACCACTATATACTGCCTTGGTAAGACCACACTTTGAATACTGCATCCAGTTTTGTTCACCACAGTTTACTAAGCTGAGACTCTGGAAAGTGTGTAGAAAAGAGCAACAAAGATGATTAAGGGACTGGAAAATAAAATATATGATGACTAGTTGCAAGAACTAGGTATGTCTAGCCTAATGAAGAGAAGGGCTAGGAGCGACGTGATAGCAGTCTTCCAATATTTGAGGGGCTATCACAGAGGAGGCCAACCAGGGGTGGTATTCACTTACTTTCCCTACTGATTCACAAATGTGAGCGCGTGTGCGTGCTCGCTTCACTCGCACACACCCCTTCCGCACATGCGCATGGCGTTCCGTGCATGTGCTTTGCTCACGCGCGTGGCTTGCACGCAGGCGCACAGCTTGAAAACATACCTAAATAGGACAGCTTAGCGCCGGGGCGGGGGGGCGGGGGCGGGCCCACCCGCAGGTCGCTACTACCGGTTCGCCCGAACTGGTCCAAACTGGCAACACGCATGCGCGCCGCTTCAAAATGTGCCTAAATAGGATGGAATAACGCCAGGGCGGGTGGGGGGGGGGGCGGGCCCACCCGCAGGTCGCTACTACCGGTTCGCCCGAACTGGTCCAAACTGGCAAAATACCACCTCTGAGGCCAACCTATTCTCCAAAGCATCTGAGGGCAGGACAAGAAATAACTGTTAGAAACTTATCAAAGAGAGATCCAATCTAGAACTAAGGAGAAATTTAGTGGCCATGAGAACAATATTAAAAATGTCTTTGCCAGTGATTTCAGAAAAAGTCAAACCATGTATACACGCATGCAGTTTTTTTCTCTTCTGCAACCCCTCATTCATGTAAATTGACCAACTTACTATGGTAGTTTTCTCTTGGCAATGATCTTCCATTTAAAAACTGTTTTTCTCATTTGTTTCTTTCCCCCCTCCTCTATTAATTGGAAGATGTAATCCCCAAAAAGGTTTTGCAGCAAATACCATACATAGACTAATGGAGTGTCAAAGAGTTTAATTAGATACGGAAGTAGAAGTTATAGGCGTTATTATGTACAAAAGCAATGCCTGCAACTCTGAAAATATAAAGCACTAATTAATATTGAATTGAAGTTGTTAGGTACTTTTGCTAAAGAAAGTAGAGAGACTAGTCACAGAAACCACAAAATTCCCATTCTATAAAATCCTGGAATGGAATTGTTTTTAGTAATGAAAAGGCAGGTTAGGATTTAATGAATAGATAGAAGGAATCTATCTAATCATCTTGCTGAGCTGGAATAGACTATACTCCATATCTTTGTCAGCCTAAATCGGTATCTTAGATCAGAGGTCCCCAAACCCTGGACCACGGACAGGTACTGATCCATGGTCCATTGGGAACTGAGCTGCACAAGTGACGGGCAAGCGCGCATGAAGTTTTATTGGCCATCCCCTCCCCCCCTGTCAGCACCCCCGCTGCCGGTCCATGGAGACAAAAAGGTTGGGGACTGCTGTCTTAGATTCCTTTGAAATCAACACTGCTACTATAATGATTTAATTATTTAAATGATTTAATTGCATTTAACTGCAATTAGCTGGAGTTAGAATAGGATTCATTGACCTAGAGATTTAATTTTTTTTTCTATGAAAAAAAAATGGTTGACAAAAGTTACTATGTTTCTTTAAAGTTCATTTTTGTGGCATAATTGTACTTCCCATCCTCTGTTTATCAAATTTTAATGGTAGAAACCAATGTGAACTATGAGAACATTGTATGATCACTAAACTAAAGCAAATTGTAAAAGTGAGGGAGGGAAATCTACATCCATCAATATGTTAGTGAACACCACCACCTGTTGGATTTTCAAAGCATACCCACAAATGGAATTATCATAATGCCAGGATCTTCTCCCAACTGGGGAGAAGATCACCAGGAAAAGATGTTGGGAGATGTGGGGAAGAGCAGGTTCACACTGAATTCTCTTGCTATACGTTCTCCAAGGATGTTTTATTTCCTCCCTCCTGGATGTGGGGCAGCATCCAACTGCAAAATGGAAAAGCACCTTTCACTCATAGTGATACCTGGTTCTCAAAGTAGAACAGGGATGTCAAACTCGATTTCATTGAGGGCCGCATCAGACTTGTGTTTGACCTCTGGGGGGGAGGGGGAAGAGTGGGTGTGGCCAGGATAGGTGTGGCCAGCTCTACGTCACTCGTGTCGGGGGGTGCCTGTGGTGGCCCGAGCGCTCTGCCAGAGAAAACGGGCTCCTGAGCTCTGTTTTCGGCTGCGACAGCCTCCTGCAACCCTCTGCCAGCGAAAATAGAGCTTGGGAGGGCTGCATGTGGCCCTCCCAAGCTCCGTTTTCTCTGGCCGAGGCATTGCGGGCCAGTCCGCTGTTTCCATGGTGGCCCCGCAGGCCAGATCTAAGCACCCCGCAGGCCGGATCTGGGCCCCGGGACTTGAGTTTAACACCCTTGAAGTAGAAGATCTAAACTTTTACTGCATATTGTTTTTTCCTTCCAGACTGTGCACCTCAACGTGTTAGAGGTCCAACTGTCATTCTGAATTTAAGACCAGAATAACCATGTAGAGCTTTGGTAATTAATACAATTCAGGCTAAGAATTAAAAATGAAATGCTATAAGTTGGGGGATGGCTACTACATTTGAAAGTACAAGAGGTATTTTTAATGTTTAAATGCATGTGGATCAGCCAAACTTTAATATGCATTTTACTTGTATAACAAGAAACAGCTTGGTCGACTGGAATATGTATTCAGAGAAGAAAGCTAAAGGGAGTTTATTCTGAGCTAATAGAAAATTGGAAGCATTTCTGTGTAATTTCTGAAAATAAATAATGCATCTTGGGTGTCATCAGGGTTGTAAATAAGCAATTTACATTAACATTTGAATAATGAATTAATATGGCAGAATTAAAGTTTATGGACATTCTGCATAGAAGGAGAAAAGATTAAATTAATCCTATAATTTTTTTTCATGATGAAACAATGGCAGCATTTTGACATTGAGTGCTAAAATATTGACCATAGCAAATGTGGTTGGAGGCCTCATAAATAATAGCTATTTAAGAAGGAAAAAAAAAACTGAATAAGGGGTGGTAGATGGGTGGGTAGGGGAGAAAAATATAAGTTCTAAAAACGGAAATGGAATCTAAGCTGCTATTTCAATCTTAATCCATCTATTGCATGTTCAGAGAGGCTACAAAGTAGAGAAAATTGCTTTTGATAGAAAATGACATTTCTAAATAAGAACTCACTGCAAACCTAACAATTTTGTTCCATCACCTTCATTCATTCACAGTGGTACAGTGTGTTCTTCATTGATGGTATGATTCCAGTTTTGAACACACGTGTATCTCCTAGATGGAAAACTGAACAGGTGAGAAATCACTCTTTAGCAAGTATCTACAACTTAATACATATCCTTCCAAAACTCTGAGTGCTTCCATAAGCAATGTGGGACAACTCTCCCAAGACATGGCTCTCATTGTAGGCATTCCGGGACACAGAATGGGTGAGAGCTGCAATGAGAATTGGCAGGAACACCCAATAAGTAATATGTTCAGTATTGTTTCCCTTTCAAGTCTGGTGGTATTCAAACTATTTTTTGATGAATTATACATACATCGTTTTGTTACCATCAAGTTATTAGCATTGTATTTTGGTTTAGAGCAGCGGTTCTCAATCTGTGGGTCGCGACCCCTTTGGGGGTCGAATGATCTTTTCACAGGGGTCACTGCGCGTGCTAGCCCGCCATCTTGGTGCCACCATCAGCAAGGGTGAAATGCTCCCAGTTCGGCCATGCCTGCGGGTCGGCGGACAGCCGGTAGCGACGGAAGTGGGAGACTTCGTCCACCTACCTGGATGCCGCCATTTGTGTTCTTTTACCCTCTGCGCATGCACAGAACGCTTTGCGCATGCGCAGAGGGTAAAAGAACCCCAATGGCGGCGTCCGGGCAGGTGGGCAAAGTCTCCCGCTTCCATCGCTACCAGCTGTCCGGTGACCTGCAGGCACGCCCGAACTGGGAGCATTTCGCCCCTGGTGACACGCCCCCTTTGTCACCTCATCGTGCATGGGGAGGGGACGGGGCGGGGGTCACGGCGGCGGGGTGGGGTCACAGGGGGGTTGCGGCATTAGGAAGGTTGAGAACCACTGGTTTAGAGTGTCACTTACTTATGTGAATGGACAAATAAGAAAGGTAGAGTGCATATCTTATGCAGCATGCGGAAAAATAGCAGAATGAAGAGTTCTACAAAGACATAAGAAAAGATAGGTGTTGAAACATGAACATTCTCAAAATAGGAGATAGTTACTATGTGCACTGATTGAAGCAATGACACTTGAATAGATAACTCAAGGTAGCTCAGAAGGGTACCCATCAGTGAATAAAAATCATGTGAAGTGTTAATATCACTTTAGAGTATAAGGCCTTGGTAAGGCCACACTTGGAATACTCATCCTGTATTGGTCACCACAATATGAAAAACATGTTGAGACTCTGGAAAGAGTGCATAGAAGACCAACAAAGATGATTGAGAGGCTGGAGGCTAAAACATATGAAGAACGGTTGCCAGAATTGGGTATGGTTAGTCTAATGAAAAGAAGGACTAGGTCACAGGTCACCAACCTGTGGTCCATGGACCACTGGTGATCCGTGAGAAAATTTTGGTGGTCTGTGGAGAAATCTTGGCCATTGGGCTGGATATGGCCGAGAGCAATTATTCCAGTCCACGTGAGGGAACACAAGGCTGCACCGCCCAACATCACCCCACCCACATGCCAGCCCCCACTCTTAAGGCCGAGCGCAAACCTCACCTTGAGTATAGCGGTGTGAGCCACACGAGCTGGAACAGGAAGGTAAGACCAAGAACTCACCGTGCTCAGCCGAATGGCTCCCTGGGAGGAGAAGGTTCAGCCACCTTTTGGGTCTACATCTCTCCTTCTGCGAGGCCTCCGGGTGGGAGGCCCGAGAGAAAGCGCCTGCTAGATTGGCCCCCTGCTAACTCTCATCTCTCGAGGAGCCCGGCCGAAGTTTCCCACGCCACTTCAAATGCTGGTGCCGCACTACAGCTGAGAGAAGCACTTTGGCCGGGCTCCTTGAGAGACGAGAGTTTGCTCGGCCCCATGCAAATTCTCGAGGAGCCCGGCTGAAGTTTCCCACACCGCTTCAAATGCTGGTGCTACACTACAGCTGAGGGAAGCACTTTGGCTGGGCTCCTCGAGAGATGAGAGTTTGCTTGGCCCCATTCAAACTCTCACCACCTGCAAAGTTGCACATTGCAAGTGCCACCCCAGCGCAGAGATTTCCAGCCCCACCATGGGCCGGTCCCATATTCCAGAGCTGTGGTAGTCAGTGGGAGGTAGTCAGTGACCTTTGGTCATCCCGGATCAGCTCCTCCACCCGGGTGCAGGAAAAGGAAAAGGAAAAGAAAGGAAAGAAGGAAAGGAAAGGAAAGAAGAAGGAAAGGAAAGAAGGAAAGGAGGAAAGGAAGAAGGAACAGGAATTTTGATTGATAATTGTAGACTAACTGAAGATGGCAAAATACCCACTGACAGCTCATAGGGTTTAATAGCTGAAGTCATATCATTTAAATTAACTTA
>QLTV01014916.1:4065748-4090496 GCA_003457575.1 Thermophis baileyi | reverse complement strand
AAGGGGGGAAGGGAGGGAGGAGAGGGGATGGAAGGGACTACAGCTACAGCTCTGGAATATGGGACTGACTTTCCCAACAACATCAGCAAGCCACCGTCAAATAAGCTTCAATTATTTTGTAATAATTACACTAACTTTAATAATTTTGTTACAATTAAAACAACCTTTAAAGATTTTGTTATGATTAAATAAGCATTTACAATTTTGTTATAATTAAATAAGCATTTATAATTTTGTTATATTAAATAGGTGCATTTCATATTAATAAAATGGAAGTTTTCTGATCATTATTTTACAAATGTATTTATCTTTTTTAAAAAATTCATATTAGTGGTCTGGACTTAAAATTATGAATTAGGGTCCGCAGGATTTAAAATTATGACCTTGGTGGTCCCTGAGGTCCAAAAGGTTGGGGACCCCTGGACTAGAAGAACCCCAATTTCCCTTCCAACTCTGATGATGTTCTATAACTGAACATAAAACATGTTCTATGTTCAATCTAGAACTGGAAAAGTGTTGCTAGAATTTACATAAATAGATAGGAATTGTAGTACCTCAGGTCCATTATGCAGAATGTGGTACCATGAATGTTGGGTTCCTCCACCCTCCATTTTTCTGGATATTAAACGTAGCCTGGGGAGTTCAACTGCATTCTAAGTAGGATCTGGGTCTATGCAATATTTTTCTGAGTAAAGCTATTAGTTTGAAAGTAAAAATAAAGCGTGTTAAATTGCATTTGTTTTTACCTGTCCCGAGACTCTAGATAAATAAGAACAAGTTGCTCTAGAAGTGCCTTAAGATCTTGACGCTTTCCCTCTGATAGTATCAAACATTCAAAAATATTTTTCCAATAACATAATCCCTGCCTGCATTAAAGGATAGAGAGAATGATGAATAATTAATTCATGTTTCACATTGCTTAACCTGAATCAAGGATAAGTGAATAGTGTAGATAATGATTAAGAAGAAAGCATAAATATGACATAAACCCTCATGTTGTCTCACGTCCTCTTCCATACCCCTTTTGTTTCTTTGACAAAGGAACTACTCCCCCAAAACAAGCAGAAAGATGTGTTGTACCATTGCATTTCACGATAGCTTTAAATGTTCACAAATGAGTATAGTAAAATGCACGCAAACACACACAATTAATTTGCATGCATTGTATGAATGAAAAACTATGCATACATACTGTACATACATGCTTACTATTGATTTGTATGCATTATATATTGCATACAAAATGCAGGGGGTTGGACTAGATGACTTCCAAGATCCCTTCCAACTCTTGTATTCTATGTATGCATGAAAAACAAAGCAACCTGCTCTTGAAGTGTTTTCAAGAGAGATGGAAAATAGAAAACCAACCCTAGATAAGGGTGGATTTGCCTAGGGAAAAACATGTACTATGAACAGAGTAATGTTCCTACTTCTGAAAATATGCAGATTGTGTATTAATATTAATACAGATTCTGTTTTCATTTATATTCTGCATCCTCTTTAGTGGTTTTTAATAGCTGTTATGGTTTTTATATTTGAAAGATATAATAACAGTATTCATTTTTGATGTGTAGTATCTGTTAAAATTAAAACAAAATGCTTAAGTGTTCAGTTATTATAATTTCATGTTTGGAACTTCCATGGGTGTTTTTTTTCTCCCCAAATTTCAAATAATTCACAATGTTTACCTTTCTTTTAGTATGCAGTCAAAGCTGACTGCCAAATATATCTATTCATGATATTAGCTTGTATGCACATCCCTTTATTATCTCTGATGTCATAAAATGAAACAGTTCACTTATGGAAAGCCTTGCTGTCTGGCCATTCAGAGCTCATTTTTTTTCTTTATTTTAATATTTTTGTATGATTTTTAATTCAAATTGGCTGCAAGGATTCTTACAGCAATTAAAATACTACCTAGATAATACACTGGACTAATCTCACCGGTGAGTAAAAATGAATTTTTCAAGTCATCCAGTGAAAATCTGAATCAACGAGATAATTTGTTTTGCTAACCCAGCTGAAGTGAGAAATGTTCATTAGGAATTCTGTAAGTACTGTATGTGGTGAAAAAAATTGTAGGAAGGGAGGGAAATGATTTATGGAAATAAGCAATTCAGGAGATAGAGGATCAGAGCTGGAAGTACAACAGTAGTATTTTATAATTAATGTCTAAGAAAGCTTACCAACTAATTTTTAGATAGCAATTGACACCAGCCAGAGTCTGGTGCTGCTACTACTGTTCCTCCACTAACTACAGTCAAATAGTAAAGTTTTGGACTTCAGTGAGGACAGACAGATACAATATATACAGTATCCAACTGATCTAGAAAAGAGACAGAAAATCTTCAGCAAAAGCCCAATGCAGTAGAGCAGATCAGGCCAGTTGGTTGTGGGACCTCACTTGAAAGCCAACTCTCAAAAATCTGGCAACCTTCCGAGCAAGAGGACCTATGCTTCCAAATAGCAAATTCTCCCATAGCCATCTTCGCTAGCTACAGTGACAAAAATATAACAACAAGCAGATAAAGACACAACACAAACCCTTCCATACATAGCTGTATTCCAGAGCTGATGAAAATGTATAAGCTGTAGAGTTTGTGCCATGATGGACATTTCATGACTTCCCCCTCCCCTGTGGCTACTATGCCTCTTCCAATGAAGCTTCCCATCTGATAACTTTATACAGAGATGTGTCCATTCATGGCACAAGTCTGGAATTTTCAGCATGGCTTCTGACTTTTTAATCTTCCTTATAGCTGTGCCGTTACCTGATGGTCCCTCATTCAAATACTAACAAGGCATTACCCTGCTTACCTTCCAAGCCCAGTCACAGTCAACCAGATTTAACGCAGCAATATAAAATGTGTCTCAGTAAGGTCATACTGTACCTAAAAGGCTATTAATTTAAAGAGTAATTTCTCAGTGGATTAATAGAGGCAGATTATTTTACTGCTTGGGAAATCATCTTAATAGCTACAGCCCTGCTGTTCATTCTAATCACATGGAACAGGTATATTGCCCCACCAATTGATAAAAGATAATCTCTCTCATTATCATGTGATCAATCATATAACATACACATACATATATTCCACTTATTCATCACTGTTTGTGGCTTTACAAATATACATTTTGATAATAAAGTGCTTTAACATTTCTTACTGCCTGGAAGAGTTAATCAGGGAGTTTGTGGCACATTTTTTTAAAAAATAGAGTGTGATGCTGTTAGTTTGGTTTCTCTTGGGAAAACTAATAGGCTGGGAGCTGCTGTGATCTCTGAGCTTTTCCAGAGAAATAGTGAATGTCTATGTGTCTTTGAGGACTGAGTTGCTAGAGTGATGGCTTTAGCACAAGGGTGTCAAACTTGCAGCATCACGTTGCTGTCATGTGACGTATCGCAACGTTTTCCCCTTCACGGAGCTGGGGTGGGCGTGGCCTGCGTGTGATGCATCCTGCCCGCGGGCCGCCAGTTTGACACCCCTGCTTTAGCAGGTCATTGTTATGAAAGATAGGTCAAAAGGGAAACAATGAATGTTAGCTTTGAGTAAACCACAGTGCTGCCTTTATGTATGTATGCTTCTTGGAGGACGATTCTTGAATGAATAGCATTAGCATCTAATCCACAGTCTGTTTGCATTCATTAAAGTAGGATGAATAGGGTATCAGGTATATTGTGGGAGGCTTCCTTCTCTATTGTTATTTTAATATAAATTACACTAAACTAAATTAGAGCCCTTTGGACTGCAAGGCGATCAAACCGGTCAGTCCTAGAGGAGATCAACCCTGACTGCTCTTTAGAAGGCCAGATCCTGAAGATGAAACTCAAATACTTTGGCCTTCTAATGAGAAGGAAGGACTCACTGGAGAAGAGCCTAATGCTGGGAAAGATTGAGGGCAAAAGAAGAAGGGGACGACAGAGAATGAGATGGAGTCACTGAAGCAGTCGGTGTGAGATTAAATGGACTCCGGGGGATGGTAGAGGACAGGAAGGCCTGGAGGAACGTTGTCCATGGGGGCGCGATGGGTCGGACACGACTTCGCAACTAACAACAACAAAAACTAGAGCTGGGGTTCCTTTGAATTTCTAGAAAGTGAAGATGTAAAAAAAAAAAGCTTCATGACATGAGCTCCATGTTCAGTGGGCTGAGCCCTGCTTCTTCAGGAAATTGGACGGAAGGTTTGTGCTCCCCTACTCATCCTCTCAACAGCCTCTGATCCATCAGCCTTGGGATCTTTCTGGATCACCTATTGGAGCTGAGAATTAGAGGTACCATTTTGCAACAGTTCTGTTCCTTCCTTACCAGGTAGTTTTTGTTGGGAGTCAGAGAAGCAGTTGACTCAGGGGCCCCTGCTTTATGAGGCCTGACAGGAATCAGTTCTCTCTCCTACCTTTTTTCTTAGGTATACTGTATTTTTCTCAGGTATATAGACATAAGAATAAAACCAGAGAAAAGACAAGAAAAGTACAAATGGGATTTACAGTTTGTAAAAAGTAGATAGGAATTTATAAAACACCAATTAAAAGGGAAAAAAATCCCTTATTATTCTACTAGTAACATTAAGATAATATATAACCATAAACCAATTTGATACTTTAAAAACTATTGTTAGCGTCAAATCAAAGGCTAACAAATACCACTAAAATCATTGGTCAAAATAATAGGAATTGACAAGTATTTTTAATTAATCTGGAACCAACTGTCCTTTAATTTATCACCAGTGAAAAAGAATAATGTTTAATTCGTCCTTTTGCTTTGTATGTTTTATTTTTATTCTCTTTTAAGTGGAAATCCAAGTCACTGACTATACTGTAATAGAGGTGGGATTGCCAGACTGCAGGCCAGACTGTCTGTCTGTACTCTGGAGTTTTAAAATCTTATGTTAAAAGAAATCTGATTTACAATCCATATTTCATAAATGGCTTCCAACTTAAAGTTAGTATCAGACCCATTTTGAAAAATAAAAATGTCATAAAAGTTAGTTTGACATTCATGAACATTCCCAGAGATTGGTCTACCATCCTCTGTGTAAGAAATTGAGTGTAATTTTCAACGGGAAGCATGAAGTATTCTAGCCATTGTCATCACACATAAAGATAACTAACGTTTTTATTTTCTTTATCAGATTTATTTGCTGCCCATCTCACGGTTCAGGTGATTCTAAGTGCAGTTCAGGCAACTCAAATGTACAGTATTTTGTAGAAATGTAGGAGTTAGTGATGCTTAATAGAAAAACAGCTGGCATAAAAGAAAAGTTTTAAAGTGTGTTTAATTCCATGTTGAAGCATCTTTCAGAATTGGTAGGCTTCTTGATGTTGCCACCGGATATGAAAATACAGTCCAGCCTGATTATAGTTCTAATAATTTTTTGAATATGCATCATCCATTTTGGCAATCAACGCTGGCATATAATGATATACCATCTAAAAAAAGGTTTTGCACCAAGTTTTATCTGAGTATAATGTTCACAAAAAATTGAATATTTATCTTTTATTGATGTTCCCATTGTCACATATCAATTGCACTATTTAAATTCTGCCTCCTTTTAATCATGCAATCTTTGACTTGTTCAGTTTCTGAAACATATTTCAATAACAATCTATCTACATATATTAGTCTTGTTAGATATTCTGGATTTTCTAGTTATAAACAATTAAAGTTCACCCAGGCTCCAAGTATACAATTTCATTTGGCTTCTTCCTTTTGAACTGTAACGCCTATTTGAAGGTACTGAAAGCAATGAAACATTTCTGGCTATACCAAGCAGAAATTCTCAAAAGGTTTCACTTTTGTTTTATTAAAGATTAGATTAGACCGTGCAATCTATATGAATTATTATCTCTCCACTGATCCAATGTTTTAGCATATTCATCTTCATGAAAGTAATTAATATTGAAGCCAGAGTAATAAGCCTTGGCTTATTCTTTTATATGTATCCTACACTTTCAATAAGCTATTATAAGTGAGTGATCTCTTATGCACAGAACATTTTATTAGACCAAAGATATTTATGCAGACCTTCTAGATGTTCTGCTCCTTTCACAGAGGTATTTCAACATTAATTATGTTCACCGCCTTGGGTTATTTATAAAAATAATAAAGGCAAGATAAAAAAAAAATCTCAATAAATAATATATAGGTAGCCCTCAACTTCAAACATTTATTCAGCAACCATTCATAGTTACAGTGATGCAGAATGAATGGTGGTTATGACAGGTCCTTGCAGTCCAGGGGTGGGTTCTGACTTACCTCGCTGCCGGTTCGCTTCCTCATGTGCCGCGTGGGCGCATGCGCAGTGCTAAAAATCAAGCTTCTGAGCATGTGCAGAAGCAAAAAACAAGATGGCGGCACCTATGGTGCCACCAAGAGAGCCGGTTCGGGGGCGTGTCCAGCCGGCCATCGCTGCCGGTTCGGCGAGCGGGAGGGAATTCCCGCTACCGGTTCTATAGAGCCGGTCCGAACCGGCAGGAACCCACCTCTGTTGCAGTCCCAGCTTCCTCAGCTTTCCCATGGTCAAGTGATTATGATCTGAATGATTGACATCCAGCTCACACTTATACATGACTGGTTGCAGCACCCTGCAATCACTTGATCACCATTTGTGACTTTTCCTGCTGGATTAGCCAGAAAATCAATGGGAAAACCAACATGGAAGGTAGCGGGTTTCTTGGATAAATCTCCCCTGTCCCATCTGCGCACTTTCCCCCAGCCCTTCTGTGCTTGTACCATCCTGGCTACTTATGCACCCTCTTGCCCCCTTGCCCCCTCATACCCCATGCATCCTGCCCAAGCCTTTCATGCACCCTCCCACATCCTCTCCACATCTTTCTTGCATCCTCATGCATTCTCCTGACTCTTATGCCTCCCATGCACCCTTGCACCTCCCTGAGCCTTACTGAACCCTCCCTCACATCCTTGCAATGCTCGCCATGGTTCCCTTACGTATTATCCCTGAGCCTCACTGTGTCTTTTTCACACCCTTACCCTTTCCTGCACACTTTTCCTAAGGCTCACCACACTGCCCTCATACCCTCCTTGAGCCTTGCCACACCTTTCTTGTACTTGTGCACACTCTTACCAATCCTTGCTGCACTTCCCTTGCACACCCCTGTGCACTTTCCTCAAGCTTTGCTATGTCTCTTTCACACCCTCAAGCAACCGCTTGCATCTTCCCCTTAATGGCCTGCTGGCCTGCTTGCAAGCCACTTGCAAGGAAATTGCAATTTCCTGCTGGCTTCCCCACTGACTTTTGCTGACTTTTCTTGTGAGAAACTGGTAGGAAGTTGCCAGTTGCCAGATGACGAAGTTTCAGTTAATGACAGCAACCAAGAGTGCAAGGACTGCCATTACTAAACAATGCAGTTGCGTTTTAGGACTGCGTTGCTTGGCAATTGAAATTCTGGTCCCATTAACCATCGTAGTTGAGTATTACCTGCATTCCAATCTGTAACTCAAGTCAATATATTAGCTTGATGACATATTTTAAAACTTGGTGCAGCTAATCCACTTTGTGTGTGTGTGTGTGTGTGCATTTTTTAGGATCCTTATTTGGTCCTCAGTATTTCATTTGATGAAATAAAATTATGTATTCTCTGTGTAATATTTCCAGTGTCTTTTCTTCATTTTCATTTGGATCATTTGCAATGAAAAGTAAAATCCCTGATATGATTTTAATTTTTACTGTTGATCCTCTTCCTATCAAAGATATGTTTAACTTTTTCTATTTTAAAAGTTCTGCCATATTTTTCCAGATCTGTGAATAATTATTTTTGAATAAATCTTTATTGTTTTTAGTCAAGTAAATTCCCAGGTGCTGATATTAAACCCTGTTTGTTGCAAATTCTGCTTTTCCTCTTCATGTAGATTCCGTATGATAATCTGTCTTTCCTGCTACAGAAATGTCCATTACTGATTCCATGGAATCCTTTGAATAAGTAACTGTGACTACAATATAACTGACATCTAATTTGAATGTATGTTCTGGTTTTGCCAATTTAATTTAGGAAGTTTTGCTTTTTTTGCTGTATCTTCCACTAAAATAATGGGGGGGGGGGAGTAGTTTTGTCTGGCTCCTTTCATAATATTGCAATTTTGCGATAGAGAAGTATTTGCAATTATCTTGACTTCTTGTTCCATGAAAGGAAACTTGAACTGCAATACATCTTTTTTTTTAAAGTCATAAATATAAAAAGCCATTCCAAAGTATCAAAAGCTTTCTCCACATGAAAATCTTAGCCACTTTCTTATTCTGATTAAAATTATCAATAGCATTCAAGGTATATTTGGTATTGTCATGTATCTCTTTGCAACTAATATAGTCTGATCAAGACTAAAAGACGGTTAAGCCTCTTTGCTAGGATACATGTAAAAAGCTTGTAATCCAGGGGTGAAATGTTACCGGTTCGGCCCGGTCCGGGCATACCGGTAGGGGCAGCCGTCAGTGGTTTGGAGAACCGGTAGTGACGGCTGCACGAGGCTCCGCCCACCCACCCGGACGTGGCCATTTTCTTTTTTTTAACCCTCTGCACATGCGCAAAGCGTTCTGTGCATGCTAAGAGGGTAAAAAAGCGCGCGCAACGGGTGCATGGGTGCGCGCTTCCAAATGAGTAGGGAAGGTAAGTAGATTTCACCGCTGTTGTAATCTACATTCAATAAAGAGATAGATCTGTATGAGTCAGAATGACTTGGCTTATTATGTTCTTTGTAGATCAGAGCCATGAAAACCTTTTTCCTATGAGGGAGGAAATATTTGGCTTTATGGATATCTTTTTCATTACCTGAGTTAGTAGTTTTGTCAAAATTTCTTTGCATGTTTTAAAGAAAAACCATCTGGTCTTGAAAATTTATTCAGTTTTAATTTCTGTTCCTTTGTGCCATATTCGGATTGCCCAGTTAAATGCTTTCTTTGTTGATCTGTACATTTCAGGATCTGTGGGGTGTCTAAGCACTCTGTAATCTTCTATAGGCTTAGTATCTGCTTTCCATATAGATGACAATACTATATGACAGACTATTTCACCAACTCTTATGAAATTGAAACATATTTCTTCTCATCCTAAAGTGAATTAGTTATTTTCTCAGTTGGCCAACAATTTATCTAGCTTTCTTTTAATTCCTCTGCTTAACAGAATCAATTTCCTTATAAATCTAGTTTACTTTCAAAAGATCTAGTTGCAAATTGCCTTACTCTATATCCAATATCAGATTTTGCTTGATCCTGATTCCAATTGCTTCAAGTCATTCAACAATATAGCTTTCTATTTTGGGGTGGATTTCTTTCTATTCGATGCCAAAGAAATAAACCATCTTTTCATAAACACTTTACTGGATTTTCATACTGTGAATAAAGAAACATCAGGAGTTTGAAAGAAAGTTTATAATTCCAGGTTGGCAATTCAGCATCTTCTGATACTAATAGTAATAACATCTTTAATATGAACGGGATTTATCAAAATTTATATCTCCATGAATCAAGATGTCTTCTGCAAATTTCAAGAAGTAACTAGAAATATGTTTAATAAAAAATTGTTTTATTATCATTTGGAACATAAATTGAAGCAATTGTAATTTTCCCCTGTTCAATTTGAAATGTATTACAAATTTCTTGATAATGTGATAAGCGTCTGCTATATATGACAATATATTCCCCCACTTTCAATATTTACATAAAACTGCTGAAGAGAATGACACTTTGTGGTATAGTACCACCAGTGGGTTGATGAGAGCCAGAATTTCATCACTAGTGGGATTGCATGGGAGATACTACGGATATTTTAGTCTACTGCATGGAAGCTATAAGAGTCTGGATAGAATAGAATAGACTGAAGCACGATGGGGACCTTGCTTGTCCATTGAGACTTTGGAAGGGCATACAGTATCCTGAAGGAGCATGTCTTTAATCTGAAGGTCCTTCTGGATGCACAGCTCCTACTATAAAGCTGTGACTACCAGGGCTTTTGCCCAGCCTGAGTTGATTCACTAGCTGTGGGTTAATTGGTGTCAGCCATACAAGGTAAATCAAACCAAGAAACAGAGGTGACATAGGCCTAAAATGAAACGAGACAACTCACTGCAGCCACTTCGCCATAGCTACCTTGTTGTGGCCATCTTGCCATGGGACACCTCGCCCCACCAACTTGCCCCAGGGACAACTCACTGAGAGCCTGGGCCTTCCGCTCTGGTTTCTGCCCGACTTAAGGGAAGTGAAAGTTCCCGCCAGCTTGCACTCTTTCTCTGAAGGCTTCCTCGCTTCGCTTTTCAGCCCCAACCCCCCCATGGAAGGCAAGCTAAGTGGGAGATTGTTCCACATGCACAAGCGTGTGCACGCTCACACACACACACACACACACACACACACACACAAATTAGAAATACACACACCATTTGTGCACTCAAACAGTATTTGGTAGAGATATACCAACCAGAATAAACAATAGAAGGTCTTTAGATTTTGGGGTTCTAAAACCCATGGCTACTTGTCTTGTTAGGGCAGAGGAAAAGTCATATAAAAACTCATAACCAAGGGGTGGAAAAAGTTCAGCCTCTCTCTTTTTTGGTCCTTAGGTCTCCCAGGGAATAAATATTTGGGACTACCACTTGAGTGGTAGTCATGGGGCTCGTGGAGTTTAGGAAACAGAATGGGTTTCTTAAGACTTTTACATGTGTAATGCATCCATTTTACCCCTTGAGACTCCTGAAAAATATTCTGCCCCCTTTTTGAACATGGCCCTTAACATGTTGAGTAAATCCTGGTGTCACCCTTTTGTCAATAGAAGTTACATATCCCAGCCAAAGCCTTCAGATTTCAAATACAGGACATCAAAATATCAAATATCCCAGATGGCCAGCTATGAAGCAAGATGAGTAGAACAGAGCAACTACCTCTAGGCATGTTCTGTAATGTTAACACGAGATTAATTGCTTTAAGTCCTAAGAAGTTTCTGAATTACAAATCAACCTGCGGTGATTCTTCTCCCCTCCCCATTTTTCTTTGGTTAGGTTACTTTTATCTTAATGTGCATCTGTGTGTGTATTGAATATTGCTAATTCAGTATTCAGCACCAACACTGACAATGGCATTTAGCTGTCTTATGCCTTTCACCAATGATTTATTGAAAAACATTTCTCTGCTGACTCTGCTATCTAACTTTTTTGTCTTAATAGTTAATTGAGGGTGAGCAATTGCATGCTGAACAGTTGATCACTGAATTGACAATAGGCTTTTCAGGGGTGGCCCCTCAGATTTGATCACTTTGGCTCCAACTTTGTTACTTTATAGACAGGTTAAGGAAAGTTTTTATTCTGTTTTAGTGAGTTTAATTGGTTGGCTTTTTTGAATCTGTATATTGTATATTGTATGTATATATGTTATATTTTTACATAAATAAAGGGAGACTAGTATAGATCTATTTCAAGCTATTTAGCTCTCATCAGCTAGCCACACCCTTATGGGATTAGAACCTGGGCCCCTTGCCTAACAAGGCAAGTGTATATATATATACTGAATCTGTATATTGTATACTGTATATTTATGTTACACTAATCTTACTAAGAATACCCTGGTGATATTGATTTTTAAAAATTTCTTTCTGAATTGTATCTGTTTATTGCCACTTTGATTTTTTGAAAAAGAAATAAGATATGTAATACAACCCTATGCTAGTTTGTCTAGAAACAAGTTATGCTGAACCCAATGGGATTTACTCCCAAGTAATTAAGAATTGAGAAAAAAATATAATGCTGCTTTCTTCTTGCGAACATTTATTTTTATTTATTCAGGAGTGCCACATTTTTTGTAACATTTGCTCTTTTCTTTTACAAGTTTAAGCCACATTGAAATGACTGCCTTACATTAATATGTTTTTTTTTAAAACTGGATTTGTATCTGTTTTTGATCTAATGCAGATCTCTTCCTATTTGGACTAAAATATATGAAGATTCTTTATGAAGTTTGTCCAAACCCTAGAGGCATAAAAACATCCCAGTAACAGTATTATTTATCTCATCTACATCTTAGTGCATTCACACAAGATGCCAACCAGTGGTTTGTTTAAGCATGATATATGGAATATACCATATTAGGCTGAGTTCACCTAACTCAGCCTAACATGATTGTATGACCATAACATGATTGCAACCACGGTGGCTGGATTCATGCAACATGCTAATCAGGGATGGGTTCTGCTTTTCTTTGCTGCCGGTTCGCTCAGTGACGCGACGCGTGAGGATTGGCCTGGGATTGGTCATGCTGCAGGGTTAGTTGTTCTGACTCAGCCTTCACGAGCCCCACTCAACAGCCTACTCATGAGGAGAAACCCCTTTTTATTTAGAAAAGCAGGAATTCACGGCATTCACTGACAAAGCTCCAGGTCACACATCCATAGGTGATTCACAAGCCTTAACAGTCTCTGAGTTCCCCGCAGGGAATCCCAACACAAAGAGTCCTGACCAACCTGGTTAGTGGCAAGGAAATCCTGGCAAGGAATCTGCCAGAGGGAACTCTTCTGGAGCATGAATGGATGTCTCCGACAACCACGCCTCCCACACCCCTCCTCCTTATATCCCAGCCAGGGAGGGGCTTGTTAACATCTCCTTCTTTTCCTGGATAGCTGGCCCTCAGTCCTGTGTTGCTCTCCTCTCCGCACTTCTCTGCGCATAGGCGCATCTGGGACAGGGCCCAACTATTCCTCATCCTCACTCAGCTCAGGCCCCGAAAACAGCTGTCTCTCCGCCTGAGCGGAGCGTAGATGGGCCCTGCTCTGCCTCTGGCTTTGAGACCTCCTGTTCCTCAGAGCCTTCCGCCGGCTCCGATGGTAACCCAGGCACCCCCTCCATCTCCTCTGACTCATCTGGCTTGACTGCCATCTCTGCTGGCAGTCGACGAACCACAACACTAGTAGTGCTTAGACTGAGGACCATTTTCTGTCAAGTGGGAAGCAGAGAAGTGAGACTGTCAAGAGCCAAGCCAGTGATGAATTTATGGAGAAGACTATAGAGCAAAACAAAGTAACTCTGATTCCTGTTCCAGTACTACTTTTCCACAATGGAGTGATGCAAATGGCACCCATTGGACTAGAAAAGTAAATTAAAATCAATTTTAATTTTAAAAAATCCTCAACATTTCATGCCACTCTGCTGTTTTTTCATGAGATGTTTCAAAATTTCAGCAGGGAATACCTAGAATATGTGTGGATTCCCCCCCTCCCAATTCTTATGTGAGATTAAATCAGCAACCTCAGTGAATTTTTGTGTCTAGGGAGATAAAAATCTGTTATTGCACGTACTGCTTCAAAAATAGTACACTCTCTTCTTTCCCCTTGAGCCAGAGATTAAGGTGTTCACACTTCTAGCCAGCAAAGTGGCACTGTATTATCAACAAACCTGAAGCTTTTATAAGCCATTTTAATTCCGATTTTTGTTTCTTCTAATCCAGCATTTCCCTTGATACCTTCTCCATATGTTAAATACCTAAAGAATACAAACCCAGCATTTCCCATTCCTAATTCTGAATCACTCAGCAGTTCTGTGTGCCATTCCAACAGTTGCTTCATTACAGTTACCCATTCTTCAGAGTCAGATGATGTAGTCTGGTCTATTTCTGCTTTTAAGGGCTATCCATAATGTACTATAGTTTATACAACCAAAAATGTAATTCAATAAGTATATTCAGTAGCAGACGTCATTTTGAAACTCTCTTTTCTTGTTCTCAAAGGGAAGAATGAAAGGAGAGAGAGTGAGCACATATGCATCCCATACGAACTTATTCCACCTTTGGTGCACAGCTCTAACAGAGGTGGTATTCAGCTGGTTCGGACCAGTTCGGGCGAACTGGTAGTAGCAACCTGCAGGTGGGCCCGCCCAGCCACCCTGGCGCTATGCGGTCCTATTTAGGCACGTTTTGAAGCAGCGTGCATGCGTGCAAGCCACACGCGCGAGCAAAGCATATGCATGGAAGGCCACAGGCATGCACAGAAGGCGCGCATGTGACCTAAGCGAGCGTGCGCACACGCACGCTCACATTTGCAAACCGGTAGGGAAAGTAAGTGAATACCACCTCTGAGCACTAATCTACATTTTAGCATTACTTGTGGTCATTGTTGTTAATGTCTAACTCTAAAAAATATACGTTCTTGGTTTCTTGGTATCCTGAGAACTATCTAAACCATCTTTCCTCAAACATGGTAACCGGAATTCTGGGAATTCTATCTAATACACTTGAATACATTTAATTATATTTACAATGACATTAATTTAATTTACTCTGATTAAGCACCACCCCAGTTGACACTGACTATGATTTGGAAAGATTAATCTAACAGAGGATGAGTTATCCAAGTTAATCTATTAAAGCAATTAGGATTTGAAAACCAGAATTGTAGCCGCAGCTGTGAGTATTGTGTTGTTGTCAACTGATGCAGCTACTCCTGTTTTATCATCCATCTTTCTCTTCTGTGCTCCCCAAGAAAAGTAAGATCCTCAGTTCTTTCCTCACAGAATGTATGTGTTTATGAATAAGGGAGTTTGAAATATTTTCATTCATCCAAGCTTGTGATTGAATGTATTAATTGAATTAATCATGATTTAGCCCAAAGTCAGTTCGTGTTGGTATCTCCTTAGGACAGGGCTGTCAAACTCCTGGCCCACGGACCGGATGCGTCATGTGCTGGCCACACTCATGCCCGGTTTAGCGAAGGGGGAAAAAGTCCCAATATGTCACATGACGATGCCATGACGACGTGAGTTTGACACCCCTGCCTTAGGAGAAGAGGCATTAAAGGAGTTATCATTATTATTTGATTAAGAGAAATCAACTTCTGACTGAAAGTAAATAATCTGAGATTGATTATAATCTTACATAATACCCTTCCAGTTACCTACTAGAAGAAGGCTAGTATGGGAGAAAAACAAAATTTGACATATGAAGATATTTTTATGTTGATGTTTTAAACCCGAGTTTGTTCTTTCTTGATACATTATAACAATGGGAGCCATTAGTAATAAATATAGTGAATGATCTGCCCCATTTATTATCTGCCAGCTAGTAAATTTCTCCATAGGCGAGTAGGAGGTGGAACATACATCATTAGATAGACTATTAAGGAAAACAAAGAAACAGATGCCAAATTCAACAAGTAACAGCAGGAGAAGTGATCAGAATGAGGGCCACTGTTGGTATTTTACTTTGGACTATTTATCATCTGTTAACATGCTGAGAATCTGCTTGATCCTGGAAATGTCATATGTCAGCTACCGAGGAAGGAAATGAAAAGAAAAAAATGTGTGTGAAATGTCCACAGTCCAAAGGTTCTTTTCCATCTGGTCTGAATCGAAATATTCCCAGATGTGGCCTGAGGATTAGTCACGTTTGTCTTGCACTCAACTACCTTTGGGTAGTGATCTGCCTCCCTTGAAGCTTGGAGAAGCTTTTAAATGTTTCAGGACCAACTTGGATACAATAGTTGGAGGTGCAGAAGAGAGTTGCATGTAGCTTGCTTCTTTCTACCAAGAATGACCTTGTGATGACCCAGGGCACGGCACAGAGATAACACAAACAGCTGGCAGTTCAAACCGGCCCTTTTAGTGCTCCAAATCTCCCCCAAACAAACCTCAAACAGCCTCTGGTCGCAATTAGTCCAGCCCAGCGCTGTCTGTACCAAGGCTGCATGGCAATAAATCCCACATTTATCTAGCAGAACAAGAACAAAGCAAGGAGTTCAGGGAGCAAGAGATACAGATAATAAGTCCAGAACACCACACAGGAATGCAAGGATTCTTGGCAAGAATCCAGGAACTCAGTGTTTGTTCCCGACAAAACACTCCCTCCCAACTGCCTCTCCTTTAAACTCCATCCCCAGGTGTACCTTGTGAAGGGAATCGGGGCCCTTTCCTTCCTCGTAAGCCACGCAACCCACGTTGCTCTCTTCTGCGTTCTTCCCTGCGTGCCCTAGGATGAGGAGGGGGGTGGGCCTTGGTCTTCATCTGAACCCCCTCTCCCTTGTTCTACTTCTTCCCTGCTCTGCCCAGCCTGACTTTGCCCTTCCCCAGTTTCCTCCACAACCAACAGAGCCATTCTCCCACTTTCTGTCAGCTGTTTGTCTTCCATCTCCGATTCAAACTCTGATGGAGGCATGACAGACCTGGGAACAACTTCACAAGGCAAGTTGCTTCAGAGCAGTGAAGCAGTGTGAGAGAGGATCAGATGGTACATTTCCCCTCCTTAAACTAAGTAGAAACTAGGCCAAAGCCGCCATAACCTGAAGATGAAGCAGGCAGGTAAGTGGAAAGGATAAAAGCCAATAATCTTGTCAAAATGATTCCTTTGGGAGTTAGATAAGAAGGAAATGAGTCATTAAGGATCTAAGGAAAAATGTCACCGAAAGCAGACAAAGGAGGTTGAGCAATGAGCATGTGGGAAACCCCACAAACCCATCTTGACAGCTACAAGACTTGTGAATCAACAAAGTAAGGATTTTAGAATAACAGAGTTGGAAGGACCTTGTAGGTCATCTAGTCCAACCCCCTGTGCAAGCAGGAGACCCTATACCATTTCTGACAAGTGGCTGTCCTGTCTTTTCTTGAAAGCCTCCAGTGATAAAGCATCCACAACTTCTGAAGGCAAGCTGTTCCATTGGTTGATTGTTCTCACTTTCAGAAAAATTCTCCTTATTTCTAGGTTAATAAGTTTACATCCATTATTACTTGTCTGGCCTTTGGGTGCCTTAGAAAATAGCTTGACCCCTTCCTCTCTGTGGCAGCCCCTCAAATATTGGAACACTGCTATCATGTCACCCCTGGTCCTTCTCGTCACTAGACTAGCCATGCCGAGTTCATGTAACCGTTCTTCATATGTTTTAGTTCCAGCCCCCTAATAATCTTGGTTGCTCTTCTCTGCACTCTTTCTAGAGCAGGGGTGTCAAACTTGCGGCCCATGGGCTGGATGCATCACATGCTGGCCCCGCCCCCCACCCCGTTTAGCGAAGGGGGAAAAAGTCCTGATGCATCATGTGATGCCGCCATGATGATGCAAGTTTGACACCCCTGTTCTAAAGTCTCAACATCTTTTTTATAATGTGTTGACCAAAACTGGATGCAGTATTCTAGGTGTGGCCTTACTAAGGCTTTACAGAGCGGTACTAATATCTCACGTGATCTCAATTCAATCCTTCTGTTAATGCAATTTAGGATTGCAATGGCTTTTTGGCTGATGCCGCACACTGCTGACTCATATTTAATTGATTGTCCACTAGGACACCAAGATCCCTCTCACAGTTACTGCTATTAAGCCAGGTTTCACCTAATCTATAGTTTTTCTTGCCTGTTTTTCTTGCCTAAGTGTAAGACTTTACTTTTCTCTATGTTGAGTTTCATTTTGAGGGATTACTGTGGTTCTGAAATCCTCCAACTCCTTGAATCATCCTGGATCCAGACTTGGTGGCTTTTGGTCCCTCAACCTAGTGTCTCACAACCTAGTTGATAGGAATTTGGGCTAGTGGGGATGAATTTGTCTCTCTCTCTTCTTCTCTTTCTCTTTCTCTCTCACTGTTTGTGTATGTCTGTTGTGTATGTGTGTGTGTGAGAGAGAGACACAGAGAGAGGAAATACAAAATATACAAAGTTTTGCTGCTACTTTGAGTCTCTGTATATTCCAGAAAAACCTGATGTGCCTCAGTGTACAATGGAAAGTCATTTGTGTGTGTTCCTAATCATTTCCTGGCTGTTGACTAGAGCTGTGTGTCTTGTGTGCTCTAGCCTCCCCCTCTGGAAAACACAGATAAAAAGCAAAGGGGGCTTATAAGATCCATGTGCCTCAATAGGCTGAGTGTGCATGAGTGAGGGACCATAAGCCAACCTGGGAGTCCGTATAACACTGGTCTGTTTAATAATCACTGGCTTCCTTTCCTTAAATGTCAGTGTGACCATCTACCAACCCACATTAGCAGGAGGAAATGGCAGGTTAGGTCTGTTTTAAGAGTGATTATTGCTGCATCAATTTTGAATTGTCAGATCGGTAATAATGGTATCTGGCTAGGAAGGAAGCAATAATAAATAGAATGAGTTCAAAATGAATGCTTGGATATAACTACACAGGAGTAAAAGTAATAATTCTCAGTTGTCTTTAGCCATTGTTCACAGCAAGAACCTTTTCAACTTTTGGAAAAGGAAAAAGAAAACCAGTTTTGTTCAGCATGAATACGGTATTCCCAACAAGCATACATACAACATTACCTTTGGCGAGAAGATGTTGGTTCAAAAATTTGGTTCATTCTTGAAATATTGAAAGGTTGATGACCCTGACATTGGAAGGATTGATTGTTTCTTCCAGTATGAATTTGGCTGAATGGTGACATTGCATGATATTGTATTATTGTATGATATAGTGTTACGAGTACCAGCCTGAAATCCAGGGAAAGCCATTCCCTTCCCTGGACTTCAGGCTGGGATTCCAACTTCTTGTTTTTCAGCCACATATGAAGATCTGTTTTTTATTCTGTCATTCAAGTTGTTGGAAGAAATGTCCATCTGGGTTCAATTCCAAGTGGGGAGAAAGACACTGGAAACATGGAGACTGCGTGGAAGGATGGTTTTAATGGTGGACAGGACCACATGGTTTGAGGTCCTGGGTAGCTGACCACATGGAGTGGAGAGTGAGTGTTATTTGTACCCTCTCTTGGGCTTTGAACTTGCTTCCTGTTCCTGTGAAAGAAATGTGTTCTGATTGGTTGTCAGACTCCCATGGGGCCATGCAGGGGCAACTTTGTAGGTTGTCTTGAGTCCCAGGCTTGGTTGAATCTTGCTGGATGATGTAATCTTCCCAGGTGCCATGTGGTGAGATGGGAAGAGGGCTAATACTATTATGTCTTGAGGGTGAAAGTCTTTTGTGTTGTAGATAAGCTGGCCCATCCTTTTGTCCTGTAGATAGGATGGCCCAGTCTTTCTAGGGCTATTAACAAAGGTGGGAGCTGCTTTCCAAGAGCATATTTCTCCTTTTCTCATCCAGGGAGGTATAATATTCTGACTTTTTAATATTTCCTAGAATATTTCATTCTTCTAGGAGAGGGGTGCACTTCCTACAAAGTGCAACCATTTTGCTGCACCTATTCCTTTATGCTTTAAACTTATTCATCCCTTTACTTTGATCAATTATTTCAGTTTGCTTTTATGGTTTACAAGTCATGATGAGGTCACAGTGAAATTCACTTGTTAATGATATGACTACAACTTTCTTAAAAAGGAAGAAAGGTACCCCCACCCCCACCCATGCATTTGGGATCTGTAAGCATATCCATAAGGTCTTCAGGCAATAAGTTTCTGGACTTTACTTAGTTTAGTTCAAGGGACAGAAGCTGTGTGACAAACTGAACTGCTAGCACATTGTTACTCAACCTTGGCAACTTTAAGCTGTGTGGACTTCAACTCCCAGAATTCCCCAGCCAGCCATGCTGTGCTAGAAAGTTGTTACAATGGATGAACTACCTTAGAACTACCATGATCAGTGGTGGCACAGCAGTTAGAATGCACTACTGCAGGCTACTTCTGCTGATGTCGGCTGCCAGCAGTTTGGCAGTTCGAGTCTCACCGGCTCAAGGTTGACTCAGCCTTCCATCCCTCTGAGGCTGGTAAAATGGGGACCCAGATTGTTGGAGGCAATATGCTGACTCTGTAAAACCGCTTAGAGAAGTCTGTAAAGCACTGTGAAGCAGTATATAAGTCTAAGTGCTATTGCTATTATACAGAAGAAGCTAAACTGCCTTTTTACCTGGAAAATGTTTGTTATGATTGCTGGGTTTCTTCTGCTAAGACTCTTAGTATAAGTTCACAAAATACGTGGGCAAATGCATCTGGCAGGAACAAGAGTACAAGCTGTAAGGTAGCAGAAACAGCACTGTGACTGAAGCGGATGCCACTGGTTAATTGTCCATCTATTGCTTGATTTGACTATAATATTATAAATTTCTTTAGAAGGAATCTATATTGTTATTTCCTTACTGCTCAGGCATCCCTTGGTATTTAGGAACTGCTATTATTCCAGCAGTGTGGCAAGTGCTTTTAAAATTCTTCTGCCTTGAATGTATGTAAGATAGTTCTATGGATTCCAAAATATGACTTATCTTGGGCAGAATTCAGCTTTACAGGCTGTGGATTATTTGGGGGTGGAATGGGGTGGTCATTTAGAGAATAATTTGTTGAATACTTTCTGAATCAGAAGATTTTTATTCTTAATACTTTAGCAAGTACATAATCCTATTCGGTGGGATTCAAACCATGTTTTTCTTCTGACCAACCCTCTCATAAGGCTCAGTATGATGCTTGTCTAAGGCTCTTGATTAGAAAGGATAACTGGTTCCATCTTTACTCTGGATGCAAGGCTGCAATGCCTTGTTCTCTTGAAGAATCCCTCAGAACGTCTACAGTGGAGGATATACAGTACTTTTTCCAACAGGATATTTATATAGTTGCACTCCTGTTGTAACAAATGCTGCAATAGGTCTTCAGAACGTCTGCCTACTACCCCAATGTCTTGCTCTGACAGTCTTTCAGCATCTTTCAATTAATCAGTGGAATGGCCTGTCTCCAGAAGTTGTGGGTCTCCATCACTGGAGATCTTCAAGAAGAGATTGGACAACCATTTGTCCAGGATGGAATATGATCTCCTGCTTCAGCAGAGGATTGGACTAGAACAGAGGTGGGTTCCTTCCGGTTTGCACCAGTTCTATAGAACCGGTAGCAAACCACTGGTGATGTCACGGAGCCGGTTCGTGATGTCATGGTGCCGGTCCGTGGACGCAGCCATCTTTTTTTTTTAATTTTTTTTTGGGGGGATTTTTTTTTTGGGGGGGAATTTTTTGCTATTTTTTCTTGTTCTGCGCATGCACAGAAGCCGGGCCCCCCCGGAGCCGGCTCTGTCGATGCCGGTCCGTGGAGGCCTCCATCTTTTTTTTTTGAATTTTTGGGGGGGAATTTTTTGCTATTTTTTCTTCTTCTGCGCATGCACAGAAGCCGAGTCCCTGGCACTGTGCATGCGCCGCCATCTTGTTTTTGGCTTTTTTTGGATTTTTTCGGCGAATTTTCATCACTGCGCATTTGCCCCCACGCGCAGCCACGCGGCGCGGGAGGAAGCGAACCAGCGGCGAGGTAAGTTAGAACCCACCCCTGGACTAGAAGACCTCCAAGGTTCTTTCCAACCCTGCTATTCTATGTTCTAAAGTTGTGAGCTGAGTGCCTGATCCCATTTTGAAGAGAGGAAACTACTACAGTAAATGACGTTTTAGAAGAATGGCTTGGCCTAAGTACCTTGTGAACAGAATGGCCCATGGAGAGGGCCTGTGTGGTGGCGGCAGATATGATGATGCCACTGTTGGAAGAAATGTCCATCTGGGTTCAGTTCCAAGTGGGGAGAAAGACACTGGAAACATGGAGACTGCTTGGAAAGATGGTTTATTGATGAACAGGATCACATGGCTCCTGGGCAAAAAAGGGCAGAGATGGTGGGAGTGCCTGGGTGTTATGCCCTCCATTGGGTTTTGAATTTGAGCTTGTGTTCTGATTGGTTGTCAGACTCCCATGGGGCCATGCAGGGGTAACTTTGTAGGTTGTCTTTTGAGTCCCAGGCTTGGTTGAGCCTTGCTGGGTGATGATGTAATGAAAGGGCTTTGGGCAATTTCTACTATGGCTCTGTCTGAAGGAGGTAGATCTTTGTTATGTAGAATAGACTGGTCCAGGCCTTAATGGCCCATTGACAAAGGTGGGGTGGGGGGGCTGAGTTTCTGCCTCTCTTTTAGGGGAAATATTCTGCCCTTTTAATATTTCCTAAAATATCTCATTTTCCTAGGAGAGGGGCGGGTGCTAACTTCCTACACCACAATAGTTATGTAACATTTAGATACTGCTGATTTCTCCTAAAGTGTACTTAGCACCTCAGTATTGTCAAACATTGGCATGCTGAGAAAACTGATACCCAACATTCAAGCAGGGGAAAAAAAGGCTTCTGAAGCTTTACTGCTCTTTATCTGTGTCAAATACATTTTCCACTTGATGCTTTTGAAAATGCTTAATGCTTCTTACTGATTTACTCCACTCTAAAATGATATTATAATTTTTCTATTTAATATCTCACATGGCAATTCAGATCAAAAAAAGAACTTAAATAGTCTTGTACTCCACTTCCTAATTCATTTAAACTGGTAAAATTCAAATTAGCAGTCCCTGAACGTTTAGAATACTTTTCCTCTTTTGTATGTCCTGTAGTTGCTAAGAGGTTCACAAGTATTTCCAAAATAGCTTTCAAAATAGCAAAATCAAGTCTTGTGCCTTGATTTTCAGAATTATTCATAAATGTATTCTTCTATAGAAGGTGCTCCAAAATTATTCATAAAGAATGCTGTATGATCCCTCTTATATGAATGATTGATAGGAAAAACTAATTTTAGGTTTTTACAAGCTTTTGTGTACTGATTATTAATATATGGAGAAAAGGAGGGGAAGTTTATATAGGCCTTTATTGCATTTTAAAAATATCTTTAACAATACCATTTTTGATGTTTATATAAATACTGGGCTAGATTATATTGATATTAAAATTTTGACTAATGTTTATCAGAATGCAAAAGTCCCTCTGACCATTAGAGAGTAGCAAATAGGTGCCCAAAACTCTAACCCACAGCTGCCATCCAGTGGTCATTGGAGGCTTTGCAGCTCAAATCTAATGCCATTCTGACATCTTAAAATCATGCAATTGTCCCAGCACGCAGGATCCATCTAAACCAGCTGTTCTCAACCTGTGGGTCGCGACCCCTTTGGGGGTCGAACGACCATTTCACAGGGGTCGCCGCGCACGTTAGCCCGCCATTTTGGTGCCACCGTCACTGCAGGGGTGAAAAGGTCCCGATTCGGCCGTGCTGCGGGTCGCCGGACAGCTGGTAGCCCGGACGCCGCCATTTGGGTTCTTCTACCCTCTGCGCATGCGCAGAATGCTTTGCGCATGCGCAGAGGGTAAAAGAACGACTTTACTTTTCTCTACATTGAATTTCATTTTGTTAGATAGGGCCGTGTTCAAGTCTGTCAAGGTCCATCTGGATCTTGAGCCTATCTTCTAGGGCAGTGGTTCTCAACCTGTGGGTCACGACCCCTTTGGGGGTTGAACGACCCTTTCACAGGGGTCGCCTAAGCGCGCACTAGCCTGCCATCTTGGTGCCACGCCCCGTCACCTCATCGCTTCTCACCTGGCACCGCGCACGCGCGGGGAGGGGGTTGTGGCGGTGGGGCGGGGGTCGCGGCATTAGAAAGGTTGAGAACCACTGATCTAAACCATGGAAAAGAATATAGCTCTCTTATGAAAATGAACCTGAGATATCAACAGATGAATCTGATTGCCAGCCTCAATTTGGTACCTGCAAAAATTGTATAGCATCAGCCCTCAATTATAGTCTGAATCAGACTATTGCCAATTTTTTGGAGATATCTCTAACAATTTTTGGAAAATTATACAGTATTTACTCACATACTTACCGGCTCTCCACTCACGTAAACTAGGGAGTGACCCTAAGTTTTTGAGAACATGTATTTTCTTAACAGGGATGTTATTATCCACTATTAATGTCAGTACTATTTTTTAATATATTGTAAACAGTGATGTTTATTGCTGGTCTATGACCGTAATAAAGTTATATTCTATTTAAAAAAAAATCAGTCTGAATCAGTGACTATGAAAGTGTTTCATTTTTTTTAAATTTAATATAAATAGAAAGAGCAACATATTTGAAATCCATAGAAACAGTATATTGTCTGGTTACAATTCTTTTGAGTAATAGTCATAGTAATGATAATGTTCTCTAGTAGTAATCTTGTAATGACAGTGCTTTTCCCTCATAATATTAATAAATATTAATTATTAATACTAATCAAAATTAATAAGTTACAATAATCAACCCTAATAGTAAAATTAATCCTTCTCTTGTGATTTTAGAAGTTCTAACTTCTGTTTCTCTTATTTAACCATCGATAGAACAGATCCCATATCTCAAAATATTCAGTGTCTTCCTTTTCTTTAATTTCAAGTGTTAGTTTATTTATTTCTGCACATTCTAAGATTTTTGTTATTATCTTTTCTTCTGTAGGGATCTCCCCACCCTTGAAAAAGTGAAGCCCTTGAAAACACTTGAAAGTGTTTCGATTTTTAGGTACTTTTTCATAATCCTAAACCATCTGTGTACTAGGATCTAGATGGGTTTTAGGTATTGGGACATATTCAACAAATCACTACACTTTGATTTATAAGATTATTTTGTGTTTGCAATCAAAACTACACATCTAAATAACTGGAAACTTAAGATGCCCCTCCATCCCCCCTCTCTCTACACACACACACACACACACACACACACACACACACACACACACACTAGCTGATAACCCAGCGTTGCCCGGATATTTATTTATTTATATTTATTTATACACACACAGTCACACACCCCGAGGGGTGCTAGGGGTGTCTTACCCCCACAGTATTTTTTTCCAGAGAGTAAGTCATCTGTGTACCAAGTTTGGTTGAAATTGCTCAAGGCGTTCCAGAGTTATGCTGGAACATACACACACACACACACACACACACACTCCCCTAGGGGTGCTATGGGTGTCTTACTCCCACAGTATTTGTTTCCAGATAGTAAGTCATATGTGTACCAAGTTTGGGTGAAATTGCTTGAGGCGTGCCAGAGTTATGCTGAAACATACATACATACAGCCGTTTA
>QLTV01014916.1:4029891-4057391 GCA_003457575.1 Thermophis baileyi | reverse complement strand
ACATGTCTCAGTGCTTTTCTAGCAATGAGTATTTCAAGTTTACCGCTGTCCATCGCTCAAAAAGGAGAAGCATAGCACAACAACGCAAACTTTTACCACTTTGATCTAGGAATAGTTTTACCTGAAAATCATTATGTTCTGATTTTAACTAGATGTATTTAGGACAGGCATGCGACAGGACACACGGATTTTATGAGTCACAATGACAATCTGTTGCTGTTTCACAATGGAAGTGACATGAAATGCCTTTCATATGCCAACCCATCATTTTGATCAGAAGATTCGCTCAGGATAATAGTGCAGTATTCAGCTATGGTTTCTGTCATGTGTTAGGGATGAGACCAAGAAAGGGCTTTGTTAACTGTGCGAAGCAAAGAAATCTTACAATGATGGCTCTGGATCCAGTCTTTCCTTTGTTATAACTGAATGGGCAGGTACTTAACACTGACAGGACACTGTCTCACAAAATTTTCATAGCTTGCAAAATCAAAATGTACTGACTTCAATAAGCTAAGGGAAAAAGTAGGAAAGAATCCTCAGATGGCAATTCTGAAAGAAAAGAAAAAACAACCCAGGCAGCTTGTGAAATGCTTAAAGATGAGATAATTAAGGCCCAGATGTAAACAATGTCAAAGAGAAAAGAAAAATGGGAGGTAACTGATAGGAGGTGTGTTGCATCAGGTGCTCTGTAATAAATAGAGAAAGAAAAAGAACAAGTTTAAAGCAATGGAAGGAAGAATATAGATAGATAGATAGATAGATAGATAGATAGATAGATAGATAGATAGATAGACAGACAGACATATAGATATAGATATAGATATAGATGATATAGATATAGATATAGATATAGATATAGATATAGATATAGATATAGATATAGATAGAGATAGAGATAGATAGATAGATAGAGAGATAGATAGATAGATAGATAGACAGACAGACAGACAGAGATAGAGATAGAGATAGAGAGATAGAGAGATAGATAGATAGATAGACAGACAGACAGAGATAGAGATAGAGATAGAGATAGAGAGATAGAGAGATAGAGATAGATAGATAGATAGATAGATAGATAGATAGATAGATAGATAGATAGATAGATAGATAGATAGATAGATAGATAGATAGCAGAGGTGGGTTCCTCCCGGTTCGGACCGGTTCGCCCAAACTGGTAGCGACCTGCTGATGACGTCACAATGACGTCACGGATCCGGTTCGGTTGGTGCTGGTCCGTAGACGCCGCCATCTTTTTTTTGAAATTTGTTTGAATTTTTTTAACATTTTTTTTTCTTCTGCGCATGCGCAGAAGCCGAGTTCCCGGCACTGCGCATGCGTCGCCATCTTGTTTTTGGCTTTTTTATTTATTTATTTTAATTTTTTTCAGAAGCCGAGTTCCCGGCACTGCGCATGCGTCGCCATCTTGTTTTTGGCTTTTTTGTTTATTTATTTTAATTTTTTTGCACTGCGCATGCCACGCACCGCGGGAGGAAGCGAACCGGCAGCAAGGTAAGTTAGAACCCACCCCTGATATATAGATATATAGAGAGATAGAGATAGAGATAGAGATAGAGATATATCAGGGAATAGCTTGAATCTGTAAGAATCTGTAAGAATTGTTGTTCTGATTTGCTTTTCTATCTGTCTATTTTTTTCCTTTTTTAGGTAGGTGACACGATTAGAAGTTAGGTAGGATAGAAAGAAAACGTCTTTTAAATAACAGGGTGACATGATTAAAAGTTAGAATAAGAGATAGAAATAACAGAAAGGGGGAATATTAGTGTATACACTTTTAGATAATAAAATAAAAGCAATAACAAGAAAACATGGAATCATTAAATAATGATAGACTATAACTTAATATAAATGTGTATTATTATTAGAAATGTATAAGTTGGTTGAATGTAATAATTATGATTAATTCTACTAGTCTTATTTGTATTAGAATGTATGACACCCAGGTGCCACACTGTTCACGCATTGATACATATATGTAAAACAAAATAAAAAACTTGAAACAAACAAACAAACAAACAAAGAATCTGTAAGAATGGTATCAAGAAGGCTAAGGCCCTGAATGAGATGAGGCTTGTAATGATCCCCAAAAATAACAAGAAAGCAATTGGGGAGTATACATGCAATGAGAGGAAAGTTAAGGAAATGGATGGTCTGCCAATTAGAAAAGATGGTAAAATGATGACAGGCAATAGGGAAAAGGCTGGACTGCTTAATATATATTTTGCAACTGTCTTTTCAGAAAAGGAAATGGTGGTGCCACAACCCGGAAGCAGAAAAGGTTAAAATATGCCTACCGGGCCCACCGGAAGTTGGGAACAGGGGAGCGGAGGAGGGGGTCGTGACCGCATGCATGGGGGGCAAGGCAGCATGGGGGGATCACGCAATGAATTATGGGTGTGGGCACTCGTGCACGCACAATAGTACGCGCGTGTGCGCTTTCGGCACCCGAGGAAAAAAAGGTTCGCCATCACTGTCCTAGGGGGAAAAAAATCATGGAACAGTGGGTCTGCAAGCACTTAGGAAGGGACAAGGTGTTTGCAAGAAGCTAGCCTGTGTTTGTTAAAAATAATTTAAATCAACAAAGTATGAAAGCTGGCTGGATAACCTTGGCCACTCTCTCTCACTCTCAGCCCAACCCACCTCACAAGGCTGTTGTGGGGAAAATAAAAGCAAGGAGGCGCATTGGGTATGTTTGCCGCCTTGAGTTATTTATAAAAAGAAAAAAGATGTGATTAAAAAAAAATCTTTAAAAATTCTAAGAATCTAAAAAAAAATTATTGCATTGCTTTTCTTTGAACAAAGTGACTAGATTAGTACACCAAGGGAAAGCTGTCGATATAACATACTTAGACTTCAGTAAAGCATGTGATAAAGTTAATCATAGCTGCCTCCTGGAAAAAATGATACAATGTGGATGAATAGCCTCACTATTAGTTGGTTGAAAAACCATACCATGCATGGTGCTTAATGATCCTATGTCTATATGGAGGGAGGTGTGCAGTGCAGAGGTGGGTTTCAGCAGGTTCTGACCAGTTCTGGAGAACCGGTAGCAGAAATTTTGAGTAGTTCAGAGAACCGGTAAAATACCACCTCTGACTGGCCCCGCCCCCATCTATTCTCTGCCTCCCGAGTCCCAGCTGATCTGGAGGAAATGGGGATTTTGCAGTAACCTTTCCCTGGAGTGGGGAGGGAATGGAGATTTTACAGTATCCTTCCCCTGCCATGCCCACCAAGCCATGCCCACCAAGCCACGCCACGCCACGCCAAGCCACGCCCACAGAACCGGTAGTAAAAAAAAATTGAATCCCACCACTGGTGCAGTGGGGTAGGCAAGGTTCTGTTCTGGGCCTGGTGCTCTTCTATTTTTTTCACAAATGACCTAGATAAAGGAATAAAAAGGATGCTCATCAAATTTGAAGATAATACAAGCTGCTAACCCCACAGAAGAGAGGAACAAGGTTTGAAAAGATCTTGATAGACTTGGACATTGGATCCTATTTAACAATATGCAGTTCAGCCAGTGGTGGGTTGCTCCCGGTTCAGCCTGGTTCTTAGAACCGGTAGCGGTGGCGGCAGGAGGCTCCGCCCACCCGCCCGGGACGCTTCTGTGCATGCGCAGAAGCGTCGCGTGCATGCGCAAACCGGTAGTAAAGGGTTTTAGAACCCACTACTGAGTTCAGCTGCAAGGAATGTAAGGATCTGCGCTTAGAGAAAACCAGAATCACTGGTAGAAGGTAAGTCATAGCAGGATCAGCAATAGAACTTGTGAGAAGGAATTAGGTTGGAGGCTAAATCCCATGAAGGATAGATTTTCTCCATGAGAAATGATGAAAATCAATTAAGAATCCTCTATGTGGAAGAAAGATAAACTATTATATTGTTAAATAGTTAAAATTTGTCAAACTCACTGTACTAAAATAATAATTAGTGAGACTTAATATAAATGCAATTTAACTATATATCACTTTGTCATCACAAGATTTGTGCTTTTTGGTGCTGACAAATATTTGTGGTACAGTTTTGATCCACCCTTCCCAAATGAAGTGTTATTAATTTTGCAAGTACATAGGAAGCAGTGTCCCTAGCATGTTCGTGTGCCTGTGCCAAAACAGGCAAGATGGCAGTCAAGGCATCGTGGTCAAAAGCTATGCCCCATTCCAGGGGTGAAATTCAGCAGGTTCTGACAGGTTCTGGAGAACCGGTAGCGGAAATTTTGAGTAGTTCGGAGAACCTGCAAACACCACCTCTGGCTGGCCCCAGAGTGGGATGGGAATAGAGATTTTGCAATATCCTTCCCCCAGGAGTGGGGAGGGAATGGGGATTTTGCAGTATCCTTCCCCCAGGAGTGGGGAGGGAATGGGGATTTTGCAGTATCCTTCCCCTGTCACGCCCACCAAGCCACGCCCACAGAACCGGCAGGGAAAAATTTTGAATTTCACCCCTGCTCCATTCATATGTGCATATGTATGAAGGTGGGGGGCCTTAATCATGATACTGGGACCCCCATCTTGCCTCTCTTGGTCCTCCATGCAAATGCTGCTGCTTTTAGGGCTGATATAGTTTTATACTGCATCAGGCATTTATTGAACTATACATTCTCAACATAGCATACAATACTAGCACTATAAATAACAGAATCTTCACAAATGTTTTATGCTATTTTGGATAAAAATAAGATCTTCATATGAAACCTACATTGGTGTGTTTTATAAGAACACTGTCAGGTATAAAGACATGATATATCTTCAATGATAAACAATGACAATATTTTTAGCAACAAAATGCTGGCAGGAGTTATACATACATATCCAACACTATTCCCTTGGTAAGCAACATTATGCAAAGTGCATGAATGAAGGAAGAAATGAACTGAAAAAATTAAAAGCGTGGGATAAAAAAAGAAACATAGCTATATATAGCGACATAATTTATACTAGTATTATTTATTATACCTCTCCAAATGTTTCTAACCTTTGCTTACTCAGATTCATACAACACTGTACAGTGAATTTTGTTCTTTCACTTTTTCCCATTAATTCTGTTCCCTAACCACTTTGTCCACCTTCCCTTCCCTTGTCTTGTTCACTCTTCCTTCATAGAATCATATCATCAGAACTGTGGAGCTGAAAGGAATCACAAGGTTCATCCAGTCCAGGGCTGTCAAACTCCTGGCCCACGGGCCGGATGCGTCACATGCTGGCCACACCCACACCCGGTTTAGCGGAAAAAGTTCTGATACGTCACGTGATGACACCGTGATGACATGAGTTTGACACCCCTGATCTAGGATATCCAGTGTCTTAGAATCCTCCAATGATGGAGAACCCACAACCTCTGTAAGTGTTGTCCCACTGCTGTATGGACCTTACTTGTCTTTATGTATTTGCAACATATACCCATTATTTCTAGTCCTAGTTCCTGACCATCATTTCCTATGTATTTTTCTTTCTTTTTTCCAGAAAGAACATGTCAAGTAGGGCAGTAGCAGCAGGGGATGGGGACTGACGAGGTGGCGAGTGGATAGTGGTTGTGGGGTCCCAGTTTCTCATGTGGTCCCTTGTGAAAATGAATTACCTACCCCTGCTTCAGCATGTTCTCATCTTTGTAGCCCTCATTTCAATCTGTCTAACTTGTCAATATTTTTTCTGGAAATGTGTCCAGAATCATACACAGTACTCCAGGTATGATCTCACTAGATCAGAGCAGAGAGAAATAAAGACATAATATTCTAATACGGTGTTTGATGGAAGATATACATGTTCAGCTTGCTTATGAGTGACAGCACCAAAATCCTTCTCCAACATAGTGCTTGTATCTGTACCCTATATTTTACTCCCCAAACACAATGCCCCATATTGGCCCTTGTTGAAAGAATATTTCTTCCTCTCCTTCCCACCTTCAAGATTAAATTGCAATCTCATTTTATCATACTGGCCATTGACTAGTCCTCCCAATTTTGCGTCACCTACACACAAATAAGCAACCCATCCTATTACCATTAATAAAAATGTTGAATCATATTGCACCCTTGCCCCCAAATTCCTGCAAGAATCATTAATTATTGCTTTCCAATTTGGCACAACTCATTAATTTCCACAAAGACAGCACTCATACTTGTTGATGATTTTTGGTGAAGTCGGGACAGATGTGAAGCCGTTGTCCTGATTCTTTTTGATCTCACCGTGGCTTTCAATACCACTGAATTTAGTATCCCTCTTGGACTGAATACAGGCTTTGGGAGTGGGAGGTATGAGGTTGTGGTGCTGCTCTTTTTCATGACTGGTTCCAGCTGGTGTTGATGGGGTGGAGAGAGGTATAATTCAAAGTCCCTGGTATGCAGGGTGGCTCAGAAATTGATGCTCCCACCTCTCCTTTATAATATCTGCATGAAACCACTGGGTGAGGTCAGCAGTTGACATGGGGTCAGGTATTATTAGTACACTGATGAAACTTAGCTGTGTGTCTTGACCATCTGGTCAACTAAATGATACAGTTGTGGTCATGTCCCAGTGCCTGGAGGCTGTTTAAGTCTGGATGGGTAGGAACAAGGACTGCCCTAAAAGACTGAGTGACTAAGGGTGAATGATTCTTCTGGTCCCAGTCATTTCCCATTCTTGATTCTGAATGGGGTTGCATTTCCCTGTTCAGAACTGGTAAGGAATTTGGGTGTGTTCCTGGAGTCATAGCTGCTGCTCAAAGAGCAGGTGGCAATTGTGTCCCTTTCTGGACTGGGAGTGCCTTCTTATAGTCACTATGTTTTAGTCACCTTGTGTGTGATTTATTGCAATGTGTTGTACGCGGGGCTACTTTTGAAGATCATTCAGAAGCTATAGCTGTTCTAGAACAAGGTGTTATGGATGCACCTCAGTGGTCATCTGTGTAAAGAAGAACATATATTTATCTTGAAACATCTGCAAATAACTGTTGTAGACATATAATTAAAAATTATATAAACATTGAAAAACAATACCGAGTTACCCTCTGCTGTTGACAGTTATAATTGGTAAGCTAACCACCTCGGCTACATCTGAGTCTTGTATTATCAATGATTATGTGTCATCAAGTCAGTGTTGACTCTTAGCAACTCTTAGCAACCAGAAAAACTGTTAAGTTGTGGGTAAAGTGAAGAGACTGAGAAACAATATAACTTCAGCTCTTTATTGCTACATTGTAACTCCAGCAAAGCCTGTCTGGCAGCTTGCCCTTTTATAAGGGGCTGCCAGACGAATTGACCAATCACTTTAAACTATTCTTCCCGCCTGAGTGGTGGACCGGAGTGAAGCCTCCCTTTGTTCGGCTTCACTCTCTTTACTGATGAACACCCTTCCCCACCCAGATAGGTCATTGACCAATCGGTGTTCATCTAGCTAACGTAATCATGCAAGTAGATGGGGCATCTGGTAACTCGCTGCACAGTTCAGTTGGTGTATCGGCGGCAGTCAGGTCATTTGGATTTGTTGCTGCTCCTGGGCTGTCCAATGGATCTTTCTGGATTGCGGCCCTGGGCGTGGCTGTTTCTTCCGGAGCTGGTTCGTCAGTGACTCTGTGCTGGATTCCTGGTTCTCCAGGTGAGTGTACCCATTGGTTATTTGGTATTGTGGGGTGTTTATTCTGTTCTAAGGGGGCGTTGTTTTTGTTTTGAATTGTTTCTGGTTGCCGGTGCACTGTTGCACCTATTCAGCCCCGGAGTTGGTCGATGTGCCTTCTCCATATTCGACCGTCCTCCAACTCCACTCTATATGAGCGGGGGCCTGTAATGGTTATTACCTTGGCAGGGACCGAAGACAGCACCCCCGGCATAGTTGTGGGCATACACCAGGTCTTCTACATTGAAAGATCAGAGCTTGTGGAATCGATGGGTGCTTCTGGTGTGTAACTAGGGTGTAGTCGGCCTAATTTTGTTCTGAGTCTGCGACCCATTAATAGTTCAGCTGGGCTTCTGTTTGTGGTGGCGCTAGGGGTTACATGTTGGATTAATAGGAATTTATCGATTCACGTTTGCCAGTCCCCTTGGCCCATTCGAGATAGTGCCTCTTTGGTTGATCGCACCATTCTTTCTGCCTGTCCATTACTAGCGGGATGGAATGACGTGATCAGGGCATGGCGGATTCCTTGTTCAGCTAAGAATAGTTTGAATTGGTTAGCCGTGAACTGAGGAGACTAGAATGTCTGGTAGGCTGTGCGTGACGAATAGTTTTCTTAGCACTTTGATGACTGCCTCCGCTGTTGTGGTCATCAGAACTATTTCTAGCCATTTTGAGTATGCGTCGACTATTACTAAAAATGTTTGCCCATGGAATGGCCCACTGAAATCTATGTGCACCCTTGACCAGTGGGCCCTTGGTGTTTCCCATTCTTGCGCTGGAGCAGATGGGGGTGCTGGTCTGGACTCCTGGCATTGTGCACAGGTGGCTACCCATTCGGTAATGTCCCGGTCCATATTTGGCCACCAAACATAGCTTCTGGCCAATGCCTTCATTTTTACTATACCCGGATGGCCTATGTGTAGGAATTGCTCTCCTTAGCTTAGGGGGCACTATTACCCGATCCCCCCACAATAGACAACCCTTTTGAGCTGAAAGCTCATGCTGCCGAGTGTAATATGGTTGAAAGTCTGTGCCAACAAGTCCCTTCGGCTACCCTCTCCAGACCCACCCAAGCACTCATGCCAATGTTCTGTCCTTGGCAGAATGTCCTGCTATGTCGGCTGCTGTAATTGGTCTGGTGGGTAACTCCTCAATGAGGAGCACTGGTGCAACGGAGGTTGGGTCTTCCACGAAAACTGGCAATGGGCACCGGCTGAGGGCATCGGCATTGCTCAGGAGTTTGCCGGGTCAGTGAATTAAGTGGTAGTTGTAGGCAGATGGACAATGGAAAATTGTCCATCTTGTCATTTGAGGTGACAATATGTTTGGTATGGGGCAGTCTCCAGCAATTATGCCGAGGAGCGGTTTATGGTCAGTCACTAGTTCAAAATGTCTACCATATAGGTATTCGTGAAACTGCTTTACCCCTGCAACCGCAGCCAGAACTTCTTTGTCCAGTTGGCTGTAGTTCCTTTCGGCCACCGACAGGGTTCTTGAGTAAAAGGTGATCGGTGCCTCAGTCCCGTTTGGCATTCGGTGGCTGAGAACGGCCCCGACGGCTAATGGAAAAGCATCACAAGTAAGGGTGACTGGAAGGATCTCGCAAAATTGCACTAAAACACTTTCGGATGATAATAGTCTTTTAACTGCTGCGAATGCAGTTGCTTCCCTTCGTCCCCAGGTCCACGTAGCTTTTCTATCCAGAAGTCGGTGCAGTGGTTCGGCCACTGTCGCCTTCTGCAGTAGAAAAACGCTGTAAAAGTTTAATAGTCCCAGGAATGCCTGTAATTCCGTTTGGTTCCTGGGGGTGGGGGCTTCTTGTATAGCTCTGACTTTGTTGTTTGTGGGGTGTAGTCCTGAGCCATCTATCAGGTACCCACTTTTCCCTTTTAACCTTAAGACCCACCTCCTGGAATCTACTAAGGACTACCCTTAGGCGGTCAAAAAGTTCCTCGTTGTCGTTGGCAGAAATTAGGACATCATCAAAATATGGTATTACCCCTGGAATGCCCTGTAAAAGGCATTCCATAAGGCTTTGAAATAATGTAGTCACGGTGCCACACTTATGCCAAATTGCAGTCTGTGGCATTTAAAGGCTCCCCGGTGGGTAACTATTGTTTGAGCCTCTGCGGTGGCATCGTCCACCGGTAGCTGTTGATAAGCTTGTGCCAAATCTAATTTTGTGAATGTCTTTTCCTTTCTGAGGGAATGTAAAAGGTGCCGTACGACTGGCACCGGATAGGCATTCTGTTGCCTTGTTGATTGTGCATTTGTAGTCCATGCAGATGTGGACTGAGCCGTCTGGCTTGACCAATGTGACTATGGGTGTCTCCCACTTCGCATGGTCAACTGGTTCTAAAACCCCTTGGGCAATCAGTTTGTCCAATTGACTGTCAATTTTTGGGCGTAAGGCAAATGGGACCCTGCGCGGCTTCATTCTAATGGGGGCGATCTGGGGATCGAGGTTGAAAGAAATAGGTGTTCCATTATACTTGCCTAAACTCTCATTGAACATGTCCACAAACTCCTTGATCAGCTCCTCAATGTTGTCATCTCGGATGGCGTGGATGCCAGTCACCCCCAGGCCCAGGGATGTGAACCAGTCAAGTCCCAGCAGGCTCGGCAGGGCGCCGCTTACTATTGTCAGTTCCAGCGGCTCTACAAATTCCTTGAATTTTACTTGGAATGTTCCGCGTCCTATGACGGGGATATGGTTTCCTCGATAGTCCTTTAGTTGAGTCTTCTGATGCCTTAGTTGCTTCTTGGTGATCCCTGGTATTAATTGCTGAATGGTGGCCCAGGACACGATTGACATGGATGATCCCGTGTCTATTTCCATGTCGCACGGTGAATCCTCAATGAGGACCATGACATGAATTTTCTTCACTCGCAGTGAGGTTGCTTGCCCAATCATTGTTTGGTATGTAATTTTTGGCTCTGTGTATCATTCCTCACTTTGCCGAGGTTTCCGGGGTTGCACTCTTTTGGGACCTGTCGTGTAGGTCGGCTGGTATTCGCGGTAATGGTTTGCGTGGTGGCTGGCTGTTTGAGTGGCATGACAGACTCTTGCCAAATGCCCCTTCCTATCACATTTCCAGCAAATGGCATCTTTGAAATGGCAGGCTGACCTCGGGTGATTCCCGCCACATCCAGCGCACGCCGCCATTGTCCCCTCTGAAGTTCCTCTCCTTACCGATCGGAGGCGGCAGACCTCGTTCTCCTCATCCGTTGGTTCCTCCCACTCGGTGCTGCCTTGATGGTGCAAAACTGCTGGGTTGGCAGATTTTTGAATGGCTGCCATAGACTTGATTGAGTTTTGCGCGGCTCTGGCTTCTTCTAGTGCCATCTGCAGGGTGAGGTTGGGCTTGGCCAGCAGTCATCTTTGGAGATTTAAGTCTCTTACCCCACAGATTATTCGGTCCCAGAGCATTTCATCTAATTCTCGGAATTTGCAATCTAATGCGGCTGTTCGCAATGCCACGACATATTCATTTATTGATTTGCCTTCCTCTTGGTTCCGGTGATAGAAATCATGCCTCCTGATGATCTGGGACGGCATCAGCGAGTAGTGTGTCCGGAGAGTATTCTGCAGCATCATCCATGGTACGGTCTGCAGGACTGTGGGTGCCATGAGTGCCTTGGCTACCCGGAATAATTTTGATGCACAGTAGCTCAGGAATAATGCTCACTTTCTGTTGTCAAAAAGTCCCAAAAGGTCGTTAGCCTCTAGGAAGCACTCAAATCGGGTCATGTAAGAGTCCCAGTTTTCTTCGGTTGGGTTGAAAAGCTCGGGTGGTGCATGCGTAGTCGTCTCGAGGGACCGATGCAGGTTAGGCTGCATTGATAGTCGGTGAGATTCTGTTGCCGTGGTAGCCCATCTTTGTTCATTTCTGGCTGGATCGCAATCAGTTCCTTTGTTCCTTCTCTTCAAATCCCACCTTCGTCACCAGTGTTAAGTTGTGGGTAAAGTGAAGAGACTGAGAAACAATGTAACTTCAGCTCTTTATTGCTACAGTAAAGCCTGTCTGGCAGCTTGCCCTTTTATAGGGGGCTGCCAGGCGAATTGACCAATCACTTTAAACTATTCTTCCCGCCTGGATGGCGGACCAGAGTGAAGCCTCCCTTTGTTCGGCTTCACTCTCTTTACTGATGAGTATTCAACAAAAACGATTAGATCTTCTCCAGGATGAGCTGTCTCCAGCCAGCCTGGCCCTTTATGTTTTCCAATGGTGCACCCAGTTGCATTAATTTTCCAATGGGGCATCCACTGTAATTGATTCTATCCATTTTGCTGCTGATTATCCTCTTTTTATCTTTCCTTCCACCATTACCAGCATTATAGACTTCTCAGGAAAGCTAGGTGTTTGGTTGACATGTCCAAAATTCAGTAACTTGAACCTGGTTATTTGTTAGTTGGCTTTTTTATTATCATACAGTGTGCATATTACCACCAACAAGCATGTATTAGCGATCAAATGCATCAGCTTTTCCTATAACTGGGAGATTAAATCAAAAGCTGCCTTAAAACAATCAAATGCAACGAACAGTATACCTGTATATTTAGGTGCTTCAATACAGTTATCTGCTGTAACTTTTCCAGGGCCCACTTGTTAATCCATTTGTTTTAACAGACAAATCTCCTTTGCACTGTGTGGTTCGACTGTCTGGCCTAATTTTCAAAAGAACCATTTTTCTTTATGACCCGGAAGGTTGGCACTGGCTTGAACAGTTTATACTTTCTCTCCCCAAGGCCAAAATGATTGACTTATATTCATAGAATAGAATAGAATAGAATAGAATAGAATAGAATAGAATAGAATAGAATAGAATAGAATAGAATAGAATAGAATAGAATAGAATAGAATAAAATAGAATAACAGAGTTGGAAGGGACCTTGGAGGTCTTCTAGTCCAACCCCCTGCTTAGGCAGGAAACCCTACACTACTTCAGACAAATGGTTATCCAACAAATAGAATAGAATAGCATAGAATAGAATAGATTAGAATAGAATAGAATAGAATAGAATAGAATAGAATAAAATAGAATAACAGAGTTGGAAGGGACCTTGGAGGTCTTCTAGTCCAACCCCCTGCTTAGGCAGGAAACCCTACACTACTTCAGACAAATGGTTATCCAACATCTTCTTAAAAACTTCCAGTGTTGGAGCATTCACAACTTCTGGAGGCAAATTGTTCCACTGATTAATTGCTCTAACTGTCAGGAAATTTCTCCTTAGTTCTAAGTTGCTTCTCTCCCTGATTAGTTTCCACCCATTGCTTCTTGTCCTACCTTCAGGTGCTTTGGAGAATAGCTTGACTCCCTCTTCTTTGCGGCAATCCCTGAGATATTGGAACACTGCCACCATACTGCTAGCAGTGTGCTATCTTGCCTAATAATAGCATACTGCTTAACCCTTTTGCTGCATAAGGGAAAGCAAAGACTGCTTAAGTTAAGGAAAAATGAGCTTTGTCTTAAAATGAGGGGTCGATGTATAGACCCCTGATCCCAAACCACCTGATGACTTCCCCCAGCTGTTTCATGGAGTGGGAGAGAACATTATAGAGGGAAGAGGGAATGATCTTGAAGAACAGAAGGAAGAGTGACTACCAAGGTAAATGGTAGGCACCAGGACCTATGGTGGCACAGCGGTTACAATGCAGTATTGCAGGCTGACTGCCCACTGTCAGGAGTTTGATCCTGACCGGCTCAAGGTTGACTCAGCCTTCCATCCTTCCAAGATCAGTAAAATGAGGACCCAGATTGTTGGGGGCAATATGCTGACCCTGTAAACCACTCAGAGAGTGCTGTAAAGCACTATGAAGCGGTATATAAGTCTAAGTGCTATTGCTATTGCTAATGGGCAGCTAAAAGGAGCATGGTATTGGTTCAAGAAAGTAAAGTGAATAAATATCTCAGAGAAGCCCCTACTCAATTTACACAAAGATGAAGAATGGGGAGGGGGAAGAACTTTCTCACTTGTGAGTTTTTGTTACTATAGCTTTACAATAAAATAGTACTGGCCTACATGGTATTGTTTTTCTAGTCAGGTCTGCCATTAAGCACTTACATTGAGCCCAGAGACTTCAGGTCTATTTGGGCTTGAACTCTCCTCCAACACTGATTGAAACAGGCACGGAGAAGGGAAAACCAGTATGGCACCACATCAGAGGTGGGTTCCTACCGCTTCTAACCGGTTCTTTAGAACCGTTAGTAACTCGGTGATGACGTCACGGAGCCGGTTCCGTCGGTGTCTCTGTGGGCGTCGCCATCTTGGATTTTGCTTCAGCGCATGCGCAGAAGCTATTTTTTGATTGCTGCGTGTGCGCACATGCGGCGCGACCCTGAGCAAACTGGCAGCAAAAGGATCCAGAACCCACCCCTACACCACATGCCTCTTTTCTTCTCTACAGCTGGTCCAGATCAATGACACTGAAACTTGCTGAAATATTAAGGAAGGCCAGGATAACAGCACCAGCCCCTTCCTGGCTCTGCCCCCAGGTCATCAACAAGCATGATTAATGCTATCTCCAAACTATGTCCAGACTTGAAACCCAACTGGAACAGATCTAGATAGATAATCAATTTCTGCCAGAATCCTCTGTAATTGCAACCTGACCTGTAATTTCAGCCTGACTTTTAAGCCTCTCTACAGCAGGAAGGTTTAAATATTGGGTCCAGTGATAGTCTGTTGAGGAGTCACCATGTCAACGTTCCAAGTAATACACCCATCGCAAACAGAACTCTGAGGCAAGTTGGTTCCTCAAAGAACAGTTTTATTAGGAGATATCATCTTGGCACAAACTGGTGGAAAGCCAACTCTGAGGATTCCCGTGCTTTCCACCTCAATAAAAAGTGAAAGTTTCCCTTTTCCCCAAACAATAAACCACATTGTCCAATCTGGGTACTGGCTGGTTGCCTGGTAATTCCTCTCCTCCTCCTCCTCTGGCCAGCCAGCAGTTGGAATGTCCTTGACTCATGAGAAAACTATTTTGTTTTGGCTACAAAACCCCATCTATCTCTACCCCACTTCAGCTCCAACCTGTGTCAAGCCTGAAGCCATGTGAAAAGAAATCCCGATAGAAAAAAAAACTACAGAAAAGAAAATGACCACAGCCAGGTCAGCTTCAGGGTTGACACACCACCTCATTTGAGGCTAGTGAAACCACTCTCTCTCTCTCTCTCTCTCTCTTTCTCTCTCTCAAAGAGGCCAGCACTATCACATGGACCCAAATGTGCATCACCTCAGCAGCAGCCTTCAAAACCCAGGAGGGACGCAGATTTAATAAATAGGTGGAAGGGTTAACAGCCCTGAAGACCCTGTCCACTTCCTCAAGAGTCACAAGTACCAACTCTTCCAGATAATCAAGACTCACCTTCTTGAACATTTACCTAAGAAGATTAGATTGGATACTGGGTGGAAGTCGTCTAGCACTTCTGGGTTCTCTTAAAGTGGAGAAGCACCGATTGGTCCATGAAGGTGAAAGTGAAAGTGCCATTCCCTTTAACAAAAACAAGTTAAACCCATCCCTAGTGGCCTGAACTTGAGGGTGTGAAGTTGTGACCTGAATGATTATGATTTTATCAGCAGAAGGACTCACAAACCTGTCACAGCAACTTGAAGGAAGCTCAGTATAACACAGAGCCCAGAACACAGCCCCCCCCCAAAAAAAGATATATGCATTTTCAATAATGAAACTTTGATAATAATATAGTGTGGTTGATTCACCATAATATTGTATCTGGATGCAAACTGAGAAAAGGAAAATATGTTCCTTTAAAAGCTTTCTCCATTTGAAGCTTTTCATTTGCACAGTGGAGAAATGGAAATGGATTCTCAGCTTTAAACTAATCAGAAAATTATGTGATTACCATTACCAATAGAGCCAAAGTATATTTAAATGTATAATTATTTGTTAATGTTGAGTAATTGCCAGCTTGTTCTTTGGAGAACGAAATAAGCAAAACAGAGCAAAAAAAAATTCTTCTTCTGATGGGGGGAGAGAATCTGTTCATATTGTATTGAAGGGAAGAGGGGGCTCCATTTCTCATGGCTGCTTGCCATATGACTCAGAAATGTTTGCATCTGGATATTGTGTGGCAGGGCCAGTGGGTGTTTCTAGTTCTAATCATCATTTATTGCTTCTGGAGCTTCCACTCACTCTGTGTTGCAGAAACTGCAAGTATTTATATTCCCCGAGAGATGAATACTCCTGGACAGCTGACTAGAGCAACTGGGGAGAGATCCAGAGGTGGGCTGCTGCCGGTTCGGACTGGTTCGGGCAAACCGGTAGTTTTGACTAGCGGCTGGGCCCGCCCACCCGCCCTGGCGCTAGCCCATCCTATATAATCGCCGTGTGTTTGATGCCACACGCATGCACGGAAGGCGCGCACGCAAGCAAAGTGAGCATGTGAACGCACACACTCACATTTTCAGTTCTGGGTGAACCGGTTGTTACATTACGTGACGCCCACCTCTGGAGAGATCACATGTACACAAGCTAGCACGAATGAGCCAGCCTGTTGCTGGACCTGAAATCTTAGGCATGAACAGTGTTCGTGCAAGAATAATGACGATTTTGTGGGTATGCTGAACTACAACTCCCAGCATCCATTACCCTTAGTCATGATGGCCCAGATTAGCCACAAGAGGCATTTATCACCGCCAGATACAATTTCCTTGCCTGCTCTACGAGAGGAAATTATATCTGGGCCATAAAAATCTGTGAGACCACTAGATGGTAGCAACATCTATGGATTGTCCAGATTTTCTGACCCACTCTAAAGGTCGACTCTAAGTATAGCTCCAGGTTGATTTTTTGAATTCCCAAGCAGATATTTGGAACATAAACCCAAGGCTGGATTGAGTCCCTATTCGATTTTTTTTTCCTTTCACTCTGCCCAACAGCAGGATTATGCTTTGCATTTGGAGAGCTGTGCTGTACAGAATAAGTTGGACCTGTGTAATTGAAGGAAACATATTTTTTTTTTTTGCTTCTAAAAAGCCTGTGTGTAGGTGTGATGGGCTAATCACAACACAATATTTTTTAGATGTGTGATATCCTGGATCAATCCTGCAGGCATCCCTCCCACTATCCCAGAAATCTAAAATCCTGTTCAAAGCATTAACTGCCAACATGTTATGAAGCATCTTTGGTCTGTGTGATAAATGAAAAGGCCATTCTGTAGGAAGCCAGGGCTTCATTAAGTCACTATGCACAATATATCTGACTTCGCGTCCGGGATCTTGAGCTGTTTTCTGGTCCCCTGATATCAAACAGCTCTGGAATGTTTTCTCCCCAGATTTAGTCCTTGGTCAGTGCTTGGAATAGGTATAATTATAGAAAATGTGTTCTTTTTCAGAGCAAGGTCAAGCTTCCTTTTAAAGAAATGCTCTGTACCACAACATTTACAGGGCAGTTATATTTATGTGAGTGCATACATCAGAGTTCAATAAGATTCATACCACGATATATATTCCTCTTTCTTTTTCCTTCTCTTCATGAAGGTTTGCACCTTATTTCTCTGGTTTGGTGCTATTCTGACATTGCATCCAAATGAATGCTGTAGATACATTTGTGTTGTTCCTTATACAGGTATCTCTCCTCCCTATTTCTTTCTTCTATCTCAAAAGACTCTATCATGATAATGACATCCAACTCTAGCAGAAGACAAAATTTCTCTCTTGAGAAAATTTTAAAGATGTCTTTATCCCTCAGGACCTAAAAAACATCCTGCTATTTATGAACTTAATTGATACTCTATCTTTTAACTTATGAAAGTTGGTTGATAAATGTAAAATTTAAAGGGAATATAATTTAAAAATATTGTTAAAACATCCCATATAAGGCTTTGGTAAAAGTCTCACAGAATACAGCAGCAAAACAGGCATTAGAAACTCAGTTGAATACTTATTTTTCTTTCTGACAGTCAAGTTGAAAAATAACAGGGAGATAGCCTTATCTCTTCAGGGAAGGTCTTTGGGAAGGGGTATTGCTTTGTCACTTTTTTGGAACAAAACCTGTCCAAAGCAAGATTATGATAACAAACGCATGCATATACAACCATTTCCTTGACCCAAAAAGTGTTTAGCTCTCTTTTCTCTAAAATATGGCCTGACTTTTAAGGCATCTTTTTTTAAATGAAGAGCCATTTCAGAAGCAGCTTGTGATATGATATCTGTTTTTTTTTCTTAAAGTTTTTTATTTTTTATTTACAAAATACAAAATAAACATTCATCCATCAGCAGTGTGTTGTCTGGTTACAACTCTTCTTTGTGACATCCTCTTTCAGTATCTTATCTTCATTTACCTTGTTCACATTATACATTTTTATTCTTATTTCTTATAATCTATCAATTGTTTTATTTATTCTTTATGTTAATATATATCTTTTTACTTTTAATCTTCAATTCCAAAGCCCTTTTTTATTCTCCAACCATTTATAAAATACCTCCCACATTTTATAATATTCAGTTTGTTGGTTCTCTTTAATCTCTAAAGTCAATCTGTTCATTTCTGCACATTCTAATATTTTCCTTATCACCTCCTCATCACTAGGAATCTCTCTACTTTTCCACTGTTGTGCAAATACAATTCTAGCTGCTGTAAATATGTGTATAATCAAATATAATTGGCTTTTTGATACATTTCCGGTAACATTCCTAACAAAAATATTTCTGGCTTCATGATATGATATCTGTTTGAATGACTAGAAGCCATAGGATCTATAGCCTCCAGCAGGGGCCTCCTCACTATATATAGGACAGTGGTCCCCAACCTTTTCGGCTTGGCAGACCGGCGGGGGAGGGGAGAGAGAATTGTTCTGTGTGAACGGCAGGCGTGCAAGCTCACACAGCTCCATTTGTGCAAGTGGTGGGCATATGCATCTGCCACTCGCTCAAATGGAGATTCACATGCATGCCCACCATTCATGCAAGTGGAGTTGTGTGTGCTTACATGCCTACCACCGCTTGAGCAGTCCGGTTCTGAGCAGGCTGTGCCCCAGTAGTGCAGCCTGGAGGTTGAGGACCTCTAATATAGAATGATTCTATTTGGAAATCCTCCTCTGTATCCCAGGAAAACAGAGCAAAAATTAGATCACCACTATTAGCAGAGAAGGCTGAGAAGGGAGGTGCACTGGCCCATTAACATCTAGCATTGTGAGATTTGATTTCTTTCCATTTACATGACAGGCCTAACTGTGAATGTCTAAGGAAATTCTCATTCATCCCGGTCATGGTTGCCTCAAAGATGCTTTTTCAAAAGGTGAAATGTCTTTTTCAAAAGACAATGAGAAGCGAACCGTCTTCAAGGAAAAATAAACTCTAGTTGCCTTTTGAAAAAAACACATTTGGGACCTAACTGAATATTGCTCTCCAGGTACATACTGTAGCTTTTTCTTCAGGAACCTAGACATAAAATAAACACAAAATGACTGTCTTGGAAGGGACCAACCCCCTGCTCAAGCAGGAGACCATATACCATTCCAGACATATGGCTGTCCAATCTCTTATAATGATGATGATCATTATAATCAGCTTATAATAATGATGACCCCATCTATATATATAAAAGCAAAAATCACTCACGCCGCGATCACGAAATCTCCAGAACCGTAAAGCCTACAAACTTGAAATTTGGCACGTATGTTCCTCTTGGCTTCTAGGTGCTCGCTAAGAAAGGATTTTTCAAAATGACCATCACATCATTAGCATTTCTTATATTATTATTAACACGCTCTGATGCTAATTAGTTAGACGTTCTACTCTCCCTCCCAACCTGAAAATAACTCTGGAGAGAACGGGATAGTATAGGAGAGGATTCAGTGGGGCAAGCCTGAGGGAGAGAATGAGATAGGACAGGAGAGGCTTCTGTGGGGCAAGCCTGAGGGAGAGAAGGGGATAGGATAGGGGAGGCTTCTGTGGGGCAAGCCTGAGGGAGAGAAGGGGATAGGATAGGAGAGGCCTCTGTGGGGCAAGCCTGAGGGAGAGAAGGGGAGAGGAGAGGCCGATCGTAACTACTCATTAATTTTCAAGCTGTAAGTGTCGATTTATCAAGCCCAATCACATAGTTTCATAGCAGAGCAGGGTATTCAGCTAGTATAACATAATTCCAAGCCATCATAGGTATAAAACTAAGAAACGGGGTTTTTTTCCATCAAGTTCAGAAAACCTAGAGCAATGATATGTATATGAAACCTTTTAGTGGAGAATGATAGAAGCTAAGGGATTTGATTTAGTACTGTGTATATGTGGTGGTTCATATTATTTTGCTTCCAAGCAATGTACTATGGATTTCCCTCCCTTTATTTTTTGTCATTCCTATACATAGCTGTTATCAGTAAAATGATAATTCATTCAGGATGACAGTGTGGTAATTATATAATAGCATACATACACCCCCCCCCAAAAGAAGAATAGAAATTATGGAACAAGACAGTAATTGTTTAAAGCAATAATTACTAGAATTGAAAATAAGGGTGTATGGAGCAACATATTTCATAATATCTAATGCTTGTTTTTAGCAGCTTTGTTCTGCATCTCAGAGGCTAGATTATGATTTTAATTTAGCAGTACTCTTTCTCTTGTATTTTACTGAATTTCAACTGTTCTTTATCCTATTAATTATCATTATTAAATTTTATCCTGCTTTTTTCATACTGAGCTGGAGATGTTCCTTACCTCCTCAATGATCAATATCTTAGTTGATCTTGGTTGCTATAGGTTCATTGGATTATAGTTATACAACTCAGTTATACTACTGTTTGGTTCAGACTAGGGAGACCCCAGTTCAAATACCCATTTAGCTGTGACACTCAGTCACTGTCTCATAGTTTGATCAACCGGACCATTCCCCCCCCCAAAGAACCTTATACACTACAGTGTACAAAGCCTTTGGAGAAAAAAACAAACAGGATTTAGAGAGAGCATGTAAACTAATATATGTCCCAGTGCTATCTGTTTTATTTTAACAATAGCAATAGCACTTAGGCTTATATACCACTTCACAGTGCTTTACAGCATTCTCTGGGCGGTTTACAGAGTCAGCCTATTGCCCCCAACAATCTGGGTTCTCATTTTACCAACCTCGGAAGGATGGAAGGATGGGTCAACCTTGAGCTGGTGAGACCCGAACTGCCAAACTGCTGGCAGCCGGTGATCAGCAGAAGTAGCCTGTAGTACTGCATTCCAACCACTGCGCCACCATTTTACATAATTAATACTAAGAAATGCAGTATCTACAGTCATTCAGACAAGCTTATGAAAGCTTGTCCCACTGAGTCTTCTTGATTCTGGCAAAGTTTTGTTCCAAGAGAGATGCTGATACTATATGTTTTCAGTATTATTCTCCTTCGTATCTATTTCAGATTGCCATTTGAAAAATTAAGAAATGGTAAGAGGTCTGGTAACATATATATACATATACATGTGTATATAAAAAGGGAGGGAGGAAGACAGAGCAATATTTAAATGCACACATACATTTCCATACACATAGAGACAAACACACATTTTATTTACTATGGGAGAAAAACATGTCTGAGTTTCTCAGAAACCCAAGTAAGGCAGATAGGGACTCCACTTGTGATAACCCTGTCTCTCTCTCTCTCCCTCATTATGGAGACTGAAGAAACAATTAAATAAATCAGGAGACTTTGGGTGATGGATGTTCTTCTGGCAGAGGACTTCGGTTCTCTCTGCCAGGCCTGAAGAAAGGTAAAATTAACAAGAAGTTTGTGACAGCTTTCTAGGTCTGACATTTGCTTTGACAGGCTAAGTTGAGGAATTAATTGTTCCATGCCTGGGGCCCTGTTAGCATGGGTGAGCCTCTTTTGTGGTTACATTGAGCGTATGATATTATGAGTGTTCTTGGCTGCTATTTTATGTTATGTGTGTTGTTTTCAGTTGTTTTCATTCTGTTTTAATTGTTAGCAGCCCAGAATCATGCCTATGAAATGAGCTGTCATAAAAATTTAGTAAATAAATAATTTCCCTAGTTAATTGAGGTAAGAAGGTTTCATACTCAGAACCTAAATAACCAATGCAATTTAAAATTTAAAACATCAGGGGGAAACATTAGCTAGCCCATAGCAAGCTAAACAGTAATTTAAAAAGGAAAAACCACGCCTGCTGACTTTTCAACTAGTAACTTGCAGTGATAAAGCAAGAGATATGGCTTTTGTACTATTAGTTCATGGTAAAGTGACATTAGAAAGCAATAGGACTGTTAGTAGAACATTGAACATAGATTCCAGCAGTGGGTTGCTCCCGGTTCGGCCCGGTTCTTAGAACCGGTAGCGGCAGCAGCGGGAGGCTCCACCCGCCCGGGATGCTTCTGCGCATGCGCAGAAGCGTCGTGCGCGAGTGCGCGCACAAACTGGTAGTAAAGGGTTTTAGAACCCACTACTGATAGACTCGTAGGGCTGGAAGGGACCTCAGAGGTCTTCTAGTCCAAACTCCTGCTCAAGGCAGGACACATTATAAGCCTAAGAAGAGGTTGGTAAAAACCTGTTAGCTGTTCCTTCATGTATGTCCATGTTGATGCTTTAACTTTGTATGTAAAAATTCAATTTATCTATGCACCTGCACTTGATCTCACACAGATAAAGTGCAGGTAGTCCTTGCTTTAGTGACTGCCTTGTTTAGTTACTTTTTGCAGTTACTTAAAAAAAAAACATTTTATACTTTGCAGCCAATCCTGCTCATTTGGTAGCTGTGGGAAGCCACTCCCCTGCCAGAAGAATGAAATATTTTAGGAAATATTAAGAAGGCAGAATATTATATTTTCCCTAAAGGAGAAACATGTTTCTAAAGACAGAAACTCAGAGCTTCAGCTCCCTGCCCCCAGCAGATATTTGGTGCCCATTGAGAAGCACTGGGCCAGCCTATCTACAAGACAATTAGACCTTCAGCTCCAGGGTGATGGGGTTAAGACATGACCCTCCGGAACATAATAGGATTATCTATCAGCAAAGCTCACCACATGGCACAACCAAATCCCTTCATTGCATCACCCAGCAAGGTTCAACCAAACTTATCTCAGACAACCTCAGCTATGACCCCTGCATAGCCCCCTGGGAGTCTGACAACCAATAGAATAGATTTCTTGCACAGGAACAATTATTTGTCAAATTGGCTACTATTCCTTCCCTCCTCCTCCCTATTTTTTATTAATACATTTGAAAATGCTGAAAATGTTTCAAAAATATTTCCTAAATGATATTGGCCTCATCAAATGTTATTCATAGGTAAAGCTTTGTGGTGAATAATTTGAATACACACCAGGGGTGGGTTCCTCCCGGCCCGGCCCGGTTCTCCTGAACCGGTAGTGGCCTGCTGGTGATGTCACAATGATGTCACCGATCCGGATCGGTCGGTGCTGGTCCGTGGGGGCCGCCATCTTTTTTTTTAATTTTTTTTTAATTTTTTTTTGAATTTTTTATATTTTTTTCCCCTTCTGAGCATGCGCAGAAGCAGACTTCCAGCACTGTGCATGCGGACGCCATCTTTTTTTTTTGGCTTTGGGGGTTTTTTTTGGAATTTTTGTTACTGCGCATGTGTGTGCGCGCGAGGCGCACCCACGCAGCGTGGGAGGGAGTGAACCGGCAGCAAGGTAAATTGGAACCCACCCCTGAACCAGATGGATATTTCTTCCAACATAGCCTTCAATCTAGACTGAATAGCTTGCAAGCTGTTGCCAAAATGTCTCAGTTTGGCCAGGATTTACTTAATCCTCCTGAAACAAGTGATGGTGACACGCCCTGAGTCACTCCCAGTGGCTCTTTTTCTCCTTGGCTTCTGAACTTTAACATCTCTTAATAATGTACTTGCTTTCTTCCTGTTCTCTTCTTCGCTTCCTGTTCACTGAACGGTAATCTTCTTGCTAAACGTCTGTTATTTATTATTTCTGTGTTATGTTAATGCAGAGTGAAAAATTAATTTATTCTGAGTTCTTGACAGCAAAAAGATGGAAATATCTTGACATTTTTCACAAAAGGAACTTCAGCTTTTACTGATGTCAGAATAAATTGTAATGCTGCTGTTCTTCAAGTAGTCTATAAATGTATCTTTGAGATCAATAATATAAAGTAATTGTTACACTGATTGTCTAAAGCAGGGGTGTCAAACTCAAGGCCCGGGGAATGGATCCGGCCCACAGGATGCTTAGATCTGGCCCACGGGGCCGCCCTGGAAACAGCAAAGGACCGGCCCGTGATGCCTCTGCCAGCAAAAACGGAGCTCGGGAGGGCCACGGGTGGCCCTCCTGAGCTCCGTTTTCACTGGCAAAGGGTTGCAGGAAGCTCCGTTTTTGCAGCCAAAAACAGAGCTCAGGAGCCTGTTTTCTCTGGCAGAGCGCTCGGGCCACCACAGGTGCCCCCGACACAAGTGAGGTCGAGCTGGCCACCCCACCCTGGCCACGTCTACACTGCCCCCCCCCCGAGGTCAAACACAACCCTGATGCAATGAAATCCAGTTTGACACTTCTGGTCTAAAGTGTATTGTCTTCTATTAATGTTGTTGATGATATAATGCAAATGATAATTTAAGATATGACATTTACTGAATTTGGTAGGATTGTTATCTACACTACTTTGTAATGTAACTGTGACCTATTAAACTACCTAAAAACCTGTCAAACCAATGGCAGATTTGGAGTGACACAGGAATCAGTAGATCACAAACATTTAGATAAAATGACTTTTGTCAAACATTGAAAATGAGTGATTTTACACTCTCGTATTTCAGATTATAAAGGTTTTTTTTTAAAAAAAAAACCATAGAGCTGCATTCTGTGCATTTGGTAAGTAATTACATGTTTCTGACCCTACAATTTTAGAATAAAATGAGTTGAAAATGGTGTTTTGGAAATTGATTCAATGCATTGATTGATTTAATATAATTTAGAGGCTGGCTGACTCTAGATGACTGTGGGCACTATTCATAAAAAAACCCTGAAACAAATAAAAAAGAAAATAAAAAAGAAACAGATTGTAAGTGTCAAAGGAGGCAAATTTTCTATAGCAGTAAAACACCCAATGTTGGGCTCAACCACCTCTGCCCCAAGTCTAGGAGAAGAGATACATTTTCATTAAATAGCAATAACACTTAGACTTATATACCGCTTCATAGTGCTTTTACAGCCCTCTCTAAGCGCTTTTACAGAGTCAGCATATTGCCCCCAACAATCTGGGTCCTCATTTTACCCACCTCAGAAGGATGGAAGGCTGAGTCAACCTTGAGCCGGTGAGATTTGAACTGCTGAACTGCAGCTAGCAGTCAGCTGGAGTAGCCTGCAGTGCTGCACTCTAACCACTGTGCCACCTCGGCTCATGTCATCAGAGTCAGAGCTGTATGGAGCCATCAGAGCTCCATATGTACTAGAGGACATAATTCCCTATTTTGTGAAAGAATCCAAACTAATGAATCCCCATCATTAGGACATGGCCAATGATGGCGGAACATATGAAGCACTTTATTATAAATTAGCACTTTGTCATCTTCATGGACTGCTGGCAGGGAGACTGTTATGTATTGTATATAGTGTATAGTTGTCAGTTGACGTTCTCATTCTGGTCCTCTGTTGAAGCGGAAAAATACTCTCTCCTAATTGGTTGTTTGGCTGATCAGTTTCATATAAAAGGAGCTGTGTCAGCCAGGGAGTGCTGTTGCCTCACAGGCAGTATTGAATAAAGAACTATTAGAAATCACTCTGGCCTCGCCTCCATTCTTCACCCAGAACGTAACAGAGACTAAATTCAGAAGTTCGGAGAGAGAGCCGTCCAGACAGAGATAGCTAGTATACAGGAGAATCCTGAGTTTGACTGTCATGCAATTCACATAATTGTTCTTTTTGATAAAACAGAAATGGGGCAAGTAGACTAATTCACACCTATAGGATGTGCTTTGAAAGAAAACACTATCCAAATTGAAGCCTCATAGAATTAAATGCCTGGATCAGAGGTGGGTTCCTCCCGGTTTGGACCGATTTACTCGAACCAGTGGCGACCCGCTGGTGATGTCATGATGACGTCATGGATCCAGTTCGGTCGGGGCCGGTCCGTGGGCGCCGCCGGGCGGAATTTTTTTTTTGGAATTTTTTGCTGGTTTTTGCTTCCGCACATGCGCAGAAGCCGAGTTTCCGGCACTGCACATGCGTCACCATCTTGTTTTCGACTTTTCTTTTTTTGAATTTTTTTTTGAAAAAAAAATTTGGATTTTTTTTCTGGTTTTTTTCTTCTGCACATGCGCACAATCCTAGTTTCCGGCACTGCGCATGCATCGCCATCTTGTTTTCAGCTTTTTTGGCACTGCGCATGCGTGCATGCTTCACGCGCGCGCCCACGAGGCGCGCCCACGCGGCGCGTGAGGAAGCAAACCGGCAGCGAGGTAAGTTAGAACCCACCCCTGGTCTGGATGTATTATAATCAAGAGCTTCATGTTTTCTTGTTTTATGAGGAGAGAAAATGAAATTAAGGGGTGAAAAACAAATAGACAGTGAGAACAAAAAGTCATAGTTGGCAGAAGCTGTATCTTATTTTTTTCCATATCTTGTGTTCTTATATTTAAGTTGACAGCGAGACAGGTTGCATATTATTCAAATGGTTGAAAAGACAGATCACAAAACATATATTCCATGCCTTCTTTAATATTAAATTAGCTACTTTCCAGTTCTATCATTATCCTTTTACATTCTCTGCAAGAGAAGAAGCCTTCAATTCTTCTCTTTCAGAATTTATTCTGCCTAATTAAACATTCCCATTTAAATCTGGAAGAAAGAACAAGCAAAAGGAAGAAGTGAGATTTTATGTTCACCTCGCTAAATTCTTCACTTAGTATTTCTACCGAAATAGCAAGGGACTTATTTCAATTATTTTTATAGCAGTTTGTTGAAAACAGCAAAAGAAAATCAGAATAATGGATGCACTGGATTTTATGTACATTTAAACTGTATTGTGAGCAGCCTCAGAACTTTCAATCATGAGGGGCACTATTAATATTTTAAATTCATTTTAGAAAAAGAATGTCTTGCATCCAAGTCTTGACAATTTAGTAAAGGAAAACAGTTCTGCTTCAATCCAAGAACTGACTTGCACTAACTTCTGCTTCCGTGAACTGAGCTGTTTGACATACAGTATAAATTATGGATTTTGGTCTGTATGTGTCAAATGTCTAATTTTCCAGTTGAGCATTTCTAGTGAGCATTTCAAACAATTGCGCTCTACTTTACCTTATCAGCTTGGAATGGCTTTTGAAATGGAAATTAAACTCAACTTAATTTAAATCTAAAATTGCTAGGACATCCAGGGCTCTCTAGTATCCTTGAGGCAGTTTCCATGAAGTTCTAATTAGGGGTATGATCATTCTTTTTAAAGCTTTTCAGTTGCATTGCACTAAGAAGTATCATTAAAACTGAGATTTTGCATGTTTATATTATCCCCTATTAGATATATGAGTTCTGATTCTTCTCCTTTGTTTTTCCCTAAATCGGAATATAAAATACAATCTGAAAAAAAAAAACCAACAACAACAGATCAATATCTTGGTATTGATCTCTGAAAGGCTGAAGAGGCCAGCTACAGCATTCAGAAGGCTGTTTTGAAACAGTATTCTTATTTAAAATAAAGAAAAAGAATCCAAATCCACTTGCCATCCTGAAATAATAATATAACACAAGGTAAGTTTGTCTTTTATCTAGTTAATACTGCTATCAGCAACACCTCTAGTTCAGGGGTGGGTTCTAACTTACCTCGCTGCCGGTTCGTTTCCTCCCGTGCCGCGTGGCTGTGGCTCGTGGGCGTGCCCGCGCTTTGCGTGCACGCACATGCGCAGTGCCGAATAATCCAAAAAAATTCCAAAAAAAAGAGCCAAAAACAAGATGGCAACACATGCGCAGTGCC
>QLTV01014916.1:4003941-4015333 GCA_003457575.1 Thermophis baileyi | reverse complement strand
CATATTCAGTGTATCCAAACTGATTTAAATTGAGTTGACCTGATATGGATTTCTTTGCAAATGCCCATCAGAAGTGGGTTCTTACTGGTTCTATCTGGTTCTTTAGAACCATTAGTAACTCGGCGATGATGTCACAGAGCCGGTTCTGTCGGTGTCTCTGTGGGCGCCGCCATCTTGGATTTTGCTTCTGCGCATGCGCAGAAGCTATTTTTTGATTGCTGCGGGCGCATGCATGCGTGCACGGCACAACCCTGAGCGAACCGGCAGCAAAAGGATCCAGAACCCACCCCTGAATTGAGCCCAAAATGTTCATTGCTAAGCAAGATAGTTGTTAAGTGAATCACTGCAGTTGTTAAGTTAGTAACACAGTTGTTAAATAAATCTAGCTTCTCCATAACTTTGCTTGTCAGAACGTTGAAAAGGTGATCACATGACCCCGGGGCACTGCAACTGCCAGACCTGCCCCAATCCAATCCCTTAGGAAAGAAAAGCCTTGACTCCATTTGGTTAAAGCAAAGAGTTATTGTAGATGACCTCTGTGAAAGGGAGGAGATCCATCCAATTGTCCTGTTGGTAATTACCGTATTTTTCAGACTATAAGACACACTTCTCCCCCCCCCCAAAGTGGGTGGAAATGTCTGTGCGTCTTATAGAGCGAATGTTGACAAAGCCACGCCCACCCGCTGGCCCCCACCTGCCGGCCTCTGACTCCCAGCAATTTGCCTCCTTGCAGCAAGCAGCAAACAGCCTGGTCAGCTTCAGCACAGCCTGATTTAGCGTGAGCAGCTGATTGGCGGTTGGATTGGCCTCCTGGAATACTGATGATCAGCTATTCCAGGCTGCGGGGATCGCTACCGCCTATCACCACCTCCGCGTGCCCCATTTTTGGCCTCTGCGTGTCCCGTTTGTGGCCTCCGCGTGCTCCGTTTTTGGCCTCCGCGCGTCCTGTTTTCTGTGCGTCCTGTTCGGCGGCGATCCCTGCCGCCTGGAATGGCCGAAAATGGGATGCGCGGAGGCCGAAAACGATAGGCGGTGGCGATCCCCACAGCCTGGAACAGCTGATCATCTGTATTCCGGGAGGCTGATCCAACCACCAATCAGGTGCTCGTGATAAATCAGGTTGTGCTGAAGCTGTCCAGGCTGTTTGCTGTTTGCTGCAAGGAGGCAAATTACTGGGAGGCAGATTTTTTTTTCTTGTTTTCCTCCCCAAAAGCTAGGTGCATCTTATAGTCCAGAGCATCTTATAGTCTGAAAAATATGGTAATATAGCATCTCCAGGATGCCATTGGTTCATTCACAGCCACTAGCCAGATGATGCAAGGAGCTAAGCCCCTGAGTGGTCCCCAAAAGTTTTAGGAACTCCTGCCAAAGCCGTGAAGTGAATTGGACTCCGCAATCTGAGATTATTCTTTCTGGAGCACCATGCAGCCAATAGATGCACTGCACAAATCGTTTAGCCAAAGCATGCACTGAGGGGATTTTTTGACAGGGTATAAAGTGCACTTGCTTGGAGAACAAATCGGTTATCACCCAAATCAATGTATTCCCCAAGCTTTCAGGCAGTTCTACAATGAAGTACATTGATATCTCTTTCCATGAGGCTTTGGGCTCTGCTACTGGCTGGAGAAGCTTGGATATTTTCCCTTGTCACCTCTTGGCAGAGGCACAAATGGAGCAGCAAGCCACATAGCTCTCTATGTCCTTTTTCAGTGACGGCCACCAAAATTGCCACTTGATTAGGTGCAGGGTTTTTACGAAGCCAAAGTGCCCCGCCACTTTTGAATCATAGCTTTTTTGTAGAACCATTAATCATTGGCTTTGTGGGACATATAGTTTGGCTTCCACCCAAGCTAGAACATCTTGCATTGTACATTCTCCCTTCTGCATTTGGAACCACTTGTCCTCCTCCAAAGCTGCCTTCAGGATACCGTTTAAATCATCAGTCACCAATTGCCTGGAAGGGATGACCGGTTTAATTACCTCCGGCTTTGAACTATTGTATTGCGGCAGCCAGGACAAAGCATCTGCTAGATGGTGGCCATAATCACATAATCACCCTAACCCTAACCCTAACCCTAACCCCACCCTCTTCTATGTAAAAAAGGCATAGGGCTGAGGTCTTTGCAGCTGTGGCTGCCAACTTGGCTTTTTTGACACTCCCATGGATACCTCTGTATGCCCTTATCTGATGGGTCTTGATGTCAGGGACATAATCTTGGAAAAACAATTAAGGAACTGGAAGATATATATTTTATATATATTAAAAGCAAGACCTGAAAATTAGGTCACTAATGTCCCCAAAACCACATGTGATTGTAAGAGCCTTGGATAGGGCCTCCAGAATCTTCAAAAGTTTTTTTCCCAAAAAGGGAGAAGTATTAAACCATGTATTTTAATTAAATGAATGAATTTAATTCAGTTCTATTAAATCAAACATAGTTTTGATTCTGGTATTGCCCATGTGTAATAGAGTTTCTTAAATGCCTCTGTCTAAAAACAGATCCATGCCCTTTATGTGAAAAATCCTTAAAGGGCCTACAGTGATAGGGAACTTTGTATTGCAAGAGATTCAGACATTAAAAGGGAAACCCAAGCTGTCAATCCAATAATTGCCAGAGACATCCAGAATCTTTGAAGATCAGACATTGAAAAATCAATTAGGAGCAGGAATGTTCAAATGAGAAAGGGCTGCTGAATTTTGCTTCTGGCTTTTCTCTTTGGAGTTCTCCTCTGGGGCTGGCTGGATGCCTAGTAAGAAAGGAAGCTGCAACCCATAGAAATTTGAATTGGAGATCAGAGGAGTATACAGCAAGCTAAGATTGGTGAAAGTGAGATGCAGTACAGAACTGACATTCTTTTAAGGACTGGGATCTGAGTGACTTTGTGCTGCATGAATGATTTGCGGAAAATTCTGGGCAAGAGAGTCACTGATTGAAATCAGCTTCTAGAAGTAATAGTTTATCCCTTCTCTCCCCTTTTCCCTTTCTTGAGCTGTGCCAGAGGTGGATTCCTCCCGGTTCGCACCGGTTCTATAGAACCGGTAGTAAACCGGTGGTGACGTCACTGAGCCAGTTCTGCCGGTGCCAGTCCATGGACACCGCCATCTCTTTTTTTGGATTTTTTTTTTGAAAAAAAAATATTTTTTGGATTTTTTTTGCTATTTTTTGCTTCTGCGCATGCGCAGAAGCCGAGTTTTTGGCACTGCGCATGCACCGCCATCTTGTTTTTGGCTTTTTTGGGGGGAAATTTTTTTCTATTTTTGCTTCTGCACATGAGCAGAAACCAAGTTTTTGGCACTGCGCATGCGCGTCCGCGTGGCGTGGCCATGTGGTGTGCAATGCGCACGCAGCCACATGGCATGGGAGGAAGCAAACCGGCGGCGAGGTAAGTTAGAACCCACCCCTGAGCTGTGCCTTTTAGTTTCCTTTTAGTTATTTGACCTTCATATGCATACTGTACTATAGACTTGAATTCATAATGAATCAGTGATGTTCATTCTGGGGAAAGGAATCACCAGGTAGCCCATGTCCTCCTATCAGGTCAGCTGCTGAGGGAAGAAGGGTCACCACATGCTCCCTCCCAGGGCAAAGAAAGAGAAAGAAAGGGAGGTGACAGCACAATCAAGTTGTGAGAAAGATGCAATAGGACTGGAAGGTTTTGAATCTCTCTTGTGGGAGATAGTGGAGCCTGATCAGGGGTGGGTTCTACTTACCTTTCCTACCGGTTCGCATCGCGTCAGAAGTGCGTATATATACTGTATATTTCCCTACACAGTTGCAGTCAATGTTAGGTTATTTTCTGGAGGTGGAAGATGCCATAAAGTTTGGGGGAAAACAGCACAAATGAGACTGTTGAACAGTGAGTACAAAGCTTATCTTCCATCAGAATGGTAGCTTGTCCTTGTGTTTCATGCAAAAATTTTGAGCAGTTGTTGATTTGTAAGTTATTGGCTGAAAGACATTGAACTCAAAAATAAATTATAGGCTATGGGCCAAGGCAGAGATGAAAGAATGTGATATAAAGCAATGTGCATTCCACTCATCTGATGGGACAAAATAGCATTTGTTGTATCATATTCTACTGAATTGGATCACCTCTCATTCTACAGAATTACTCAAATCAGAGCTTATCAAACAACTTTAACTATCTTTCTTTCTTCCATGAACCCGCCCTTATTTTAATTAAATTAAGTTTTCAGTGCTGACACCAACATATAATTATTGCATGTAAACATAAATTACTTTGAATCAATAAAGGTGTCTTCTGTCTCATGCCTCCCCCAACCAGGTGCCCTTCCGATCCCTTGAATAAAAATATCTGAATTACCAAGCAAAATTACAATTTCAGCAGTTGTGCTACACATCTGGAAAATACCAGCCTGAAGTCATCAAAGACATCTAGAAAGATTTCACTGGATTTCTCTTTTTTCTCCCCCAACCAAACTCATTTTATTCTAGTTCTGTAAAAGTCAGTGATTATTTGCTGTAAGTCAAAGGAAAATTACTTTGCCTTCTGTTGTGTTTTTCTTCTAATGCATCCACTCTTCAGATAATTTCCTCCAATGTAATACTCTGAATACAAAAAAGTTTGTACAGTTTTTCCTATTTGCATGCATTTTTAGTTACCAACTCCAATGTTTGGCAAAATATGGATATTAGGGCATAATTACATTCCAGATTGCATTTGGAATGTGTTTAAGTTAAATATGTGAGCCAGATAAGAATTTTTCTCTTCCAGACCCCAAATTGCTTCATAAATCTTCCCATGAATATTAACTGAAAAATAGTGACCTAGCAAAGGGTGTTTAGGTGTGCGTGTGTCAGTACAAACACACAGTATATACATTTGCATGTGTGTACGTGCATAACACATCTGGTAACTCTTTCTTCCTTTTTCATTTGCTACAGCATTGGGGAAGTCCAGGAGAGCTGCTGGATAAATAAAGAGAGGCAGTTTGGTCTAGTGGTTAAGGCACCAGGCTAGAAAGTGGGAGACAGTGACTTCAAGTCCCACCTTAGCCATAAAAACCATCTGGGTGAGCTTCAGCAGTGGGTTGCTCCTGGTTCGGCCCGGTTCTTAGAACTGGTAGCGGCGGCGGCGGGAGGCTCCGCCCACCCACCCGGGACGCTTCTGCGCATGCGCAGAAGCGTCGCGCGCACTCACAAACTGGTAGCAATGGGTTTTAGAACCCACTACTGGTGAGCTTGGGCCAGTCACTCTCTCTCAGCCCAACTCATTCATAAGGTTGTTATTGTGGGGAAAATAAGAGGAGGGAGGTGTCTTGGATATGTTTGCTCATTGAGTTATTTGTAAGAATAATAAAGATGGGGTACAAACAAACAAATAAATAAATAATCAACCAACCAGCCAACCAGCAGTCCTCCACCGTCTGATCTGAGACTAACCAGACAAACATTTTAGGTACTTAACTTTCTTTTACCCATGTATTTGTAATCCCACCCCCATCTTAGGTCATGGAATAACTTTTGTGCAAACTTCTTTTCTTGTTCTGACTCATACATGGCTATCCAAACATGGAGCAGGGGAAGTAGGAGGGAGGGATGAATGAATACAATTTTCCTATTCACTGATTTATTGAGAGTCTTTTTGACATGTGGGGTGATGAATAAGTAGGGATTCTGAATTGGAGTAATCCGGATTCCAGTGCATGACTTAAAAAGTGCTGAAAGAACCAGAGAAAGAAATATGGATCTTAGGTGTCTTCCATAGCAACTGATTAGACAAGCCTCCAATGTTTGGGGAAGGTGTTCTCTTCAACCAGTCCCACTACAAATCACTGACAAGAATTAGATTTAATCCTTAATGAGCCTGTTGAATTCTCTAGGATTGTTATTGCTTATTTTATGTATGTACTGTAATGTGCTTTTGGATGGTCCTGAATAATTCATTTACTGTTCTGATTGTATCTAAGAGAGAATATACCGTATTTTTCAGACTATAAGACGCACCTGAGTATAAGATGCACCAGGATTTTGAAGAGGTAAACAGGAAAAAAAGTTTTTGCCCTCCCAGTGCCCCATTTTTGTGAAAACGGGGTGGGCAGAGGCTTTGGGAGGCCTACGGAGTGCTCCTGGGGGCTGGGGAGGGCAAAAACGCAGCACATGGGGGGTTTGGAAGGCGAAAACCGGGCTTGTTTTTCACGTAAATGGGCCTGTTTTTCACAAAAATGGGGCGCACAGAGGCTTTGGGAGGCCTGCAGAGTGCTGTGCTCCTGGGGGCTGGGGAGGGCAAAAACGCCCCCATTTTCATGAAAAATGGCTCCTTTTTTACCTCCCAAACCCCCCGCACTTCGTGTTTTTGCCCTCCCTAGCCCCCAGGAGCACTCTGCAGGCCTCCCAAAGCCTCTGTGCGCCCCATTTTTGCGAAAAACGGGCCTGTTTTTGGTGAAAATGGGATGCGCGGGGCGGGGTTTTGGAAGGCCAAAAATGGCTGTATTCGGTGTATAAGACGCACCAACATTTCCACCTTCTTTGGGGGGGGGGAGAAAGTGCGTCTTATACTCTGAAAAATATGGTAAGTTTTCAAGGCTGGAATACTTTATAGTCCCCTATACCTTTTCCAGTGGTGGTATTCAGCCGGTTCTCTCCGGATCGCGCAAATTGGTAGCGGCGACTGCGGGAGGGTCTGCCCACCCGCAATCATGTAATGCGCGAGCACTGCACATGCATAGAAGGCCATGCACATGCACAGATGAGGTGTGTGTGAGTGAAGCGAGTGTGTGCATGCGCGCACTCACATTTGCAAACCGGTAGGGAAGGTAAGTGAATCCCACCTCTGATTCCTTTTCCAATAAGAAGTATGAATTTGGAGGAAAAACAGAGCAACAGGAAATGCTGGTGGGGTAGTTAAGTGGTTTAGCACTTTGTGCAATTTGCAGATTTAATCTGGCATCTCTGGGAAAAATCCTGTTTGAAACTATAGAGTACTCTTGTCAGCCAGTATCATTACAAGTAATGGGTAGATAAATCTAACTTTTTAAGATCTTTCTTTCTTTCTTTCTTTCTTTCTTTCTTTCTTTCTTTCTTTCTTTCTTTCTCTCTCCTTCCTTCCTTCCTTCCTTCCTTCCTTCCTTCCTTCCTTCCTTCCTTCCTTCCTTCCTTCCTTCCTCTTTTCTTTTCTTTTCTTTTCTTTTCTTTTCTTTTCTTTTCTTTTCTTTTCTTTTCTTTTCTTTTCTTTTCTTTTCTTTTCTTTCTTCCTCCCTTCCCTTCCCTTCCCTTCCCTTCCCTTCCCTTCCCTTCCCTTCCCTTCCCTTCCCTTCCCTTCCCTTCCCTTCCCCTTCCCTTCCCTTCCCTTCCCTTCCCTTCCCTTCATTTGCACTTTCACATATGGGCTCTGCAGTAGTTTAGAAACAATTAAGACCTCTGTAATTCCACATATTGGCTTTCTCTGAGAGATGCACCTATTCACTTTGAGATATTGTGGCTTTGTGGAATTTGTGGGGTGGTCTATTTCCCTATTTGCCTCATCTCATTCATGATTAAAAACCACAGAACTGTGGGCATAATAGCAAATATTTAAATATTTCTAAAGGTGTGATTTTATATCATGCTGAGTACTAACCAAGTCTGACTCAATTATGTTTTTCACAAGTAGTTATATTTATGTACCCAATTTCTTTAAGAAAATAATCACATAGAATGCATTCAGAAAGTATTCAGACCCCCTTCACTTTTGGCAATTTTGTTATGCTGCCGCCTGATTCTACAGTTGTTGAAATTCATTTTTTTCTCATTAATCTACACTCAGTACCCCATAATGACAAAGTGAAAACAGAATTTTAGAAATGTCTGTAAATTTATTAAAAACAAACCCTGAAATATCACATTGGCATAACCCTTTGCAACACTTGAAATTTAGCTCAGGTTCTCCCCATTTCTTTTGATCGTTGCTGACATGTTTCTACACCTTGATTGGAGTCGACCTGTGGTAAATTAAATTCATTGGACATGATTTGGAAAGGCACATACTTCTCTATAGAAGGCCTCACAGCTGACAATGCATACTTTAGCAGAGCAAAAGCCATGAGGTCAAAGGAACTGCCTGTCAGAGCTCAGAGTCAGGATTATTGCAAGGCACAGATCTGGGGAAGGATACAATAAAATTTCTGCTGCATTGAAGGTTCCTAAGAGCACAATGGCCTCCATAATTCTCAAATGGAAGAAGTTTGACACAACCAGGACTCTTCCAAGAGCTGGTCGCCCGGTCAAACTGAGCAATTGGGGGAGAAGGGCCTTAGTAAGAGAGGTGACCAAGAACCCAATGGTCACTCTGACCTCCAGAGATTCTGTGTGGAGATGGGACAGAGTTCCAGAAGGACAACCATCACTGTAGCCCTCCACCGATCTGGGCTTTATGGCAGAGTGGCTAGACAGTGCATGACACATGAAAGCCTGCTTGGAGTTTGCAAAAAAGCACATGAAGTCTCTCAGACTGTGAGGAACAAGGTTCTCTGGTGTGATAAAGCCGAGATTGAACTGTTTGGCCTCAAATCTAAAGGTTATGTCTAGAGGAAACAAGGCACCGCTCAAATCTAAAGGTTATGTCTAGAGGAAACAAGGCACCACTCATCACCTGCCCAATATCATCCCAACAGTGAAGCGTGGTGGTAGCATCATGCTGTGGGAATGTTTTTCAGCAGCAGGGACTGGGAGACTGGTCACGGTTGAGGGAAAGCTCAGCAAAGTACAGGAATATCCTCAATTGAAACCTGTTCCACAGCACTCAGGACCTCAGACTGGGCCGAAGGTTCATTTTCCAACATGACAATGATCCTAAGCACACAGCCAAGACAACACAAGAGTGGCTTAGGGACAACTCTTGTGAATGTCCTAGAGTGGTCCAGCTGGAGACCTGACTTGAACCCTATTGAACATCTTTGGAGGGACCTGAACATAGCTGTCCTCTGATGGTTGCCATCCAACCTGACTGAGCTTGAGAGGATTTGTAAGGAAGAATGGCAGAAAACCCCCCAATCCAGGTGTGCAAAGGTTGTCACGTCATACCCAAAGACTCAAGGCTGTAATTGGTGCCAAAGGTGCTTCAACAAAGTACTGAGTGAAGGGTCTGAATACTTATGCCAATGTGATATTTCAGGGTATTTTTGTAATAAATTTACAGACCATCCAACCTGCCTGAGCTTGAGAGGATTTGTAAGGAAGAATGGCAGAAAACCCCCCAATCCAGGTGTGCAAAGGTTGTCACGTCATACCCAAAGACTCAAGGCTGTAATTGGTGCCAAAGGTGCTTCAACAAAGTACTGAGTGAAGGGTCTGAATACTTATGCCAATGTGATATTTCAGGGTATTTTTGTAATAAATTTACAGACATTTCTAAAATTCTGTTTTCATTTTGTCATTATGGGGTACTGAGTGTAAATTAATGAGAAAAAAATGAACTTCAACAACTGTAGAATCAGGCGGCAGCATAACAAAACTGACAAAAGTTGATGGGGGTCTGAATACTTTCTGACTGCACTGTAATATCACATATGATTATTTTTGTTTTTATATAGAATAGAATTAGAATTGGAATTGGAATTGGAATTGGAATTGGAATTGGAATTGGAATGGAATGGAATGGAATAGAATAGAATAGGGACGGGAATGGAATGGAATGAAAAAACAAAATAAACCGTAAAGATAAAAGCAACAAGGTTATAGTCATAAGTGGGAGGAGATAGGTAATAGGAAGGATGAGAAGAATAATAGTAATACAGTCTTAGTAAATAGTTTGACTGTTGTGGGAATTAGTTGTTTAGCAGAGTGATGGCATGCAGGAAAAAACTGTCCTTGTGTCTAGTTGTTCTGGTGTGCAGTGCCCTATAGCGTCGTTTTGAGGGTAGAAGTTGAAACAATTTATGTCCAGGATGTGAGGGGTCTGTAGAGATTTTCACAGCCCTCTTTTTGACTCGTGCAGTATACAGGTCCTCAGTGGAAGGCAGGTTGGTAGCAATTGTTTTTTCTGCAGTTCTTTTTTTGTTTTTGTAGTTTTGTAGTTTTGTTTTTGTAGTCATTTTTATTTTTTTATTCCATCTCCAGAGCCTGGAAAACTGGATGTGACTAGAAATTAACCCAAATAGCCTTAATATTTATATTAGGGCTGTCTGGTCTTCCCTAACCTATAAAACTTCCTTCTGAATCCTACATGGATATATTTTTTTTTAATAAAAAAGTGATAGCATATCCTCTTTTTAGCAGAATAGGTATTTCAAAATAAAGTCCTACTTTAATGTCCTAATATCTCACATAGGTTTTAACAGTTTTTCCCAACCATGACTTTTAATTCTGTGCCTTAGGCCTGCTATAATCTCAAGGGATAAAACCTCTTCTATACTGAGACAATGATAAGTATCAAGAGTATAGAATCAGTCAGCAAATACACTCAAAGTTGCAGCTGGCTTTTGCATTTCAAAGCAAAATAGGATAACTTTAGGATCACTTGGATAAGGACTTCATCTTAAGCGATTTAGCAACTAGTATCTCTTTGAGAAATGGATTAGGAGCCATGCATCAAGATGGATCAAAGGCTTTAGGCCTTGCTCCAAAATGTTTGTGTTGTCTGCAGTCTCAGAGCAGAGTTTATGCAGATTGATATCCATTTAGTAACATCACTTGTGAAATGGTGAAAGCTCTGTAGTTTCCTGCTTAGTATTTCCTTCAACGGTTCATTCCAATACTACTTATGGACCTCGAAAAGATACTGTAGCAATAACAATAGCAATAGCAATAGCATTTAGACTTATATACCGCTTCATAGTGCTTTACAGTGCTCTCTAAGCGGTTTACAGAGCATATTGCCCCCAACAATCTGGGTCCTCATTTTTACCAACCTCAGAAGGATGGAAGGCTGAGTCAACCTTGAGCCTGGTGAAATTCGATGTGCCAAATTGCTGGCAGCCGGATATCAGCAGAAGTAGCCTGCAGTACTGGACTCTAACCACTGCACCACTGCGGCTCTTAGGAGCATTCCTTTGTTTGGGAATCTCATGTTGCCCCTTAAATGTGAAAGAAATTGCATAGAAATAATCCATATGCCACTTGTTAATTAATGGAAATGTTAAATGTATGTGTGAGAGAGGTGGTTGAAGTGAAAAGCAAGATGATGTTTCCTTCCTTTTATCCACAAAGGTTCAGAGAATGATCTGCACAAAGCACAAATAAGGACTTGGGATACATTTAACAGATTAACAGAGTTGGAAAGGACCTTGTAGGTCGTTTAGTCCAACCCCCCCGCCCAAGCAGGAGACCCTACACCAGCTTCCATCGCTATCAGCTGTCCGGCAACCCGCAGGCACGCCCCGAACTGGGAACATTTCACCCCTGGTGCCACGCCCCCTTTGTCACCTCATTGCGTGCGTGGAGAGAGTGGGGAG
>QLTV01014916.1:3931777-3962993 GCA_003457575.1 Thermophis baileyi | reverse complement strand
TGGGCGCCGCCATCTTTTTTTTGAATTTTTTTATTTTATTTTTTTGACTTTTTCTGTTTTTTTCTTCTTCTGCGCATGCGCAGAAGCCGAGTTTCTGGCACTGCGCATGTGTCGCCATCTTGTTTTCAGCTTTTTTCTTCTTTTTTGAATTTTTTCAGATTTTTCTCCACTGCGCATGCCCCGCCCACCCAATGCTAGCTCACCCTGCCTGCCCAATGCTCGCTCGCCCCGCCCAGCCACAACTTGCAGAATCTAGCTGCGTACTTCTTCTGCTCACCACTGCTGGCAAAGGTAAGGCAGAAGGGCACGGGCCGGTGGGTGGGCAGGGGAGGGAGAGCTGGCGGAGGGGTGATACCAGCAGCGGGTGGACCGATGCGTGCGGGGAGGGAGGGGGGAGGGAGGTGAACGTGCGGGAGATTGACACGAGTAAACTGCAGCTAAGATCTCTCGGGTGCTTCCCTTGCAGGCCAGGCCAGCTGGGGGAAACTCATGGGAAGGGCTCCGGGGCTCTGGGAGGGAGAGCTGGTGGAGGGGTGATGCCGGCAGCATCTGCTTCTCAGATACAACTTGAAGGGTTATATTATCCTAAACATTGTAAGACCTGACTATCCATCTCTCCTACCACAGACCTTCTTCTGAAAAGGCCTGTGCTAGGAGAGGTGGGTAGTCTATTTGGCAGCTCATGCAGGAGGGGCTTTCTTCTGTATCACACCCTGCCTGTGGAAAATGCTCCCCAAAATTGCATTTGGTCTCCCCTCTTTTCTTTTAGAGGAGCAGTCAAGATACATCACTTTTGCTAGAGACAGAACTTAATTAAGGATTGTATTAGTTTTGATATACAATTGAATGTTTACCATTGCACTGCACCTTTTACTGAACATTGGTCTCCTTGAGTGGACAGACCGGATATCAAATAAGCAAACAAATAAATAAACAAACAAGCTACGATTCAATCCCATTACTATTAATGAATCTTAAAACCGTGTAAACTGTTATAATTTTCTGTTGTTTAATTGACTAGTTTTATTGTATCTTGCTCTGGGATTACTTTTAAGGATAGTAAAAAAATGAAGCACATTTGAGGAAAGTTTCTACTTGCTTTGCTTATACCCTTAAGCTTTGTTGGATTCAACGAGATGAACTTGGTAATGAATATGTAGATCAATGTATACTCCCTTGTTAACTATCCCAAAGTTTCATCTGTCTGTCAAGAAAACTCTGAAATGAATTTATAATCTGAGCTAAGACCTTGCAATTTTTCCTTTAAGCCCAAATAATTGAATCCTTTAGATATTCTTGATGCTTTAAACATTCAGTACATTTTAACCAGTCCTGAAGTGTTATATTTTATGTTGATCCACTGCCATCTGTAGTCAGAGGTCACGTCTGAAGATAACAGCTTATTGCTATTTCTATGCATTTTAAAATAGAATGTAAGATTCAGTTTTTTTAAAAGGGACTCAGTTAACTCTGGAATGTATTTAATTTTTTAAAATAAACTTTATTAGAATACAGAATAAAAGATAACAAAATCAAATATTTAGAAGGAAAAAAGAGGAAAAAAGAAAGAAGAAGAAAAAAATCAAAGGCAAAAATATAGAAATCAATGAACAGGAAAGAAGTGACTTTTGATTATTTTTTTACAGCAGTTATAAGTGTAAATATAAATTTGCTACTTACTCTAGGGTTACAGCACTGTTTACATTTTTTCTGTAAGTATTTTTCTTCCAATCATAAAAACTATACATCAGAATTTCATTTTTGTCTATTTCCTACAAAAAGTCAGTAGGAGTTTCCAAATCATCCTTAAACTTAGACAGAGACGTAGCTCTAATTAAAGGAGTCAATTTGGCCATCTCAGCAAGTTCCACCATCTTCATCATGCATTCCTCCGCTGTGGGTAAAGTCGAATCTTTCCGCCTTTGTGCATGTAATACGGTAGTCTTGCTGGAGTTGTCATATATAAAAACAAAGTTACATGATTTTTTTTCCACCTGCCCATCTCTTCCAGCAAAAACGGGCTCCCGAGTTCCGTTTTTGGCTGCAATGGCCTTCTGCAACCCTCTGCCAGCGAAAACGGAGCTCGGGAGGGCCGCACACATCCCTCCCGAGCTCCGTTTTCGCTAGCAGAGGCACCGCAGGCCAGTCCTTTGCTGTTTCTAAGGTGGCCCCATGGGCCAGATCTAAGCACCCCGTGGGCTGGATCCATCCCCTGGGCCTTGAGTTTGACACCCCTGTAAAGCTTAGATCAATTTATAAACATAAACCTAAATTGCATCCACCTCCACTGCTTCTAGCTAACTCTGTAATTTCCTCAAAGGGTGGCAACTACTTGGTATTAACCTGATTTTACTTACCGGTAATTCCAAGGTGTTGCTGATTACTGATAGAATCCTTTACAACTTGGGTTGCTGTTACTTTCAGAACCAACTCATTCATATAAAATTTGCCCAATCTGCAAAATGAGGGGAACACCCATTCGTAAATAAATTGGAGGACTGGGAGTCAATTTTTCAGAAGTAGCTACCTCCTTCTGGAACTACTTGCTCCCAAGATTAAATGTGTCCTATCTTACAATGGTGTGAAAGATGACACGAAGACTCTTCTTTTAAGAGAGTGGCATTTGATGGCAGTTAAGGATCTATTTACAGTTTTTAAAGTGTTTTGTTTCTTATTTATGTATCTTGATTACCGGTATATGCATTTTTATCTCATATGTTGTAATCTGCCTTTAATCAGAAAAGTAGGCAGCATATAAACTTGGGCAAATTAATATATAAATGAAATATAAAGAAAACAAAGTCTTGGCAACCCTTGTGAAGAACCAAGCAGTTATTGTGTAAGTACATAATTCTGTTTTCACTTTGTCATTATGGGGGACTGAGTGTGAAATAATGAGAAAAAAAATGAATTTCAACAACTATAGAATCAGGCTGCAGCATAACAAAATTGACAAAAGTGAAAGGGTCTGAATACTTTCTGAATGCACTTGTATGTATGGAAGACAGGATATATGGGTTTATACAATTGTATAATACAATTGTTATCCTATGGGTTTATACAATTGTATGGTTTAGTTGTTCCTGATCAACTAGTTCTTTGACTAAAGAAAAACAGATCATAATACAGGTAATTCTCATTTCACGACCATGTATTCAGCAACCATACAAAGTTATGGTGATACTGAACAAGTGGTACTTATGACCAGTTCTTGTAGTGCAGCCATTGCACTGTTCCCACAGTAATGTAATTGTGATTTGGGTCTTAGCAACCAGCTCTCAATTACAATGGTCAGCAATGTCCTGCAGTCACATGATCACCATTTATGACCTTTGCTGCTGGCTTCCGACAAGCAAAGTCAATGGGGAAGCCATTGGAAGGTTGCAAGTGGCAATCACACGACAGTATGTCTAACAACTGCACTGGATTTGCTTAACAATGACAATTGGGACTGCTGGAACTACCTTTGTAAGTCAGCACATGACCATTGCTGGAAAGACTGAAGGAAACAGAAGAGAAAGACAAGGTGAATAGAAAAATTAAGGAGATCACTTGAAAGTTCTTGGATGAAGTATGAAATGCTGGTAGAAGAGGTTGAGATAACATTATCCATGAGATCACTAGGGGTGGGGTCTAACCTGACTTGATAGCATCTAAACAACTAAACCTTTGTTTGGAGCCATTAGTAAATTAAGAGTTCACATGCTTAACAGGGCTTTAAATCTCCTGAGCTTTGTTGCCAGGATAGTTAATTTTTTGACTTCAACCCCATGCTTTTTTACTGTCTGCTCAAAAAAAGATTTCATTGAATTAATTTTAATTTATGGATTTATCTAAGAATGTGGTTTGAAACTAAGGTTATCCCATATAATCAAGCCCTGGGAGTTTAGTCTGACATTTGGTATATGTTAAAAGGAAATAAGATGGAAAATTACTGATTAATCCATATCCCAGAAGTGCAACACAATTTCATATTTACTTGACTCTTCGGGAAAGGAGTTGTTGCCAGAACATTGTGCTTCTTTCTGTGTAGCAATTTAATCTGAACTTTGTGGAAAAGTTCAATCAGCTTCCTGGGGAAAACCATTAGTATAAAATTCATTGAGCTGGAGGAAGTTCATTCTAATAAGGTTGTAACTACAGTGGAACCAGATCTTTTTCTGAAGTGAATGCAAACCTTAAACTTATGTTCTTTCTTGTTCCTCTTCAAAGGGTTTGGAGGAAAATGAAGGTTTTAACTGCATTGGGTAATGTTATGGCCTCAAGAACAAGACTGTGGAGTTTAAAATATCAACATCTTTGAAGTCTTTTTTTTGAAGTTGTTTTCTTTATTCTTCTGCTGGTTAGCTTGAACGTGCTATATTAAGCAACAATTTTAGGTTAGTGTGTGCAGATCTTGAAGTAACAACCCAACTGCTTTGGGGTGTGAAAATTTGTGAAAATTTTTGCCCATTTACATTCAAGGCAAAAAACGTCTATTTGTTATTTATTTGTTACACAATGTTTATATTGTCCCAATCATTTTACTCTGGACAAACGAAAGTAAAAATCACAACAATCAGCCTAAAAAAAATAAAAGAACATTCTTTATGAAAACGCTACACCTTCATACAATGTAGAGCTAAAAATGTCAGGCTGGTCCCCATCAGTTGAAATCATATGCCTGTTTAATAAGGAGACACTCCTTTCCAAAATGCTGAGAATAATGGGGTCACTCTATCTTTGGAGGGAGCACATGCCACCATATCAGGGCCCCATGGAAAAGCTTTCCTTCTGCCCATGTTCCTTTCACCCCTCACCAGTGGTGGGTTGCTCCTGATTTGGCCCGGTTCTGGTAGCACCGGCAGGGGGAGGCTCCGCCCACCCGCTCAGGACGCTTCTGCACATGCGCAGAAGTGTCACGCGCGCTAGCGTGCACATGAACCAATAGTAAAGTGTTTTAGAACCCACTACTGCCCCTCACCATGAGGGAACCTCAAGCAAGCCTGCTTTTGATGCTCTTAAAGAAATGGCAGAATCATTTTATTTAATGATAAATAATTATATTGAGTGATACAGTTATACATCACTGGATGCTCAGAAGGATATACAATATTCAAATGGGAAGTGGATAAAATTAGTACATATACCAATATTAAGGCATGTATTCCCTTCCGCTGCTCACGTACTTCCACAGAGTTGCATTTCTTGGGTGAAGTTCAGCAGTCTTCCCAGCATGTGGTTAAAAAAAACAGAATAGCAACTGTGATGCCTATAGAAGACAGAACTTCAATCATGCTGATGTAGCTGCCATCTTGATCTTGTGGAAAAAAAGGTGGTTTTGTAATGCAAAGAACTGCAAAGAGCAACACACACACAAAGTAAACATTTTGTTTATTTATTTATTACATTTTTATGCCACCAATCTCTTCTACAAGGTGACTCTGGGCACCTTACAAGTTTTAAAATGAATAAAAAATAATTAAAATATTAAAACATTACAGCTATACGGATTAAAATATTATTAAAAAGTGTACTAAAACCAAAATTAAGAGAACCAAGAGATGGACAGGATGGGGATGAGATCTTACCCCATCAACCACCTTTAAGGTGAGCATCCTCCAAGCAGTCACAGATGGAAGTTTTGCAGATTTTCTAAGTGCTGTCCGATATTTTTTTTGTTTTTGGTATGGCCAAACCCAACGTGCTGATAAACTCTGAAACACCACAGCCAGTTATGCCATAATCTGTCAACTTTGATTTTTGATGCCTTCAAGTCACCGGTCCTGGTGACTGTCTGGATGAGTTCCTGCAATATTTTTTGGAGGATTTTGGAAGTGGTTTGCCACTGCCTCATTCCCAGGGCTGAGCCTGAATGACTGCCCCACCTGACTGACTTTGGCCGCACAATGAGCCTAAAAATCACAGTCTCCCATGTTCTAGCTTGGTGCCTTAACCACTACACCAAATTGGCTACAGCAATAAATCATTAAGTTATAAACAATTATGTGGCCACGTGTTTAAGTGTTTTTTCCCCCTCCACACACACTAATCAAATGCTAGAATTTCACTGCCTCACTATTGTGTCAGTAGATCAGCAAACACTAATCATCAGGCCTATTAGTCAAAACAGTTGTGGTTTGAACATACTCCGAACACAACTATTTATTGTAGCCTTGAAATAAACTTAAAGCACATGCTTTTTTTAAAAAATACTCAGAACACTCAATGTACAGTAGCTCTTCCTAGGTTGGAATGTTTTGAGGTTAAAATGTTCTTATCTCTGCTGAAAAAGTATAAAAGAAGAAACTAACTACAATACTGAATTGAATTTACATCAATCCAGTCTATAAATCAGTCAAATCTGTAAATCAGTCAGGTCTATTATCTTCATGGTATCAGCTTTCACGTAGCCCTCAAGATGCCAGAGCAACACTTTAGCAGGGTAGATAGCAATAGCAATAGCACTTAGACTTATATACCACTTCATAGTGCTTTACAGCCCTCTCTAAGTGGTTCACAGAGTCAGCATATTGCCCCCAACAATCTGGGTCCTCATTTTACCCACCTCGGAAGGTTGGAAGGCTGAGTCAACCTTGAGCCGGTGAGATTTGAACTGCTGAACTGCAGCTAGCAGTCAGCTGAAGCAGCCTGCAGTACTGCACTCTAACCACTGCGCCACCTCGGATGATTTGCAACATGTACAACCTTTTCTCAGTGCGGTGGGAATGGTCATATAAAGTATTAAAATGGTGGAAAAGTACAAAATGGATAAACTCTGGTTCATCAATAAGAAAAGAATTATTATTAGGCAGCCATGCTCTGCAACCATTTTTCTACAGCAGCAATTTCAATGCATAATACTTTTTTTTTACAATCCTGGCCTCAGCAGGAATGTGACAATCTAAACATTATTAACAACCATTAATTTGATTACTGGTGTGAAAATAATAAATATAAAGCAAAATGAATGAATAACCCTGCATGCGCCACAACTGCACAACCGTAATAACTTAAAAGTGGAAGCTATTGAAATTTTAGAGTTGTTGTTTGCCTAGATTTCATCATATTGGACAGTTGACGTTTTTTTATAAAGTAAAATTTAAATAGCTTTGTGGACATAAACAGAAGATAGACATTAAAGCAGAGGTGTCTAACCTTAGCAACTTTAAGATTGCTGGCTCAAGTCTTAAAGGGGCCGAGGTTGGACACCCCTGCATTAAAGCAGGGGTGTCAAACTCAAGGCGGCCCGCAGGGTGCTTAGATCTGGCCGGTGGGCCACCCTGGAAACCTCGAAGGACCAGCCTGCGGTGCCTCTGCCAGCGAAAATGGAGCTCAGAAGGGCCGCGTGCACAGCCCTCCCCAGCTCTGTTTTCACTGGCAGAGCGCTGGAGGAAGTCACAGTCAAAAACGGAGCCTGAGAGGGGTGCCCTGACACAAGTGATGTCGAGGAGGCCATGCCCCCCCGGCTCCCCCGAGGTCAAACTCAACCCTGATGCGGCCCTCAATGAAATCGAGTTCGACACCCCTGGGCTATAGGAAAAGCCAATATTGTGGACTGATTAAAAAAATAGTCAAACCGGATAAATATTTTAATACTGAAGACACATACTGAGTTTTGCCTTGTCTGGCAATTTATTTTTTATCTCATACCCCATAGGAAACTTAAAAGTGATGTCTCAAAAATCCCAACCAGAGCTTCAGAAATGTCAATATATAATAACTGGATCCTATTTCCATTGTTAACATTTGTGCTGCAGTATTAAAACATAACCTTCCTGATGGAGCAGACTGCATGCTGAGTACCCTTTGAGGAGTTCTGGGGGACCGAAAACATTCCAGAAGACTGGAGGAGAGGAACTGTAATCTTCATCCTCAAAAAGAGAAGGGAGGAAGACACCGTGATGCTGTCAGCTTAACATCTACAGCAGGGGTGGGTTCTGGATCCTTTTGCTGCCGGTTTGCTCAGGGTCGCGCCATGTGCGCAGCAATCAAAAAATAGCTTCTGCGCATGCGCAGAAACAAAAATTAGCTTCTGCGCATGTGCAGAAGCAAAATCCAAGATGGCAGCGCCCATGGAGACACCGACAGAACCAGCTCCATGACATCATTGCCGAGTTACTAACAGTTCTAAAGAACTGGATAGAACCGGTAAGAACCCACCTCTGATCTACAGTGGGCAAGGTCTTCAAACAGATTATCAAATAGCATGTTTGCAAGCACTTGGCTAGGCAAGTTACAATTAACAGGAGCCAGCACAGATTTGTCACAAACAACTCATGCCAGACTCATCTCTAACTAGCTTATTAGATCAGAGGAATGTCCAGGGAATATTGTGTATTTGGACATCATCAAAGTCTTTGATGAAATGTCTCATGAAATAATAAAATATGGACTAGATGAAAGTACCGTCAGATGGACTCATAAATGACTAAATAACCACATTCAGAGTGCTCATAAATGGTTCCCTATCAGATTGGAGGGCCCTGTTGAAAGAACTATCACAGGATTCTGTCTTGGGCTTTCTGTTGTTGAACATAACTTGGAGAAAACTGAATATTTATCAAGTCTGCAGGAGACTCATCATTGGAAGGGAGGGATGGCTAATATGCTACAGGAGAAAGAGAACATTTTTTACAATCTAGACAACTCAAATGGTGGACTGAAATGAAGAAGGTGGAACTTAAAGAGGAGAAATGTCAAGTGGTGGCAGTGAATACTCCAGAACATTGAGTGATAATTCATGATTTCTCGTTGAAAGTGTTTTTTGAAGGGAAGGGAAAGGGAGTCAAGCCCTTGAGATGCACTTTGAAACTTCTTATCAAATGATGCCATCATCTTAAATATTGCTGAAGTGGAAGGTAGAAACTGACCTTCAGAATTTTCACTTAATACATGGTTTGTGGATTGGACAATTAGGTCTCCTTGCTGCCACCTAACCCTTCACTTTCAGTTGGTTTTCCCTTCCACACCAGCTCTCTGGGGGAACCAGGAGGGTTCATTGAAGGGGAAATCTTTGCTCCATCTTGGCTCTGGCCAAACAAAAGTGAAGCAAACAAAGTTTGGGATTTTTTGCTAAACCAAGCTGAAGAAAGTTCTAGAAGACAACTGGTCAGCATTGAAAAAAACTAAAACCTTTATTGAAGGTTCCAAAAGAAAAAGCTTTCCAAACCCACAACACACAGTTAAAAAAAAACACCTCCAAATTTATTTTAAGCATAATCAAATAACTTTCAACCTTGCCTGAGATAACTCATCTCACAGAATTTTTGTGAAGAAAATAGGAGTATTAGGTATGTTCATTGCCTTGAATTCGCCAAAATATGTAAAAGGGGTATAAAAATATAATTACCACCACCACCACAATAATATTAATAACGTGCTTGTGATTAGGCTTCAACAGGAGGTTGGTTAGAGCAACCAGAGCTAACTGAAATTGTGGTTTGACATTTAGAAGGACTATTTAGTGGGTTTAACATAGCAACCTAGATTTATTTTAAACTTCGTTAGCTTGATTCTTTTCTTTGGGTGTCTTTTCTATGGGATGTTACTGAATAGGCTGATGTGTGCTTGATCTGCAAAACTAAAGTCCTCTGGTGTCTCGTTTGAGCAGACAATACAAACTTCATCTGGAGAAATCTTCATTGTTAATTTCAAATTGCCCCTCACATATTTTTCTTGAAGAGCACCCACACTGAAAAACAAGGGAAGTTTTCCTCTGATCAGACATCGCCCAAGTTTTGCAAAACTTGAACTTGCTGCATCATGGGCTGGTCCAAAGGCAAAAAGTAGTTCCAAAAGGCTAAGCAGAACAACCAGGAAGCATCTCTGAGTGTCTCTGAGGACTTTGTGGCTCACAGATTACCGGTATGTCTTTCCATGAAAACCAAGTTTCCCCAGGAAAGGCAGAGACTTAAAGCTCTGGGGGAGGGAGCTGTTATAATTGTACAGGTTCAAAAGGAGGCAATTGGGCAATGGCATTCCAGGCCAGGTGTTTCCCTGGTTGTCAAGGGAACAGGGTTCCGAGCCTGTCTATAAAGCTGGTACCTGGTGCCAGGATGCTCATTCTTTTTCTGGAGTCACCCATTGGCAGACCCTCCTCTGGGCCTCTCCCACCAGAGCCTTCTCCTGGCAACCTCATGGTGCTAGGAAGCCTACTGAGAGTGAGTTGAGTTCCTGTACTATCAACCTTGATATTTTTGTATTGCCTGGTGAGCACATTTGCTCATTCTGCTAAGATAGTTCTGCTTTTTCCTGTTCCCCATGTCCCAAAGGTAGTGGACCTATTTGGCAGTGAGGCCATTGGCCTATTGCGTTCTACAAGTTTCATTTGATCCTCCATGCTTTCAACAGCTATGTGAAATTGTTGGGAAAGGTCATCCATAAGTGAGATTCTATCACTATTTATGACTGTCAGATATGCCACTCTAGGACTCCTTGCAATCTAACTCTAGAAGCAGTTGATCCGCCAGACTGATACTTAAGTTTGGAGTTCAATCTTTTCAGAGTGAGGCTATACTTCTCCTTGCGGAATAAATTCACGCCTGTCTCTTAATTGTGACTATGGCAGATTCCTTAGTAGTCACTGTGGCATGGAATACATTTACACGTCTATAGTTAGTGAACATTGCTGAGTGATTAGAACTGGGAGGAGTAATCCATGAACTCTAAATTGCATTACCTTGAAGAGTGTTCAGAAGCTTCAGTTAGTACATGAAACCAGGCGATTACATGTGTATTGGAAGACCTGGACTGTTTGACAGTACTTTCTTGGTACAATTTGGGATCTTGGCTCTGAACTTTATAGATGACCTATCTCACTGTGAATTTTCCTGGATATTAAGTTCAGTAGAAGAAGCCCTTTTGAAGATGTTCTTCATTTTCAAGATTCATTTTCTGGGCACATATGGAAAGGCCTTCATTAGATAGTGTGAAGCTTTGGAACATATATCTTGGAATTGTTTCTACGTTTGTCATTGTTATTACATCCTGTATGTATTTAATACTTTCCCCCCTTCTGCCACATTAATAACGTTATAGTTTTCTGGAACCGTTTGTAAGAATTCAGGGGGCTGCACAATGGCTGGGGAATAGCGTACAGGCAGCATTTCAAATAAACATTAATAAACATGACCTTGAGATTAGATTTCTCCCAACACTCATTAGGCCTTTTCAGCCAATATTTAAAATTCTGTTATAGCATTAAAAATGCTAACAAATGTATGCCTGCAGGAAGTGAAGCAAAACTGTGAGCATATTTATCCACCATTTGTTGAGATTTAATTCCTGAATATGCCAATGCTGTTTAGTGATAAGAAACTAGATTAGACTGAGCACCTTTTGAGTATAAGCAGAATGCATTTTGAAGAGTACATATCTTGTTCTCTCATATGGTGCAGGTTGGGAGAGATTAACCCAGTGTTTTTTAAATTTAATAACTAAGATGTGTGGATTGCTGGGTGGAGAATTTTAGGAGTTGAGGTCCATGTCTTAAAGTTCCCTTGTGTTTGAAAAACACTGGGTTAATCCATTTCTCTGCTTATTCAGCTGTGGCAACCAATTGGGCTTATGGAATGGTTAGCTATTTAGTTATGATATTTTGTCATTTTGAGAAAAGCTCTTATGAACTTTCATGATTCAGGTGGCAAACCAACTCATTGGTTAAAGCAGAGCGGAGAGTACATCATTTGTCGCTTTAGTCTTTAGCTGTTCTTGATTTATAGTCACAATTGCCTGGTAGCAGATGTCTGCTCTTTTAAACACAATTATGCAACTATCAGTTGTGATCTTTCCCAGCAGCCTTCAGATTTTGAGGCCGCCTGCCAAGATCAGCCCTTTTCTCCAGCTTTCACTTTTTTTTTAACCTGCTCTGCTTGATTTTACCTCCTTCTTCATCTGATTGATACCTGAGACTATAATTATTTTCTACTGATTGCAGCCTTTGACCAATAACATGGCAACATCTTAGTATTACCGTCTGTTGGGACTAGCTTGGGATCAGTTTAATTTCTGTTGGTGGGCCCTCTCAGAAAGTTAATCAGATGAGTCCATTCTAATGCCCCTGCTATAGATACCAATGACATTAGTTTTTAGGATTGCTGACTGCCAGAACATGAAGGTGATAGAGTTTTAGAAGGAAGATAAAATTAGAGAAACAGTTGTTGTTATGGAGTTGATGGATGTTTTTTTGATTATGTACCATCAGAGGTGGGTTCCTACCGGTTCGGACCAGTTCTATAGAACCGTTAGTAATGTGTCAGCGTGGGTCGCTAGAACCAGTAGCGACCCACACCTGCCACGCCCCCGAGCCGGTTCTCTCGGCGGCGCCATAGGTGCCGCCATCTTGTTTTTTGCTTCTGCGCATGCACAGAAGCCTTTTTAAAGCATTGCGCATGCGCGAAGCGCGTGCAAAGCGCGCACGCACCCATGCAAAGCGCACGCACACCCACGCAAAGCGCGCGCACACCCACGCGAAGTGCGTGCACACCCACGCAAAGCATGCATGCACGCCCACGTGGCTCATCACTGAGCGAACCGGCAGCGAAGAAAAGAAGAACCCACCCCTGTGTACCATCAAGGCATTGTTGATGCTTAGCAACCACATAAATACATTTTCTTCATTATGATCTATCTTGGTCTTCTACATCTTCCAATGCTGCACTTATTGCCACTGTAACGAAGTCCATCCACCTTGCTTCTGGTCATCCTCTTTTCTTTCTTTCTTCCACCTTTCCCAGCATTGCAGCCTTCTCTAGGGAGTTAGGTCTTCACATAATGTGTCTAAAGTACGATTTGAGCCTGGTCATTTGTGCTTTGAATGAGAGCTCTAGATTCATTTAATGATCCATTGTTTATTTTTTTGGCTGGATGTTACTATTACTAAATTCTATACTAATCAACATTGGCAATGGTGAGGTATTCTGGGAATCTTAGTTAATTAAGAGCTGGAGCTGTTTGATTACATCATAGTAAATCAAAATGAGGTGATCATTGGTGACCTGACCACCTACTGTGTGCTGTAGCATCAGGAACTTTGCTGTTGGCCACATATATGCCAGAGGCTAGCCTCTGTAGCAACTACGCCAGTCTTTCTAAAGCAATTAAGTATCTATAATATTGTTGGTTTTGCAGCCTTTTTATTTATTTGTTATGTTTTTATCTTAACCTGGGCTATTATATAAATTTTGTGATAATTCTAAATATGCATATACACATTAAATATTAGTCTATGACTTTTTCACATACACTATCTCTGCACTTTCTGAAATGTGGCTAAACTATTTATTTGAGCCGGCATTTAAAGAGAGTTTTCCTCTGTGTGTTTCTATGTTATATTTGTGTTTTTATTGTGCTGTTGTTGTTTAATTTCTGCTGAATTTTATTGCTTTAAAGTTGAAATAAGTCATACTGAACGCTGCAAATGAAGTAGAAAAGTTGGTTTTCAATAATAAATAAATAACACTTTTGCTATTATAAATAAAGTCATAAATATTTTATTGTTGTTTTCATTCTGTTAATGTTAATAAAACTTTAGCACCATAAAATGACAAGCACAACACATACATTTCAATGCTAAATGAACTAATTTGTCTATTCTTGTCTTCTCAGCCAATGCAAACTTCAAAATATTTGGAGGTAATTGGGGATGAGAGCTAAGAAATAAAAACTAAATAGAACTAACATGATAGAAAAGGGTTCTCATTAAAGGTGAATATTACAGCATTTTGAAGGTGTAAGATTTAAACTGAACAAATTATTCTGCATGTTCACAGCTGAATGACAGAGAAAAGAACAGTAAGATCAATATAAATATTTGCGCAAATGGATAACTAGAGATTAGTTAACATGTAAGAAAGAATTGACATTATAATTGAATATTATTGTTCTCCTATGTAGTTTCCTGTTCTTAAATTCCCTTTAAGAGTAAGAATTGTCTATCTGGAGCAGGGCATAATTATGCACTGCTTTGCCTTTTGATTAGCTGTAGTTTTAGAATAATTGTATGTAATATGTCTACATAAAAGTTGCTCTACCAACTTGGAAAGGATGCATTTAATTGCATGTGCTTATTATCAGTTTAATCCAGAGGTGGTATTCAGCCGGTTCAGACCGGTTCGGGCGAACCGGTAGTATCGACCTGCGGGTGGGCCCGCCCATCCGCCCACTCGCCCCGGCGCTAATCCGTCCTATTTAGGCACGTTTTGAAGCTGTGTGCATGCATGCAAGCCGCGCATGCGAGCAAAGAGCATATGCAGAAGGCCACAGGCATGCGCGGAAGGCACGTGCATGACCGAAGCAAGCATGCGCACATGCGCACGCACTCACATTTGCGAACCGGTAGGGAAAGTAAGTGAATACCATCCCTGGTTTAATCCTATTATTAACGTCAATGACTAACTAACTCTAATAAACTTTTTATCAAGTAGCCTTTGCGCTTCTAATCTCAGTCATGGTTTTTTTTTTTAAAAAAAGGATTATGAATTAAGCTCTGAATCCACGACACGTAGAATCAGATTGTTATTCAAAAAAATCCCTGGCATTTTGAAAAACCTGTAGAATAATTTTAGGGGCTATTGTGAAAAATAAACCAAGTATGCTTTCTGACTGTTGATTTCCACAGTGCTTCAGTAACCTATGTAAATGGAGATCAAATACAATTTATCCCCCATTTTTCCCATTGATTGAGTTCTGCACATTTAGCTGCTAATTCTGGAAGGAGCAATCACTGCATACTGTGTATTTGTAAGTTTGATACTTGGCTATGCTGCATCTGTTCCAATACTCCAGTTCAATCAATAGCATATGCCTTACTTTATTTCCCTTTTAATGTACCCGATGTGCAACATTCATATCCCCACTTCCTTCACACTTTGAGCATGAAACGTAGTTGTTTTTTACTGATGACTTTTCAACTGCAAATTTTTAGGAATGTTGCAAAATTCAGCACGATCCCAAATGCAACTGGCAGACTTTGGGCCTGTGTACGAAACTGATGGAGATAAAGTTGTTTTGCAAAAAATTGCAAAAAAAGCAATTTTTAAGAGTTGTGGGTATAAAAGTTCAGTAGGACACTGGGACATTAAAGGTGAAAAGTTCAAGACTGGAAAACAGGAAGAAACTGTTATTCCGATAAGCGAGTCAGCTTGGCCAAGCAGATTAGTTAACAGTTTTAACCACGCAGTCTAGTAATATAGTGGAGAAATTAATTAACCGCTTGCCTCAATTTATTATGCTTATGCTGCAAGAATTGTAAGGGGAAAAAAAAAGAAATGTAGGTTAGGAAATGAAAAAGGGGCAAAAGGTAGTCTGGAAAAAGGGGAACTGTGCAAAAGATGGGGAAACAGATTAAGCATGGGGAAATTCATGGAGGGCGTGGGACCCAGTAAGGTGGGAAGCAAGGCAAAGCTTGGGGGATACAACAGGGCAGGATGGGAGAAGATAGGCTTGGGGGGGCACTGCAGCATCCCTGCAGTTGGTCATAAGAGTGGGCTGATTGCTACATCCCCAAATTTTGTTCACGTGCTGCAGCAGCCATAACTTCAGGCAGGGGTCTCTTCATTCAGCTCCATCATGATTTTGAATGGTTACTGAAGGAACAGTCGTAAGTTGAGGACTACCTACATATATTTTTAGTCCATTTTTTTCTTACTATCTATTCCAAATACGCTCTACCAAAAACCTCTTGTTTCGCCTGCTACATATCTTTTGACAATGTCGCAGTTCCCTAAAAATAGAATCCAGCGAATGCTTATACTTAAAAAGGACGGCAGACAACCTTATCAACTAGACTGGTAATAGTACTTTTATGATTAATTCTACTTCTCCTGGGTCCCAAGATGGCTGGGATGATTTTCTGCAGACTTAGAGAGCATTTTCTTCAGCCTATAGACCAGACCAATATACTATACATAGATTGCTCCTGTATTTTGCTGGTAAACTTGGAAATCTGTTCTCTGAACTCTATAGATTCTAGAAGTTTAGATATACCCATTTAGTCAGGAAAAAATTCAATCAGAAAACAGATTTACCTTTTATTTGGTCTGCATCACTATAAGATACATGTATAAGTGTGTGTAGCTTACTAAAAAGCAGAGACATCACCCTGCCAACAAAAGTGCATATAGTCAAGGCTATGGTTTTTCCAGTTGCAATGTATGGCTGTGAAAGTTGGACCATAAGGAAGGCTGAGCGCCAAAGAATTAAGGCCTTTGAACTATGGTGCTGGAGAAGACTCCTGCAAGTCCCTTGGACTGCAAGGTGATCAAACCCGTCAGTCCTAGAGGAGATCAACCCTGCCTGCTCTTTAGAAGGCCAGATCCTGAAGATGAAACTCAAATACTTTGGCCACCTAATGAGAAGGAAGGACTCACTGGAGAAGAGCCTAATGCTGGGAACGATTGAGGGCAAAAGAAGAAGGGGAAGGCAGAGAATGAGGTGTCTGGATGGAGTCACTGAAGCAATCGGCGTGAGCTTAAATGGACTCCGGGGGATGGTAGAGGACAGAAAGGCCTGGAGGAATGTTGTCCATGGGGTCACGATGGGTCGGACACGACTTTGCAGCTAACAACAACAATATGTGTGTGTATGTGTGGGGGTATATATATTCGACTGATATTTTTGGTTAAAGTTTGAATCAGTGAGGCTGAATGCTACACTTTAATTATTTGATGCTATTTAGATTCAGATACTTTATAAAGTAATCAAAAGGAAATAACTAAGCATATGCCCTTCTTTCAGTTAATTTATTACATTGTAAGTTCCCATAATTAGCCTGTTGTATTCCAGTGACATCAGTGGGATTTAAGTAAGTTAGCTACGTGTAGGATCTTAAGCCTTTCTTTGTTTGCTATCATTCATATGAACAATGGTGCTTTGCTGTAATTAATTAAAAGCTGTTGCTAATTCACTAGTAGCTCTGAATTATGAGTATTGTTATTCCTGCTGGGAAGCAAATACAACCATCTGAACTGTGCATTTAGTTCTTATGGTGCACTGAATATTAATAGGTATATTTTAAACAATACAATTTCAGTGTACAATTTCACCTGGGATGCATTTGATGTGTATCAATAGAATTAGAACTATTAATTACAATGATATTTTCTCATTATATCTATGATTTTCTCTGATTCCTCGTTGTGCCTTTATGTATCACAGATACGGATTTTGCATTTACTCACAGCTCAGTAAGGAGCTTACAGTTGCATATATGATTTTTAGACAACAAGCTATTCTGCACAGATGATAGGCACGGGTCCCACTTTTGCCTGCAACTTCTCTAGGAATTTCCCCCGTTCCTGACTTAGAGAGGGAGGCTGCAGATTTTAGATTCTAATTCCTTCTTCTTTTGCTTATCATCACTTTGGTCTGGTCACATTGCTAAAGGAGGTCATGAAAATGACTGCTTCTTTAGGACTGCAACTGTCAATCACAGGGCAGTTCTGCACAGTTGCTTTGCTGTGCTCCCACCCATCCTGGAGGCACAAGAAATTATGCTGTCCTAAATTTTGCTGCTTCCACAACACATCCAAAATGGGTCTGCACTGTACTGCATTACTATCCATATAACTTTAATGCGAAGCATTCCTAACACTATTCCAATCCTCATTAATATCTCCATCCTTTGAAAAGCCTCTTCCAGCTGGCACATACAATGGTTATTCCATGCTCTTCCTTCCTTCCTTCCTTCCTTCCTTCCTTCCTTCCTTCCTTCCTTCCTTCCTTCCTTCCTTCCTTCCTTCCTTCCTTCCTTCCTTCCTTCCTTCTTGAAAATATGGGTTCACTAGCCCATTATTCAACATCAGGTGGCAGCAAAGAGTGCTTGTATTTCTTGACTGCCATCTAGTGATTTGTGACCTTATTTAAATGTCAGGGTACAGGTAGTCCTCAAGTTATGAATATAATAGAGCCTGCCAATTACATTTATAACCCGAGGATTCGTAGGAGTGAATCACGTAACCTAAATGTGTGGTGTCAGCCCCGAAGCATCAGGGCTGCCATTCCAGCGGGGGGAAACACCCAGGAAGGGAACGCATTCAGTCTGAACTCCAGTTGCTACTGCCTGAACTCCTGTTGCTGCTGGGGGGGCGTCGTCAGGGGGCAGCTCAGTTTGCTACTGCCTGAACTCCAGTTGCTGCTGTGGGGGCGTCGTCAGGAGGCAGCTCGGCTGAGAGGCCCACTTGGACAACAGGCCAACTGCATGGGGAGAGATTTTAGCCTCCTAATCGTGGCTTGTAGAGATTCCGAACTAATTGCTTAATGGGAAGGGGGTGGTGCTGATAGGCAGGAGCACAGGGTGGAGCGCGGTAGTTTAAAAGCAGTGGTGGGTGCACTAGCAAGCTGACGCTGACAACATTTCATTTCATTACATTGAGTGATTGTGAGTATGTGCCGGAACGCTGAAGATAAATAGCTACAACCCTGTTCCTTGGTTGTTGAGTGTTTTCTTGTTACGTGGATCCGGAACCTGACATGTGGGTCATTAAGTGCACATAAGGTATCTCAGGATAGGGAAGGCCATGGGGAGCCCAGTACTTTCCCCAACCCACTGAGATATCTCATGCTCCCCCCCCGTCCGACTGGATCGCTTATCTTATATAGATCTGGATGATCAACAGAGCTGTGTCCTCCTCTGCTGTGGTTTTATCTGGAGCAAAGGCTTGCTGAGGCCTACAGGGATGAGAGATTGCGTCCATATAGGCTCCGGTCATTTTTGCAAAAAGCCTTTGCCAACAAAAATGGAGGCCAGGACAGCTGCGTGCGTCCCTCCAGGCCTCCGTTCTCATTGGCAAAGGCCTCCTCAAGTCAAGGTCAAGGACAGAACAGGACTGTCCTTGAAAGATTATGGATTTTCATCTGGGGTGCATTAATATGGCAACCATTTCTCTACATAATGACCAGGAATTGGACCCAGTTTGAGGTCATCTGGTTAACTAAGAACTGAAAATAACAAGTAATTTGAAAGCTCTTGGTAAAATTTAGATAACAAAGGCAACAGCAATAAAAAGATGATGATCAAACTGATATTACAGAATTGATTGGATCTCCGAGGAGATGTAGAAAAAGGCCTTGACTGCACATTACAGCATGGGAGTGTAGGAAGTTAGCACCCACCCCTCTCCTGGAAAAAATGAAATATCCTAGGAAAAATTAAAAAGGCAGAATATTATATAGAATATCCCTAGAGAAATTGAGAAACATGCTTTTAGAAAGGAAACAGACTCACTCTTGGTAGCCCCCACCTTTGTCAATGGGCCATCAAGGAATGGCCCAGCTCACTCATCCCCCCACCTTGCACCTGGGAAGATTGCATCATCCAGCACTCAAGCTAGCTTGGTATTCAGGACAGCCTACAGAGTTGCCCCATGGGAGTCTGACAGCCAATGGGATACATTTCTGTACAGGAACAGGAAACTAAGAGGTGGGGCCCAACAGAGGTCATAAAACCAAGAGACTCAGCATCTTTTCACCCTTTTTCTCTTCACCCAACATCTGGAAGCATGTGATCCACCTTTTCTGTTCAGCAGCCCCTGCCATGTGCTCCTGTCCTCCATTAAACCTTCTTTCCAAGCAACTTCCATGAATCCAGTGTCTTTTTCCCCACTTGGAACTGATCCCAGAAGGATATTCCTTACAACAGGAGGAAGTGATGCCTATAAACAGAAGACAGTTTGTGGGAAATTTCAGAGGAATATAAGTCATTTCATCAGCCAAATTGTTGAAACATAATCTGAACATAAATCCTGCTTCCCTCATCAATTTGCTTTTCTCCCCTTTTAATCAGTTCCTGAGATGAGAAAAGGTAAAAAAAGAAAAGACAGAAAATATTCATCATTAGGCAAACTAGATAATGGGTGATGGGATTTTTGCTCCTTTGTTACAGTTGCTGCAAAAAAATAGCATCTTCTTAAATCAATTATTCAAGGCAACACTGAAATGTAGATCCAAGACATTCAATAGTGAAATTCCAAGCTATCAGTTATTTTAATTTCCGGTGACTTCATCATTTCTTTATAGCTACATTGAAATGCTGCTATTTAACTAAGTAGGTGGTACCAAGTGCAATTCTTTTTTCATCCATTCATCCTCCTCTCTCACCCATCTAAAATAAGCAAGTTTCTTCATACTGATTGTTGCTTAAAGCAGGGATTCCCAACCCCCAGGAACCAGGCCGAATAGCTGGAGGTGATTGGCGGGCAAGCGAGTGAAACCAAACCATCCCCTTTCCAGTCCGTGGAAAAATTGTCTTGCACAAAACCAGTCCCTTGTACCAAAAAAGATTTGGCACCTCTGGCCTAAAGGGAGAAACCAGCTCTTATTTGATCCAAAACTGATGGATTGGTCCGTGCTACTCATAGAAGTCAGTAAACAGCCGCAATGCCAACCCTGAAGCTGGCCTGGCCGAAGCCATCTTGGAGCTTCAGTGCTGCCACACTGGAGCTGAAGGATAGGGAAGGGGGATTAGAGATAGCTGGGGTTGTGTAATCAAAATAAAATACTTTTTTTCTGATGTCACCAGACCAGTGGACGCTGCCTTGATTGGGCCATGTGCAATTGCAATTGCAAAATGGTCTGCTTATGTTTTATCCCAGAATCTCCAATGCAGGGTCAGCCTGTTATTGACTGGCTGGATAAAGCTGGATCAAAATGTTCTTATAAACTTATATAAACAACCTATTAGGACGTGTACATATAAACCTTTACTTGGAGGTGATATAGAGATAGGACAAACAAAAAATATTATAAATGGGTGAAAAATGTTAAATAGTTACAGCACAACAATGGGAAGAATTATGGTTTAACTCTATAAGATTTACACGGTTATAATTTAAAGGTAAATTGATACAAAATGTTCAATAGATATTATACAAATCCATCAATAATATCCAAGTTAGATAAATCATATTGTACAGGCAGTCTTTGCTTAATCATCAGTCACTTAGCAATTGTTTAAAGTTACAATGGATACCCACCAAACCTGGTTCTGAAGTTCTGGCTATTGCAACCTGTCAGTCATGTGATTACATTTTGGGCAGTTGGCAATAGGCTCGCATGTGTGGCCATTGGCAGCTGCAAGTGGCAATGATTTGGGGCATTCTTTGCTAGATTCTGGCATTTACTTCCAATTATCAGCAAAAAAATCATCATTGGATAAAATTGATTTATTTTCACAACACCATGTTCACTAAATGACCATCACATTTGCTTAATGACCGTGGCATTTGCTTAACAACCACTGCAAAAAAGGTCATAAAATTGGGCATAGCTATTAAGATTCAAGTAAGAATATTTAATGTTGGACACAATTGCATTAATAGAAAAAATGCAATGTTTTATCCTAGGATATTTTAAATATGCTCCAAAGAAGGCAACTGTTTTGGAAATGGGGGACTTCAATTGTTGAATTTCACATGCATCAAGAGGTTTCAGGCAATCCTAGAAGGTTTTAACAACACAGCGGGTTTTTAACCCATTACAATTGTTAATTGATTAAGTACTTGTGATCCATCTCACATATAACCTGCATTTGCATAATCAACATCTCGTCCCCTGCTTCCCCCCAACCAGGGATGGGTTCTAACTTACCTCGCCGCCGGTTTGCTTCCTCCTGCACCGCGTGGCTGCGCACGCATTGTGTGCCGCATGGCCATGCCACGAGGCCGCGCATGTGCAGTGCCAAAAACTCGGCTTCTGCGCATGCGCAGAAGGAAAGCAAGCAAAAAAATAGCAAAAAAAAAAGAGCCGAAAACAAGATGGCGGTGCATGCACAGTGCCAGAAACTCGGCTTCTGCGCATGCGCAGAAACAAAACAAGCAAAAAATAGCAAAAAAAGGCCAAAAACAAGATGGTGGTACATGCACAGTGCTGAAAACTCGGATTCTGCGCATGCACAGAAGCAAAAAAAAAAATCAAAAATAAATTCCAAAAAAAAGATGGCAGCGTCCACGGACCAGCACCAAAAGAATCGGCTCCGTGACATCACCACCGGTTTACTACTGGTTCTATAGAACTGGTGCGAACTGGGAGGAACCCACCTCTGCCCCCAACCTCATCCCAGTTTAAATCCTACATCATCTTAGAACCGGTAGTGGCGGTGGCAGGAGGCTCGGCCCACCCACCCGGGACGCTTCTGTGCATGCGCAGAAGCATTGTGTGCATGAGCGTGCACGTGAGTGCGTGCACGAACCGGTAGCAACGGGTTTTAGAACCCACTACTGCTTTTCAGGATAGATGGTTTCCATGAATCCTCACATGATCCTGTACAAATAGTTGAAATTCTTTAACCACTATTTTATTGATAGTTTTTCTGACAGGAGATGTAAACCCTCAGTGTACCGTAGTGTTTATTGTGTAGCGTACATGTGTGAAAGCGTTTATCATTGCCAGTTATCCATGAGTTATCTGACAGTTTTCTATCATTAGTATCTTCTACCAAAGCTTTTACCAAAGCTACCTATCTGCCAAAGCTCCATTCTTTACTTTTCATGGAAATTGATTCCTCTTAAACCATCTCTGTGGTTTCTTTTATGGCCTTCCAAAAATTAAGCAGTCACAAACCAGGGTAGGTAACAATAATAGGTACAATTTATTACAGCCAACAGACTCAACATAGATCTGACTAAATTAAAACAATAATAGTTACACTGATAAATGGCTGTCACAGACAAGAGAGGGTCGACCTATTTTCCAAAGCACTTGAAGACAGGACAAGAAGTAATGGGTGGGAGCTCATTAAAGAGAGATCCAACCTAGAACTAAGAAATTTCCCAACAGTGGGAACAATTAACCAGTAGCATGGCTTGTCTCCAGAGGTTGTGGGTGCTCCATCACTGAGCGTTTTCAAGAAGAGATTGGAGAGAAATTTGTCCAGAATGGCATAGTATCTCTGGCTTGAGCAGGGGATTGGACTAGATGACCTCAAAGTCCCTTCCAACCAGGGGTGGGTTCCTCCCGGTTCGGACCGGTTCTCCCAAACTGGTAGCGGCCCGCTGGTGACATCACGATGATGTCACCGAACCGGATCGGTCGGTGCCGGTCCGTGGGGGCCGCAATCTTTTTTTTTTGAATTTTTTTTTTGAATTTTTTTTAAAATTTTCCCCCTTCTGAGCATGCGCAGAAGCTGACTTCCGGCACTGTGCATATGGTCACCATCTTTTTTTTTTGACTTTTTTTGATTTTTTGGGGATTTTTTGGGGATTTTTTCCTACTGCGCATGCGCGCGCGCATGAGGTGCGCGCGCACCCACGAGGCACACGCATGAGGCACGGGAGGGAGCGAACCAGCAGTGAGGTAAGTAGGAACCCACCCCTGCTTCCAACCCTGTTATTCTATGTTCTAAATGTAAAAAAATTAAGTCATAAATGTATATGTACATAGCCAGGACACTTCAAGCATTGTGCTTTAATGTGTTATTTGTGTCCTTAATTTGACAGCCACCACCAGAAATGTAGTTGTTGAGAGAGCTACATTGTAAATTCTATCAGACAGTTTACTATCTGGCATAGTAAAAAAAAAAAAAACCAGATTAAGTCCCAACAGCCTCCCTCACAGAAATTACAAATCAGAAGAGCATTTCTCCACTGACTCTATCTCATTATTATTCCAAGGGCAAAGCCTTTGTGCAAAAGGAATTCCCTCAAACCTGTCCTTCAGCATCTGGGAAGGGAGAGCATTTAATCTAGAGCTGGTGAAAGCATCTGGTATTTGCTATTATCCTTTAAATAAGGTGCCAGCCAAAAGAGTCTACATTGTGAGATGATTTAGCCTTAACTATTAGTTCCTGTCCTGAGATGTCCCCTAATACCAATGTGTGTGGAGTTTTTTAGAATAACAATTTAATCCAAGAGGTACTGAAGTCATTCAAAATTCAAGATGGTATTTTTCTTTTAAAGACATACATTTAAGTAGGAATTTTACTGCAGCTAACTATGATTTGCTTTTAAGGGAGCATTGTTGAGTCAGGCAGAATAACAACATTTGGAACGCAGCTTGGGTCATTTAAAAAGGCCATTAAAATATTACCTGCAAAACATTCAAATCATTGGAGTTTGCCTTAATACAAGTGTTAAAAACCAGGACCTGCCTCAGCTATCTTCTCAGGAAAGCATGACTCTTGAAACAATTGGCATTTCAAAAGGAACTTTTACTGAGAGAAAGTGATGGCAGAGAAGTCTGAAATCACACGCGAAGCGTTACACTAATTTTTCCCTTCAACCCCCACCCCAATGCCCCATGTCCACCGGTGGCCAATAAGATGCTGCAAAGGTGTTTTGAGAACTCCGAGGTGGGGTGGTGATAACAGGTCTTCCTTGGGGCACTGGGACCTTGGTAACAAGCTGAAACTGGCTGAGAGGGAGTCTGTCCAGATGTCAAGGTTCCAAGTAATACATCCCCTTCAATGAGAACTCCAAGGCAGGCATATTTCTCAAATAACATTTTATTGGGACATATCAAATTGGCACAGACTTGATGGAAAACCGGCTCTAGGTTCCCGCCGATTTTACACCAAATTACAAGTAAAACTTTGTCACTTCCCCCCCAGAGTCTCTAGTCACATGGTCCAATCAGCATGTAGTCCAGCTGCTTGGTGACCTCAGTCTCCACCTTTCAAACACCTGCACAAATGTCCTTGATTCCCAGGGGAAAGAATTTTATTTTGGCTACAACACTCCAGCTATCTCTATACCCCACTCTCTGGCCTGTTAGCTCCAGGCTGTGTCAGCCCTGAAGCAACGCGAAGAGAAACCTCCTTAGAGGAAAGCTACAAAAAGAAAATTGCCACAGTTAGGCCAGCTTCAGGGTTGACACCAGATGGCCTATGTCCCCTTCCTAATTCCCAAGCGGTTATATCCAAAGTGAAAGCATGCAAAGTATTCAAACCATGAAGCCTCTCCCCTCCCATTTAGAATGGCAGCATTCCGACAGGGATCTGACACTTCCCCTTACAGGAAATTGACTTTCCTGTCCCTTGAACCTTTCCAACCCAAGCTTTTAGTTATTTTCATAACAAGAGTTAATATAATGCCACAACATCAAATACTGTACTGTTGACACAAAACACCAATAGATTCTTACAAGTATCTGAGATAAATGCAGCTTTTCTACCTGTCTTATTACGCCTTCTCTAAATGTTTCATTAGTCCTGCTGCCCTTTTTGGAATAGCAGGTTGCAGCTTCTTATTTCACCATTTTGTTACTAAACTAACAAGGAGAGATTATTTGTAGCACCAGAAACCGTGGTATTTATTGCAATTATTTATATGTCACCTTTCATGATGTAAATAGAATAGAATTCTTTACTGGCCAAGTGTGATTAGACGCACACGGAATTTGTCATGGTGCATAAGTTCTCAGTGTACATATAACCATAGTGATAGATCATTATCATAGTCATAATTCCAAAATATCAACTACATAACTGTTTAAACTGGTTTTACTTGTGGCCTTTTGCATTTCTGTTTTCTAATATTACTGTTGCAATTCCCTGCCCAGGGTCTATTAAAATGGAGATGGTTTATAAATACTTTGAATCAAACCAACTAACAATCAACAACTATCCAGGATTCTTGCTGTGGGCTTGGGGACAACTGCAGCAGGTTCAAAATTTCCATTGCTAAGCAAGAATGTTTTTAGTTTTGCCCCATTTTACAACCTTTTTTTACCACAGTTGTTAAGAGAATCACTGCAGTTGTTAAGTGAATCATGTGGCTGTTAAGCGAATCCGGCTTCCCTTATTGACTTTGCTTGTCAAAAGACAGCTGGGAAGGTTAAAAATGATGTTCACATGACCCTGGGGCAGTGCAACTCTCATAAATACTTATCAGTTGCCAAACACCTGAATTTTGATCGCGTGTCCGTGAGGATGCTACAACGGTTGTAAATGTGAAAAATGGTCATAAGTCACTTTTTTCAGTGCTGTTGTAACTTTGAATAGCCACCAAATGAATGGTTGTAAGTTGAGGACTACCTGTAGTCAGTAATAACCCCTTGAGGAAAGAGGGGAACGCCTACATGGGGTTAATATCAGCGGTGGGTTGCTCCCAGTTTGACCCGGTTCTTAGGACCGGTAGCACCGGCAGCGGGAGGCTCTGCCCACCCGCCCGGGACGCTTCTGCGCATGCGCAGAAGCGTTGCGTGCACGCACGAGCGCGAACCGGTAGTAATGGGTTTTAGAACCCACTACTGGTTAATATCCGCAGAGGCTTCCAGATATTGAGACCCAGAAAATATGTTCCTGTGGTTGCCCCATGGAGCTGTGAATGTTGCCCCATGGAGCTGAGTGATAAAGCTTAGCAGCTGCAAGAAAAAAATAAGACTAACATCAATATTTGCAAATCTGTCATGATTATGGCCTTATATATTGGGAGACAATTCACACTGCAGTAGCTGGAAATTTTCAAATAAATAAATGGTGGGGAAGACTAGAACTGCTATCCCTACTGACTTTGCACCAAATATGTTGACTCATAAAATAAAATCTGGTTTAGAGGTGTATTTTCAGGATAGCCTTTATAGTATACCACATTTTGTAATTGTCTGTGTAGTCTGAAACACGCTTCTTCTCCAATCTTTGCCTAATGCATCCTTTCCTTTAAATCATCTAATATTTATACACAATTTATTCAGTTTTATCTTCCTTTGCAGAAAGAGAAGCAGCTATGTTATTTCCTGCTGCTTTCCCTCTGCCACACCAGTGTTCCTCTCAGCAGATCAGGTTATTTCATATACAAAGAAATCCATGGTCTTTTAGAAGCAAACAAATGTGTTATGGCTTCTTGGGTCTATATCATAAGATGCATGGTGTTGTTCTACCCCAGCTACGAACCACGAAGAACTCAGCACACACAAAGTCGATGCAAACCTTATTTTATTAAAGAAAGACTACTAATAAGCTGTCTTAGTAGTTTGTTCAAACAAAAATATGGTTTCAATCAGTCTTTTATGAATAAGGGCTGTTAATTCAAATTCATTAACAGCCGACAAGAGTCCAAGGTAAAATAACTCAATTCTTGATGCAATAGTCTTTCCGATATCAGTAATCTTACTGTGGTTTGGCAAGACGCCCAGAAGCAATTAGCAGAACAGATAACACAGGAAAACTATAGCCAAAGAGACGTTTTCTGAATCCGATACACGAGGTGATTATGAAGAGTTGTTTCCTGCAAATTACTTCAACCATCATCATCCCTTAAATAGGCTAGGGGCATGGCCAATTAGCCCCAAGCCTTACTCCGGAGGAGACCTTCTCCTCAGGAACCATTCCTGCCTTTTGGCCACTCTGCGTGCCCGTGCATTGAGAATAGGCTCCTCCTCTTCTTCCTCTTCACTGATGGCAGGCCACCGCCGCATCACCACAACAGCCTCTTCGCTGTTGGAGTCCACAACCAGCTGCACGGGTCGCTGGCGGGCCACAACAGGTGTATTACAGAGGTGGGTTCCTACCGGTTCTAACCGGTTCTTTAGAACCATTAGTAAATCGGCGATGACGTCATGGAGCCAGTTCTGTCGGTGTCTCCATGGGTGCCGCCATCTTGGATTTTGCTTCTGCGCATGTGCAGAAGCTATTTTTTGATTGCTGCAGGCACGCGCAAAGCGCACATGCGCGCCCGGTGCAACCCTGAGCAAATCGGCAGCAAAAGGATCCAGAACCCACCCCTGGTGTATTACCTTGAGAGAGGAAAAACAGGAATCCTTTCATGTCTCAATCAGCATGTTAAAGTCAGGAAGACGATTAACTGAAGTTCAGAGGCTGCTTCTCTACTGCACTCCAGTTTGTATTCCACTTCCCGCAATCATTTCCCTACTAGCCACACTTTCTAGGAATACTTATCCCAAATATTTGGAGGCCATCAAGCTGCTATCATTTGCAAGCAAAACAGTTTAAAAAACAGGACTCATTCCTTTAAACAGAGATTAGCAACTTATTAGAAATGAAAAGAAGTTTCATTTCTAATAAGAATGTGAATATTCCTTTGAGCAGTCCATCCATTTTCCCAATGATATCTCCAGAGAAAATGAGGAAGAGCTCACTGTGACTGAAATCCAAATTGAGCAGTAAGTAAAAGAGCAGGAAAAACAAGTGGATGACAAAAAGAAAAATGCTGGATGAAGAAACAAACTCGCTAATGCTGTTTTTGGACAAATTCAGCAAAACGAAAGCTAAGAATGGCATGGCAGGAGAAATGTGATTTAATTGGAGTAAATGAGGCTTGGCTGTAGAAAGAAAACAATATGATACTAAAACATGAGGATGGCATTGACTGAAAATGATTTCAGAGAATTCGGTGCTATGGCAGGAGGTTGTTGATGAGTGAATATTTATATATCTGTTATTGCCATTAAAAATCTATTATTACATATGGGAACAAAATGTGATTTTCTTATGTAAAACCTGACTACACGATCTTTTTGCCTGCCTGTGGCAAATCAAGACAGTTGTGTTCTTGGGCATCTTTGACAAATGGTTGAAGAAAGAGGATTCAATCTTTTACTGCCCCTGAGCCAGGGGTGAAATGCTCCCGGTTCGGCCCGGTCCGGGCGTACTGGTAGCACCGCCTGCCAGTGGTTCGGAGAACTGGTAGTGATGGCAGTGCGAGGCTCCGCCCACCTGCCCGGATGCTGCCATTTTGGTTTTTTACTCTCTGCGCATGCGCAAAGCATTCTGCACATGCACAGAGGGTGAAAAAGCCCATGCGCGAGCGGACCGCGAGTGAAAAAGCACGTGGGCGGAGCGAGCGCTTCCGAATTGGTAGGGAAGGTAAGTAGATTTCACCTCTGCCCTGAGCTAAGAGGAAAAAGGGTGGGCTCGGAGGTGCTATGACAAGGACCTGCTCTGTTCCCAGCTGCCATCTTGAATTGTGTTGCATATTGTTGCCTTTTCAAAAATAGGAATTAGCCAGCAATGTCATTTTCTTCTTCAAGTATAGTTTTCAAAATAGAGCTGCTGCCTTAGGACTTCCTCCCTCCCTCCCTCCCTCCCTCCCTCCCTCCCTTCCTTCCTTCCTTTGCAAAATGTAATATTATTCTTCCTCTTAAAACCAAATGCTGATTTATGACTTGCTCAAGCTGTTCCTCTATTGTATTCTGAAGAAGTTAATTTTGGACTGATTCTGTACATTACTTTTTGTACTCTGGTATTCATAACCAATTACAAAATACAAACAGAGGGACTTAGTCAAGTGTGAAGTGTATGCATATATAGGACTAGCATACCTCTCTTATAAATGTGGTTAAAGTCTGTAATGTTATCTCAACTTATATAAGAACTCCTAAAATCAATCAAACTGTAATCTAACACAGAGAATTTGCACATCACACAAATATCAAGATTTGTAGTTTGCTTGGTCTGCTGCATGTAAGTTACAATCACAATGCAAAGCTTCGAGAAGATAAAGTTCTATCAATATAGCTCACTCCTCTTGTAAAATGCTTCTATACCCATGTTCAAATTAATTGTCTCAAATCCTGCTGTTGCTGTCTTTTCCCAGTTTGCTGTAAGACAGCTACTCCATCACTGCTGGCGGTGCTGCAGTTGCATTCTAGAAGTGGCCAATTATGGGGAATGTATTGCAGAGTGAAAAAGAAAAAAGAAGAGGCGAAGCTATCAGTTTGATGGATCTCCAGATTGTGCTAAGCAAGTGTAATGTAGCAAACTGTATCAGGCCTGAATTGGTGAATTCTGACTTCAAACCATGGTGTTCCCTCGATCACCCTGGTCCAATACCCAATTTTCATTCTAACTTGTCTTATTAAAGAATCATAGGACTGTAAGGGACTTTGGAGGTCGCTTTGGAGGTCTTTTAGATTAACACCCTGCCCATGGCAGGAGCAGAGGTGGGTTCCTCCCAGTTCAGACCAGTTCACCCGAACCAGTAGCAACCCGCTGGTGATGTCACGGTGACGTCACGGAGCCGGTTCGGTGGGTGCCGGTCCATGGACGTCGCCATTTTAAAAAAAAAAAATTGGGGGGAATTTTTTTTAAAAAAATTTCTTCTGCGCATGCGCAGAAGCCGAGTTTCCAGCACTGCGCATGCGTCACCATCTTGTTTTTGCTTTTTTGGGGGGGAACTTTTTTTATTTTTTGGCACTGCGCATGTGCGCACGCGCAAAGCGCACGCGCACCCACGAGGTGCGGCCACGCAGCGTGGGAGGAAGCAAACTGGCAGCGAGGTAAGTTAGAACCCACCCCTGGGCAGGAGGCCTTAAATCATCCCAGACAAATAGTTGCCCAATCTCTTCTTGAAAAACCCCAGCAGTGATGCACCCACAACTCCAGGAGGGAAACTGTTCCATTGGTTAATTGTTCTGACAGTCAGGAAGTTTCTCCTTAGTTCCAGGTAGGATCTCTCTTTAACAAGCTTCCACCCATTACTTCTTGTCCTACCTTCAGGAGCTTTGGAGAATAAGTTGACCCCCATCTTTCTGTGGCAGTCTCTCATGTACTAGAAGACAGCTGTCATGACCCCCCTAATTCTTCTCTTCATTAGGCTAGACATACCTAGTTCCCTTAATCATTCCTCATACGATTTATCCTGCAGACACCTTATCCTCTTAGTTGCTCTTCTCTGCACTGTTTCTAGGATCTCAGTACCTTTTTTGTATTCCCAGGGTGGCCTCACTTGTGCAGCATAAAGCGGTACTGTCACTTCTCATGATCTTGATGCTGTCCCTCTGTTGATACAGCCTAGGACTGAATTGGCTCTTTTGGCATTTGCAGCATGTTAGGACTCTGTCCAAACGGTTGGGTTAGTTAATATAAACAAGCCACAAATCACTGTTTAATGTATATCTGTAATATTGCTTTAAATGCATTGGTGCATTCTGACTGGCAGTAACGGCCATAAGAGGGAGCTAGAGAACATGGTTAGTTCTTTCTCTTTTGCTGATTCATTGCTGAGTGACTTCGTGTCTGAAAGTAAGCTCTGTGTGTGGCTAGCTATCTGTGATAGTAGAGATTCTTTGTTTGCTGATTAAGACAAAGAAAGGCTGGTAAGAAGACTGCTGTACTTCTGAATACTGACTGATAGAACGTGTATGATTCGGACTGTTATTTGGACTGTGCTATCTCTTTAAGTAAACTACTTTTATACACTTTAACGTATCTGTGTATTGACTGAATCATTACTCATATCTACTGCAACATTACGGTGAACTGTGCAAACCTTCAGGGCCCAGAGGTTACTCTGCACAATTCCTTAACACAGCATACTGTGGCTCATAAATGAGTGGTGTTGACTAG
>QLTV01014916.1:3918927-3931458 GCA_003457575.1 Thermophis baileyi | reverse complement strand
TTAGAACTTCGCCGTATTCGATCCAACCTAAGCATAGTACATCAAATTATCCGCTACAATGTCCTATCTGTCTATGAATACTTCTGCTTCTACCACAACAATACACGAGCACACAATAGATACAAACTTAATGTAAACCGCTCCAACCTCGACTGCAGAAAATACGACTTCAGCAACAGAGTGATCAATGCCTGGAATTCACTACCTGACTCTGTGGTTTCTTCCCCAAACCCAAAAAACTTTAACCTTAGACTGTCTACTGTCGACCTCACCCCATTCCTAAGAGGTCTGTAAGGGGCGTGCATAAGCGCACCAGCGTGCCTACCGTCCCTGTCCTACTGTCCTATTGTCTTCATCTATCTGTATTCACTTTGATTATGTTTATGATTATACCTATACCTGCTATCTTGTACATGTTTGACAAATAAATAAATAGTAAATAGTAAATAAATAGTTACTACTGCTGAGCTAGGTACTGCCTATTTGATACCTGGGCATTTGATTTTTCCTGGTTAGATGCAGGACCCTACTTTTCTCACCATTGAACTGCATTCTTGTTAGCTAAGGCCCAATGCTGAAGTCTCTTCAAGATCCTTCTGAACCTTGAGTCTATTCTCCAAAGTGCTAGCTATTCCCCCTAACTTGATGTCATCTGCAAATTTGATAAACTCTTCTTTTATCCCCTCATCTAGATCATTTATGAAGATGTTGAAGAGCACTGGCCCCCAAGACAGAACCTTGAGGTACCCCACTGCATGCTTCCCTCCAGGGAGATGTACTTCCATAGCCGACTACCTGCTGAGTCAGCCAGTTACAAATCCATCTGGTGATAGTACTGTCTCAGTAGTGGGTTGTAAAAGTCTTTACTACCGGTTTGCGCGTGTGCTCGCGTGTGCGTGCAATGCTTCTGCGCATGCGCAGAAGCATCCCGGATGGGTGGGCGGAGCCTCCCGCCGCCGCTACCGGTTCTAAGAACTGGGCTGAACCGGGAGCAACCCACCGCTGTACTGTCTATCCTATATTGTTCTTAGTTGTAGGCTGTGATCTACTTTGTCAAATACCTTAATGAAGTCTAAGTAAACTATGTCCACAGAATCTTCCTTATCCAGTAATTTAGTCACTTTGTCAAAGAAGGCAATAAGATTCATCTGGCATAACAAACCCATGCTGGCTTCTAGTAATTGTCTTGTTGTTTCTAGGTATTCATAAAATGCACTTCTTGATTATCTTTTCCAGGACTTTCCCATGTATTGCTGTCAGGCCAATTGGTCTATAGTTTCTGCGATCCATTTCCCCCCCTTTTTGTAAATTGGAACTACATCAGTTCTTTTTCAGTCCTCCGGTATTTTCCCGGTGCTCCAGGAGCACTGAAATATTTTGTTTAGTGATTCAGAGATCACATCTGTCAGTTCCTGCAGAACCCCGAGTTGTAATCCATATGGTCCTTGTGATTTGTCCTTGTCCAGGATGAGAGGGAGTATCTTACTATTTCCTTGTCTATTTTGACTTGTATACCTGTTCTGTCTCCCTCAGTGCTGCTTTTGAAAAGTTGGACTATTTTTTCCTTTCATGTGAAGACAGATGCAAAGAATGAATTAAACAGTTCTGCTTTCTTCCTGTTACCTGTCACCTCCTTGTCATTTCCCCCCATTAGTGGACCAATCATTTCCTTGACTTTTTTTCTTGTTTCTTACATATTGAAATAAACTTTTTAAAATTATATTGGCATTTGTTGCATGTCTTCGTTCATTTTGAGCCTTAACTTTCCTGACTTTGTCCTTGGGGATTTGGGCTATTTGCTGGTATTCTGTTCTATGTCCTTCTTTCCATTTTTCATACTTGTCCTTGTTTTTCTCTCTGTTTGTCAGAGAGTTCTTTATGCAACCATGCTGGTTTTGTCTGGGGTCTCTTGTTTTTCTTTCTCTATGGTTTGTGTTTGATTGTAGTTTTATGATCTCATTTTTCATGGTTTCCCAAAAATCTTGAATTGTTTTTCCCTTTAGGATTTCCATCCATGCAATCTTTCCTACTCTCTTAGTTTGTTGAACTCACCTCTCTTAAAGTCTAAAACATTAGTTTGACTTGGTTCAATTAGGTATGCCTGCATTATGTTGAATTCTAGTATGACATGGTCACTATCCTTCAAGTTTCCTATAATTTCTACCCCTTCTATTATTTCATCCCTATTGGTTAGAATTAAGTCCAGTATAGTTGACCTTCTAATTCCCTCTTCTACCTTTTCAGTAAGTTGTCAGCTAGGCATGTCAGGAAGCTATTTGATCTCCCACTTGCTGCAGTGTTTGTCTCCCAGTTGATTTCAGGGTAGTTAAAGTCCCCCATTATTACAGTGTTGTGTTTCCTGCATACTTTATTTAATGATTAGCAAAGAATTCATCAGTATGCTTGGTTGGGTGGCCTGTAGTAATGAAACAAACAAAATGTTAAAAAGTTATGATATTTATGTAGTTACTTACCAAGCACATCTAAATTATATTAAAGGAACCAAAACATCTTTACAATCCCCAAGGCATGTTACAACTTTTGAGCACCCCTAATGTTTGGAAATTGAAAGTTGAAAAATTTGACACGCTCTACGTAGTATACACCTATAGCAATATTATGTCTTTTAATTTCCACCCAAATGCATTTGAGGAAACTTTCATCCTTGGTGCTGTGCATTTCTGTAGAGGTATAGTGATTTCTTACATACAGTGCAACTCCCCCTCCTCTTTTGTTGGCTCTGCAGTTTTTGTTTTTTTTTAAATATACCCTTCTAGAAGAATGTTCCAATCATGGAACATACTTATGTACATATATAATGGTTACTATGTATAACCCTAACCCTAACTCTAACCCTAATCTTATATAGTGAAATAGGTTTGGTGGAGTTAGTGCAACATTATGTGACTAGACTTTGAAAATGAGAACCTTCACTTCCTTCCTTGCCTGCTTGTAACTTGCATTTTGTGAAGGTTTATTCTCTCAACTGTGTCTGATGGTTAAGGGATATTTCTGATATAACCCAAAGCATGACTGTGGAGCCTTGATATTATTCAGCCATGTGTGGATTACATACTTGACAAGTAAATATAACACTTTGAAAGATGTATGACTTTCCAGCTACTTTCTAGATTTTAAAGATATATTAGAAGCAAGGATACTAAAGGAAGCGTAAATTGACATTGGTCCCTGTTAAGAAGTAGTGAGGCTTTTAGCATGGAGATTCTATCAAATCTATGTTGAAATAATATTAAAAAGTCAGCAACAAGTAATGGCCATATTACAGGGCATTGCATTTCTAGATAGCTGATACTGTATAATGCATAGCTTTCCAGAAATGTAACCTTATGTATTGCAGATGTTATGCATCACTTACTTCTTGAGATTATGTTTGTTGTTTGTTTGGTGTTAACATCAGACCCATAAAATTGTATAAGCCAGAACTGGCATCAATTATATTCTGTCAGGCAGTCCTATTACCTCTATTATTACTGTGATTTGATGATATATTTTATTTTTTATTGCCAATCTATCTTTCAACCTGTCTTTTTAATGACTACTGTCTAATTTACAATGTGCTTGCAATGCTATTGGATGTCCAAATAAAATGAAAGAAGGTAAACAGTTCTTACACTAAATTATTTAAGCTACAGCTGAAAGGGGAAAAAAAAACACCCCATGTTTGGTATGAAGCAGAGAGAGTGAAATGATGCATATATGGATACTTTAACTCAACATTTGTGTTCTTCAGAAAAGGGAAGAAGGAGGAAAAAATGGCCTTGAATTAAACTCCAAAGCAGCTATTATTCAAACTTACATTCCAAAATGGAAATGTTTAAAAAATAAACAAACAAGAAACCCCGTCTGTGTTTCAATTGTAGCAATAGCAATAGCACTTAGACTTATATACCGCTTCACAGTGCTTTTACAGCCCTCTCTAAGCGGTTTACAGAGTTAGCATCTTGCCCCCAACAATCTGGGTCCTCATTTTACCCACCTCGGAAGGATGGAAGGCTGAGTCAACCTTGAGCCTGGTGAGATTCGATCTGCCAAGCTGCTGGCAGCCAGTGATCAGCAGAAGTAGCCTGCAGTACTGCACTCTAACCACTGAGCCACCGCGGCTCTTGCAAAACTTGTAGCTTGCAAAACTTGCAAGGAATTAAGTTGATGAGTCCAGTGGTTTCTAGATGAGACAAAACTGCAACGTAAATAATAAGCAGATGACTCTGAATTTCATGGCCGTGATGTGAATGGTCAAAGCTCCCTTTTTATTCTGATACTGTAGTATAAATGTTGATACTTTATTTTATTTCAAAACAATGATATTTATATAAACTTAAATTCTTAACATTCTACTGTTTAGATATCTTAGAATATTGGATATAAAAAGAGGAAAAGAAAGGTGAATATTGTGTCATTATTAGTTAGAGTTTAAGATATCAGCGTTATGGGCATTATGATTATTTGGCTTTTTAATTCAAAGTTAACATTAGAAAGGAAGACATATAGGAAGACCATACAGCAAGGTGTATTTGTTATGTAATAAAGTTTTTGGTTGTAGGTGAAATGAGTTGAGAGAGAGAGAGAGAGAGAGAGAGAGAGAGAGAGAGAGAGAGAGAGAGAGAGAGAGAGAGAGAGAGAGAGTTTATGCACCTCAGTAGAAAGAAAAAAATAGATGAAAAAAACAACTTTAATAAATTTGAAATATTAAAAAGTATACAAGAAACAAGGCAAAAATATTTTTAAAAAGTTATTGCATTGATGATTTCTCTCTTTTTACGTGCATGCTATTTTATAATATTTATAAGCATTTAGACCCCTTTAAAAGCAGAGCAGTAGTGATTATTGTTATTGTGCTGTGTGATATATTGTTTATATGGGAACCATTATTGCTCACATTTAGTTAAATTAAATTCCTATAATATATTGTCATTTTAGATAGATAGCTTGATTAATGCCTCAAGTTCTCTATATTGCACTAGGCAGATCACCTGCACATATATGGTTTCACTTCTGCTCGTAGTAGCATAGCTAACGTAGCTATCAGGGGTGAGTTCCGGTTTTCGTCACTGCCGGTTTGCTCAGTGGCGCAGCACGCGGGTGCCCATGCGCTTCACGCATGCGCAGTGCTAAAACAAAGCTTCTGCGCATGCACAAAAGCGAAAAACAAGATGGTGCTGCCTATGGCGCTGCCAAAAGAACCGGCTTGTGGCCAGGCTGCCGTTACTGCCAATTCGGAGAACCAGTCCCTATTTTTACTACCGGTTCTATAGTACCGGTCCGAACCGGCAGGAACCCACCTCTGGTAGCTATGGCACGTCTTTGAACATCTGCTCTAAGTAGGTTCCTGAACCTACTGCTGTGCTTGGTGAGAAGTCTGACAAAAGTCACCTTACATGACCTCATGAGGCAAGCATAGAACATAGAAGCATAGAGCTGGAAGAAACCTCAGAGGTCTTCTAGTCCAACCTTCTGCTCAAGGCAGGAGACCCTTACACCATCCCAGTCCAATGGTTGTCCAGTCTATTCTTCAAACTTCTAGTGATGGAGCATCCACAACTCTAGGAGTGAGGGATTCTTGGGGCTTTCTGAGCTTGTTTGTTTTCTTGCAGACATTTCATTACCCAAACTAGGTAACATCATCAGTGCCAGTAAAACGTCTGCAAGAAAACAAACAAGCTCAGAGAGCACCAAGGACCCCTCCATTCAACTCTGAGATAGAAATTTTCTCCTTTATTGGTACAACTCCAGGAGGCAAGCTATTCCATTGATTAAGTTGTTCTCACCATCAGAAAATGTATCCTTATTTATAGATTGGATCTCTCTTCCACCCATTGCTTCTTGTCCTGCTCTCTGCTACTTTGGAGAATAAGTTGATTCACTCTTCACTGTGACAGATCTGTGACATCCCCTCAAGTACTAGAGCCCAAAATTGCTCTCTCCTTGCTCCTTCAGAGAGCTCCACAGAGGCTGGGAGACGAGAACCTCCAGCTCCCTCCATGCTTAAATCTTGACAGCTGAAATCTCAACAGGCATGGAGCCAGAAATCCCTCTGTCCCCATCTCCATGAGTGCCCTGCAGAGACACAGAGAGAAGGAATTTAATCTCTATGTCTGCCACAGGGATAGAGCTCAAAATCCCTCCTCCCCTGTAGATCCACAAGGAGAGAGAAGGATTCTGTTGACTTAATGACCTGTGAGATGACTTAACAACCACAATGGGGAGTGCCAGGATTGCAGTCATTGAACAAAGGGGTTATGTGGACAACTTGCTTAATGACTGCTTTGTTCAATGATCAAGACTGCAATCCGAGTTGTGGTAGTTAAGCAAGAACTGCCTGTAAATGTAGGCAAATCTAGTACACTACATTTTTTCCAGTTAATATATCAGTAAATTCAAAAAGATCCATCCAAAATAACAACACGACCCATTTTATTTCAATTTTGTAGCTCTTTCTTCTTCTGTACAGAACAATCTTTCTCTGTAATCCATTCAGATGGTTGCAAATTTCTTCAGTACTTTAAACAGTTTCTTTTGTGAATTCAACAAAAAGGAATTATTACAATTGTTCTCTGGGAATGTCATTTTTATTTCTTTCTTAATTTTTAAAGTTTTCTCTTTATATCTGATGACAAGTTCTTATTCAGAGTCTCATTTATATTTTTCTTGGGTAGACTTTTCAGCGTATCTTGTTCTGTTAACTGTCAGGGTTCCGACGGATGCCCTAATTAAATCATGAGCCTCGAGCCAAGCTTCAAAAGAAATCCAGTTATTTATTAGGAGCTCCATGTCGGCACGTACCCAAATGAAGCCAACTCTGACCCCATGTAATTTACGGCCCTAATCATGACCTTTCCCCCCTCCCCCAGGGTGTGTCATTAATCACATTCGCCAACGGAGCAACTTCGCGGGTTGTAGAAATCACTCCCCTCCAGCCGCTGTGGGTAACCCTGGGAGACAGCCTTGAGAAAGATATGTCTGGAATGTGCTCCTGTCTTTGGCTGCCATGTTAGTTCGTCAGTTTCCCATCCCCCTGCCTATGGCAACTCAAGCAGGCCAGGGATGCTTTGAGAGTTGACATTAACACCTTCTCCTGGGAACAATCTGTTCCCAAGAAGACACAATATAGCTGACCTAATTGAATTAAATTCCTGATGCAGACCCTGGTGCAGTTCCTTAAAGATGTCTCTGAACATTGTAATAAGTTAACAAAATAATTTCAAAATCTTAATATTCAAGTTCTAATTTTCTGAGCCCTTATCTTTTTGCAGCCAAAATTTTATCTTGCTTTTTGCTGTTTAAGTTCTTATGGATTATAAAAATATATCTTCATGTTAATAGAATAGAGTAGAATAGAATAGAATAGAATAGAATAGAATAGAATAGAATAGAATAGAATAGAATAGAATAGAATAGAATAGAATAGTTGGAAGGGAACTTGGAGATCTTCTAGTCCAACACCCTGCTCAGGCAGGAAACCCGATACCATTTCAGACAAATGGTTGTCCAATCTTTTCTTAAATACTTCCAGTATTGGAGCATTCACAACTTCTGGAGGCAAGTTGTTCCACTGGTTAATTGTTCTAACTGTCAGGAAATTTCTCCTTAGTTCTAGGTTGCCTCTCTCCTTGATTAGTTTCCATCCATTGCTTTTTGTCCTGCCCTCAGGTGCTTTGGGGAATAGCTTGACTCCCTCTTTTTTGTGGCAACCCCTGAGATATCAGAATGCTGCTATCATGTCATCCCTAGTCCTTCTTTTCATTAAACTAGAAATACCCAATTCCAGCAACCATTCTTTAGATGTTTTAGCCTCCAGTCCCCTAATTATCTTTGTTGCTCTTCTCTGCACTCTTTCTAGAGTCTCAACTTCTTTTTTACATCATAGTGACCAGAACTGGATGCAGTAATAGTTCTACTTTTTCTCTCTCTGTTCTTGTATTAAAGTTTGAAACAGTAATTTCCAGAGGTGGTTAGCAAGGGAAGTGAATGAACTTAACTGTCCTTTGAAAAGACTCTATTTGCCACTGGAGCAATTATGGTGAATAGCCCCATGTCATGATTTTCACCCTTCAGAAACCACTGTCTTGTAATGTCTTCATGGAGGGCAAGGAGAAATAGTAAGGAAAAACAACTTGAGGGATCTCACGTTTCTGTCTAGAGAGTTATAAATGTCCATAAATGTCAGTTCTGTCTTTTTTTGCAGAGCTGTCTTCAGTCTGCCATTTTCCCTCTGAAGTCAGTCTTCTCTGAGACTCCTGAGCTCCTGGGCAGGTGATAAATTCTAGATGGGAATATCTGTCCTCTCAATGTTTGTATCTGATTTTTATAGCTCACGGTCTAACCTTTTGGCCATTGAGCCATTTGAAACGTTGATTGGAAAAATGGATTTTCTTCCAGCGAGGACATGGTGAGTTAGACATCCCTGAAGGAGCGAAGATGGCGGAGATCGGTGACCGGAGAATGGATCCTGACCAGTGACATCTCTCCTGAGAAAGACCATATGCTTTGGACAACTGCTCATGAGTTATGGGCATAAATGTTGGCCTCTTGAGGGGGAGGGATGGAATAAATGGCAAAAGGGTGATTAAAGTGTTACTTTTGGAACATTATAAATAGAAAAATGGATTTTCTTCTTTAGACCAGGGAGAGCTTTGTTGAGTAATGCTAAAATCTAATTTCACTTCTTCCACCCTAAGTTGCTCTGTCATTTTATTTGTGGTCATTATCATTAAGTAAAGATATGAAAAGCTATATACAGTAGAACCTCTGGTCACGACCATAATTCGTTCCATAACTTTGGTCGCAAACCGACTTGGTCATGACCTGAACCTAATTTTGGAAATTTGGCGCTTACAAAAAAATGGCACGGAAGGGGAAATCGACCGCAAAAAAAAAAAAAAATTGTGAATTTTTTGGTCGGAAACCTGATTTGGTCGTGGTCAGAAGCATTCGTGACAGGGGTGAAATTCAGCAGGTTCTGCCAGGTTCGGGAGAACCGGTAGCGGAAATTTTGAGTAGTTCAGAGAACCGGCAAATACCACCTCTGGCTGGCCCCAGAGTGGGGAGGGAATGGGGATTTTGCAGTATTCTTCCCCTGGAGTGGGGTGGGAATGGAGATTTTGCAGTATCCTTCCCCTGCCATGCCCACCAAGCCACACCCACAGAACCGGTAGGGAAAATTTTTGAATTTCACCTCTGGTTCATGACCAGAGGTTCTACTGTATTTAGGTCCAACTACTAGATGACAAAAACAAACAGATAGTAGTTGTTCCTCAAGAGGAACAAACACTCCACATTCCCAAATTTTATTTTTTAAAAAAAGGTCTCCTAGGAGCCAAAATCTGAGGTGACATATACAGCCTATAATTCTTCCTATTTGATTCAGTTATTTCTTTCTGCATTTTGTATACAGTGGTACCTCAGTACTCGACTGCTTCAAAACTCATTGAATTTGACACTCGGCGCATTTTGACAAAAAAAAAATGTTGTCCTAGTACTCATCGTTTGTTTGGTACTCAACACATTGCACTAGGAAGAGGGGGACGGCTGCAGAGAACAGACAGGAAGTCAGCATTGCTGGAAGGTCGCTGCAAAAAGAAGCAGGGGACGGCCATAGAAGGCAGAGAGGAAGTTGGCCATGCTGGAAAAGTCACTGATGCAGGAAAAGGGACAGACAGGATGTCCTTCCCAACTGAAAGGGTCCCGTGGTAGTTCATGTGATTTGTTTGGTATTCGTCATTTTTAGTACTTGTCTCCCCGAACCAATTAATGACAAATACTGAGGTACCACTGTATATACCATTGTAGCCAGTGAAAGATGTTATTGCACAAAAAATTTCCAAGATTGGATTTTCATAGCAAACACATTTAACAAAAAATCTTTCCTGGATGAATCCCTAAAAGAAGTAGAATCCTGGACAATTGCTACCAGTCATTGTAAACAATCTTGAGCTTAGTGGATCAATTGCCTGCTTGTAAGGCAGCATGTTCTTTATTCTAGCATCCATGGTCAAAATCCATAGTCATATTGGTTATATGTTCCATAATTTTTAGGCTTCTGTGATATATTTGTGTCATGAAATATACTGACTAAGCAATAACACATAAGAGAAGTGGACAGTCTTGTTTGTGTGCAAATTACGATCATATTTAGATGACAGCTTTGCCCTCACCTTAAAAAAAACTTGCACATGCTTATGCTATATCAGTATTTCTTAGCCTCAGCAACTTTAAGAGGTGTCTACTTCAACTCTCACAATTCCCCATCCCAGTAGAATTCCCAACCTCAGGGGAATTCTGGGAGTTGAAATCCATACCACTTTTTGTCAAGGTTGAGAAACATTGCTAGATCATTAGAAAAGTTTAAAAAATGAAGGTGAGTGATCTGCGTTACAGAATGGCAGGGGGACCCTGAGATTCTGTGTGTTTTTTTTATATATATAATTAGAAACTACTCTGGTTAATAGTCTGCCATTTGAGGGTAGGAAGCATATGGAATTTGGAGTGCAAATTGAAACAGAGCCTTAATGTCATTTTTAAAAAGTACCAGGTTTAAATCTCTATCCCCAAATGCAGAAAAGCTAAAACAAAAATCTCAGAATCCCCTCTTTGCATCATCACTTACTCCACTGATACTCCTGAATTCCTCGAAATGATTGTATGTCATCCAGACACCAAATGGTTGCCCAGAGAAATATTTGAATAATAAATGCTATTGCTATAAAGCCACGTTGTATACTGACTTTATAGCAATAGCATTTATACTGCCCATTGCGCTTTACAGCGCTCTCTGGGAGGTTTACAATCTCAGCATTATTTGCATATTGTCCCCAACAATCTGGGTCCTCATTTTACCAACTTCAGAAGGATAGAAGGTTGAATCAGCCTTGAGCCCCATCAGGATCGAACTCCAGGCTGTGGGCAGAGTTTGCCTGAATACTGCACTTTAACCACTGTGCCACTGCACCACTAGCAGCCAGTTATACAATCAAACTAGTCTCTGATTATAACATGACCCAACCTGACCTGACCTGACCTGACCTGATGTAACGTAACATAACGTAACATATATTACAACATATTATTTTTGAATTTCTGATGTACCTGTATCTATCAAGGCCTTATTCTATAATTCCTGATTTCCTGAGAAGATTACTGAAGATCAACCTATTTAATAGCAAGCACAAAGTCTAGTTCCCAGGCCTTCACAATTGGCTTAAGAGAGCTGAGCTTCTGCATATCATAGATTCCTTGTATTTTAGAATTTATGTAAAAAGATTTGAGAAAACAAGGTATTCTGCTTAACATTTGGTTATTGTTATTATCTCTTACTAATTGCCAGATTTATATTTTTTCTTCTTTTTCTTTTCTCTGGGAATTCAAGGCAGCTTACATAGATAACAGTTTCTCCTCCCTTCCAGAACATCCCCTTAGGGTAAACTAGACCATCAGTAGTCGGGATTAGATATATTTTTATATTTTTATGTGTTTTTTCTTATATGCTGTTTCATTTCCTTTTTCTACACTGGTGCCCACAGACAATCATATTGTTGATCCTTGTAGCTAATCATCCAATATTTTGGTGGCATATGTGGAAAGTGTCATGCTGATAAAATAGTCTATATTATAACAAGAATTGCACAATTCTACAAACTCCACAAACAAAAAAAACCAGAGCCTCCTACAGTCTCCCAAGAAGTACCACTGGCTAGAAGGTTGCCATGAGGCCGGCAGCCTCTGCAAGAAAGCTAAGCTGAGCCTTGTCTCACCTTACCTCACCTCACCTCACCTGGCATGGCATGGCATCGGCTGGGCTCCTCTACAAAAAACAAAAGTAAGTTGGGTGCTGCTGGGCCCTGGAGATGGGTGAGGAACAGGCCGAGTCCTGCAAGTCTCTTGAATGATCTAAGTGCCAAAGCCCACTGCAACAACATCACCAAAAAGGCATTAACAGTTGTTAACCTAATCTTACGTAGCTTCTTCTCCGGTAATATTACACTAAAGTACTAATCAGAGCATACATAACATTCGCCAGACCAATCCTTGAATATAGCTCATCTGTCTGGAACCCACACTGCATATCGGATATAAATACAATAGAGCGTGTCCAGAGATACTTTACGAGAAGAGTCCTCCACTCCTCTGCTCGCAACAGAATACCTTACGCAACTAGAGTTGAAATTCTGGGCTTAGAAAATTTAGAACTACGTCGCCTTCGGCATGACCTAAGCGTAGCTCATAAAATTGTCTGCTACAACGTCCTTCCTGCCAACGACTACTTCAGCTTCAACCACAACAATACACGAGCACACAACAGATACAAACTCAAAGTGAACCGCTCCAAACTCGACTGCAGAAAATACGACTTCAGCAACAGAGTGGTTAATGTCTGGAACTCACTACCTGACTCTGTGGTTTCCTCCCCAAATCCCCAAAACTTTACCCTTAGACTGTCTACTGTTGACCTCACCCCATTCCTAAGAGGTCAGTAAGGGGCGAGCATAAGCGCACCAGCATGCCTATCGTCCATGT
>QLTV01014916.1:3900740-3918770 GCA_003457575.1 Thermophis baileyi | reverse complement strand
CCTACCTTTCAATTACTACTTCAGCTTCACCCACCACAATACACGAGCACACAATAGATACAAACTTAATGTAAACCGCTCCAAACTCGACTGCAGAAAATACGACTTCAGCAACAGAGTGGTTAATGTCTGGAACTCACTACCTGACTCTGTGGTTTCCTCCCCAAATCCCCAAAACTTTACCCTTAGACTGTCTACTGTTGACCTCACCCCATTCCTAAGAGGTCTGTAAGGGGTGTGCATAAGCGCACCAGCGTGCCTACCGTCCTTGTCCAAATGTTCCTTTTTATTTGCACCCATCTTATGTATATAAATAATGTTATACTTATGTATATTACCAAATACGTACTTGACAAAAATAAATAAAAATAAATGAGTGGCTGGATGGGTAATTGGTAGAGGCTTACAAGCTGTAACTGCCCTCCGTCCCTGTGCTGGTAGCTTCTTAAGGCTCCCTTGCATTGCTCAATGGTCAGATTGGGAGATGGCCTTGACCTGGGGAATCCCAAGAGACAGGGAGTGGAGCACCAGGTGCTTCAGGAGTGGGAGAAACCTGGAGCAAGTGTACCTGGGCCTGCACTAAGCCTCCAAGAGCCTCCCCCACCCTGAGTCACCTGCTGATCCACGTAATGACCTGCGTGTTCACTTAATGATTCATTGGGGAGAGCAGGGATGGGGGGATCTTTGGTTTGATACTTCACTTAATGACTGTTGTGACCTACAACTGTAATCGGCAGGTTCCATTACAGTCATATGTCAAGGACTATCTGTATTTGATGTTGGAAAATAGAGATTCTGCTTAGATAGCCTGCACGTAATTTGGATCTAACAGATGACTTTTAATCTTTAACTTGTAAAGAGCACTACCATGACTTTTATCGTCAGTAATTTTACTTTGAAGTTTTAATATGTGTGGGAAATTACAGCAACACATTGATTGGCAGAGCTCTTTGCCATGAAGCATAGAGATTTTCACTTTTATAGCTTCTAGCACTTCTAAATACAGATGGCACTTATCTTCTAAAAGACAATTGACTTTCTCTTGGGTATAAATTGAGGAATTTCTTATGAGTGCTTTGATTCAGTCACATTGATTGCAGAAGTAATTTTGCTTGCCTTATACTGTAAATTTAGAAAGGACCAACTTTAGGTGATATGAATTTTGCTCTTTAAGCTGATCAATTGTCATTGTCCAGACAATCCTTGCCTTCATTAACTACAAAGCTTTAAAGTTATTGTTTGACTCTTTCCCCCCCCCCAGATTTATAGTACTTTTCCCTTATTACAATTTTAGTTTCTATATTCATAATAGCTTCTGTAAATGCATTCTGTGTGTCCTCCATCCAATATTAAGAGGCAGATTTAGTCTATGGAAGAGAATTGGAACTGCAATAAATTTGATGCAGATGATTATTCATGGTGTTTCACATTGCCAATATCACCAGTTACGAAAACAAATGATCTCCCAATTTTAAGATTTTTTTAAAAAAACCTCACGGGCTCTTTTCAATATATTTTGCAATATTGTTCTCTCATATTTTAATGTACCTGCTAAAAATTGAATTTTACTTTCAACTATTAAACTGTCCTCTCATGCTTTTTTTATTTATGGGGGGAAAAAAACCCCCCAAGAACAATGCCATTGTGGTTGACAACAAATTTAAAATTAATGTCTTACTGTACAGAGCAAATACTGCATCCGGTTTTAGTAAGCAGCAAGAAACCAGGAAGGCTATGCCACTCCTCTTCAAGAGATTCTTTAGAGGCACAGAAGCATGTAAGAAACTCTGTGACTGGTTAAAGCAAATGCATCTTTCTCCAGGCTCACAAATGTTTTTCCATGTGAACTGAGGTATTTATGTGCTCCTTAGAGCCGAGGTGGCGCAGTGGTTAGAGTGCAGCACTGCAGGCTACTTCAGCTGACTGCTAGCTGCAGTTCGGCAGATCGAATCTCACCGGCTCAAGGTTGACTCAGCCTTCCATCCTTCCGAGGTGGGTAAAATGAGGACCCAGATTGTTGGGGGCGATATGCTGACTCTGTGAACCGCTTAGAGAGGGCTGTAAAGCACTTTAAAGCGGTATATAAGTCTAAGTGCTATTGCTATTGCTATTATACATGCTGAAGCAGCCAGGAGCATCTTCCAAATCAGCTGGATGAACATTCTAAATTGCTTCTTTCAAAGGATTTGACCCAGAGTCCAGGGGCATCTTCAGGGGGACATGCAAATTGAAGCCGCAGCTTAGGGGATTTCATTTGAAGTCATGATTGCCATCCTGACTTCTTTTATTCCCAACTCCATGCAAAGGTGGGCTACTGCCGGTTCGGACCGGTTCGGGCGAACCGGTAGTTCCGACTAGTAGGTGGGCCCGTAGTTCCAACTAGCGGGTGGGCCCGCCCACCCACCCCGGCACTATCCCATCCTATATCGCCATGTTTTTGAAGCTGCGTACTTGCGCGGAAGGCCGCGTGCGCTCTCACATTTTTGGTGCTGGGCGAACCGGTTGTTACATTATGTGACGCCCACCTCTGACTCCATGGATATCTTTGTTAGGATCTAGGATCTTATCCTCAATCCTGATTTCTGTAGTTGGGCAAAAATGGCATGCTAAAGATTTGCATGCAACAGAAGGGAGGAGGATTTTAAAAGGGAAATGTTTAGAAAATACTCTTCTGAGAACTTTTTCCTTTTGTGCCTTTGAGTCAGCCTTGATTCCTGGCAACTACCTGGGCAAGATTTTGCAGGTTTTGGGGCAAGATTTTCAGAAGTGGTTTGCCCTTAGCTGCTTCCTAGGGCTGAGAGAGACTGGCCCAAGATCACCCGGCTGGCTTTGTGCCTGAGGCAAGACTAGAACTTGTAATCTCTTGGTTTTTAGCCTATTGCTTTAAGCACTACACCAGTCTGGCTCTTTCTTAATTAATTAGGAACATCTATTCATAACAGCAAACAAAAGAGCCTATAAACTAAAAAAAAATCTGGAATAAACAAGATTTGTTTGCCACTTTGAAACGCAGTTTAAAAATATTAAAGCAGATAATTATAACCACAACTGTTGTTGTTGTTGTTGTTGTTGTTGTTAGTTGCAAAGTCGTGTCTGACCCATCGCGACCCCATGGACAAAGTTCCTCCAGGCCTTCCTGTCCTCTACCATCCCCCGGAGTCCATTTAAGCTCACGTCGACTGCTTCAGTGACTCCATCCAGCCACCTCATTCTTTCCGTCCCCTTCTTCTTTTGCCCTCAATCTTTCCCAGCATTAGGCTCTTCTCCAGTGAGTCCTTCCTTCTCATTAGGTGGCCAAAGTATTTGAGTTTCATCTTCAGGATCTGGCCTTCTAAAGAGCAGTCAGGGTTGATCTCCTCTAGGACTGACTGGTTTGATCGCCTTGCAGTCCAAGGGACTCGCAGGAGTCTTCTCCAGCACCATAGTTCAAAGGCCTCAATTTTTGGTGCTCAACTGACCACAACTGATAAATATATTTAAAAGCTGTAACAATTGAATTATCTATCAAACATGATTTTTTTGGGGGGGGATTTTCAATCTAAATTTCAGTTTTCTCCAAAACGTCTTCAAATATCATACAGATAAAGAATTAGATTTAGAGAGCTACCTCACCAGGCTGAATATAGGTACCATGAAATTGTAGCAAAAATATTAATGGAATAATTTGCTATGTCAATGGAAAAAATGTCTATGAGATATAATTTTAAATCCCTTGAAAGTAAGTTCTTTGGCTGGAATGTAAAGCTCCTCTGATTCAAAACTTAGATATGTAATTAATTCAGACAGTTGATCTATTCCCCCCTTATTATTTAATTTTACTTGACATGCAAACATTTTTAAAGACTGTCTTATGTGATTGTTTGCCAATTACTGTTTGAAGTTAGTGACATCAGAATTATCATAACAAGTATCTCAGCAGCATTTTGCTCATTTGATTCCTTGTTATCAGGATGTGATTTTGTTGGCAAAAATTAGAATGGAATTATGTTTTTTGCACATTGTTGCAAAAGTGCTTTAATGTTTGAAACTTCATGATCTGGATGAGCACTGTTCCAAGAATACCAATACAGACATAGTTAGAGAAAATTAAATAGGTAATTGTCCATTCAACCACCTCCATAATAGGTTTTAATAGTAGTCCAGTTTTTAGCATGTTTATTAAACAGTCAATCTCTCTTCCTTCAATGAACTGTAATAGGAAAAATTGCTACTTAATTTGTTGAAACAGGATTAAACCAAATCCATCTCAAAATGTTTTGATCTTCCTTCTGCCACACTTTAAAAGCATAAAGTGTGGCAGGCCAACGAGTCCAAATAAAAGGGCTTCGGCCTGACACCTTCCTTCCTTCCTTCCTTCCTTCCTTCCTTCCTTCCTTCCTTCCTTCCTTCCTTCCTTCCTTCCTTCCTTCCATCCATCCATCCATCCATCCATCCATCCATCCCACTGAGAAAACATTGAAGTAACACTGATTTGAATTATCTTGTTCATTCACCAGGGTCCATATTTGTCTAGTATGAACAGGTCACTAAGAGTATCTACAGACACATACTCTGCTACAAAACTTGCATCTGACATGCCTGTTATTATGTGGAGGACAGCATTCTGTCCTTCATGTAAAGGCTGTAGATGCAAAGGTCCTCTGAGAGCAGTTAATAGCACTATTCTGCAGGTACAGAGGGGAGGTCACAAGAAACATTGGGGGCACTCCCAGTGTCTTCTGCCCAGGGGTGAAATCCAGCAGGTTCTGACAGGTTCTGGAGAACCGGTAGTGGAAATTTTGAGTAGTTTGGAGAACTGGCAAATACCACCTCTGGCTGGCCCCAGAGTGGGGTGGGAATGGAGATTTTGCAATATCCTTCCCCCCAGGAGTGGGGAGGGAATGGAGATTTTGCAGTATCCTTCCCCTGCCATGCCCACCAAGCCACGCCCACAGAAAAATTTTGGAAAAATTTTGACTTTCACCCCTGCAAAGTTCTGCCCCATACCTGTGACCAACGTTCCCTCTAACAAGGGAAATCGCTGCACGGCAGTTTGAAACTGCTGCGCGGCAATTCCCTGTGACGTGCGCGGCCGCGCGGCCACGCACCTTAGAGGGAACAGTGCCTGTGACCCAAAAAAAGTAGGCTACCAGAAGCAGAAGAGGTCATGGGATGAAGCAGGAAGGATCGACTGATAACGAGTACTGCAGTAACTAATGATAGCACAGAGTTGGTGCTGTGAAGGCATGGCAATGTTGGCAGGAAACTTCCAAAGTTGGAAGGACACAGAAATAGCCTGTGGAACAGATAAAATGGCACTCTGCACCCGATCTCACACAAATGAAAACAAAAATCTCCAAAACCCTTGAAAAATCTGTCATGCCCTCATTGGTGATAGAACAGCTGGCACAAACCGGCACTCTTTTCTTCTTTAAATTGACTTTTTATTTACCACAGATTAACACTCTTTAAAGAACCAGTCCTGCCTTTTAAACCACCAGTCCAGTCCTAAAGCATGCTCATATATCATTCTAAGTATGCAAAGAGTCACAAAGCTCTTGGCTAAAACTGGAATAACTAAAGATGGCTTTAAGCTGCCTCCCCTTCTGGGTTGGGACAAGGCAAAGATAATGTTACCAAAACATGTCATTAAAAACAGTTAGCAGGCCTGTTGGTGCAGTGAGAAGAATGTGAGTTTGAGCTCTGAGTTGCCCAAGCACTGATGTCATGTCTTAGGCAGGAGCTTCCAAGAAGGGGAAAGCAGAGCATTGACAACAAGAAGCTCTTCATGCACCCAGTGCCGCTTGTGGTCAACAGGTTAAAAGGTGGAGGATTGTGTCGAGGCGTGCGTCTCTCACTGGTAGCTTTGCAGCGTTGGGAAAGCTTGCCACATGTAAACTATTTTTTCTTGTACTTAATCTTGCCAAATCAGGCATCTACAGTATTATGGGCATGTTTATTCATGAGTGATTGTGATTGTGAATCCTTCCAGGAATAGCTTGCAAGTTTTGATAATAGCTCTGGGAATGGAATATGATTCTCAAGTGTACGAGCGTTTCTGCCCTGACAGAAATAGGTTGACAGAAGAACTGAATTCATGATAGAAAAGAGAAAAGCATGAGACATGGCTCATGTCAGTCTTGGTGGATACTCTGATTGCCTATCACAATTTTGCCCCAGTGCGTTTAGCCTCCATAGTTCATGATTATATTAATTACATGAATTAAGGAAGAGATACATTCTATAGATTTCCAAATTATAACATTTTGTAAGTTCTACAAAGTCTATTGTAATATTATAAATCTGAACATAGTCATACACATATAGGCTGGGTGAAACCAGGCTTAATAGCAGTAACTGTGAGAGGGATCTTGGAGTCTTAGTGGACAACCAGCTAAATATGAGCCAGCAGTGTGCAGCGGCAGCCAAAAAAGCCAATGCAATCCTAAACTGCATTAACAGAGGGATACAATCAAGATCAAGTGAGGTACTAATACCACTCCGTAAAGTAAGACCACACCTAGAATACTGCATCCAGTTTTGGTCACCACACTATAAAAAAGACGTTGAGATTCTAGAAAGAGTGCAGAGAAGAGCAACCAAGATGATTAGGGGACTGGAGACTAAAACATGTAATGAACGGTTGCAGGAACTGGGCATGGCTTCTCTAGTGAAGAGAAGGACCAGGGGAGACATGATAGCTGCATTGCAATATCTAACAGGTTCAATGGTGGGTTTCACTTACCTTTGCTACCGGTTTGGGAACGGAAGCGCGCGGGAGTGTGCACGCACTTTGCGTGCGCACGACGCTTCTATGCAGAAGCTCCGTGATGACGTTCTACCGGGTGGGCAGAGCCTCCCACCACCGCTGCTACCGGTTCGCCTGAACTGGGCCGAACTGGTAGGAACCCACCACTGAACAGGTTGCCACAAAGAAGAGGGAGTCGAGCTGTTTTCCAAACCACCTGAAGGACAGACAAGGAATAATGGATGGAAACTGAACAAGGAGAGATTCAACCTGGAAGTAAGGAGAAATTTTCTGACAGTGAAAGCAATCAACCAATGGAACAGCTTGACTTCAGAAGTTGTGGGAGCTTCATCACAAGAAGCTTTCAAGAAGAGGCTGGACTGCCATCTGTCAGAAATGCTGTAGGGCCTCCTGCTTGGGCAGGGGGTTGGACTAGATGACCTACAAGGCCCCTTCCAACTCTGTTAATCTGTTAAACGTTGAGTGCATTTAAGCTCATTTAATATGTCTGTCTGTCTGTCTTTTTCAGCCTTCCAGTGCATAGGCAATTTAGATCTAATTGATTATCAATAAATGAATCAACAATGTAAAACTTAAAACAACGAAAAAGCAGCAATTAAAACAAATGTACCAATGAAAGCCATCTGATTTAAAAGGTTTCATCTCTCTTAATAAAATACATAAATTATTAATCATAAACTCAAGACTACATAGTAATCTGTTCCCAAAGTATTTGTTATAGGCTTGTTAGGCTTTGATATTTGATTAGTAAAAAAAAAACAAACCCATCAATTCTGTAACAATCAAACTTTTTTTTTATTCTGTCTGCCAGAACATATAATTTAGTTAGATGTTCATTTTTATGGAGCCTTACCTAAAATTATAATAAACCATTATATTTGTTTAAAAAAGAAAAACACCAGCAATTATATAAAAAAAAACATTGCAAAGGGTTGGACTAGATGATCCTTGTGATCTCTTCCAATTTTATGGTTCCATGAACTAAAGCAGAGGTAAAGCAAAGCAAGGGCATAAATCAGGAGTGGGTTCTAACTTACCTCGCTGCCGGTTCGCTTCCTCCCGCGCCGCGTGGGCGCGCCTCGGCGCACATGCGCAGTGCAAATTTTTTTAAAAAAAATCATGCATGCGCAGTGCCGGAAACTCAGCTTCTGCACATGTGCAGAAGGAAAAAAAAACCCGGAAAAATAAAAAATAAAAATAAAAAAATATCAATTTTTTTTTAAAAAAATATGGCGGCGTCCACGGATCGGCACCTACCGAACCAGATCCGTGACATCATCGTGATGTCACCAGCAGGTCACTACCGGTTCAGGCAAACTGGTCTGAACCGGAAGGAACCCACCTCTGGCATAAATGCAGATGAGATGAGAGAGGAGGATTGCTTCTGAATAGCAATAGCATTTATATACAGCTTCACAGTGCTTTACAGGCCTCTCTAAGTGGTTTAAAGTCACCATGTGGCTCCCAACAATCTGGGTCCTCGTTTTACCCACCTTGGAAGGCTGGAAGGCTGGAAGGCTGAGTCAACCTTGAGCCTGGTGAGAATGGAACTGCTGAATTGCAGCCAGCAGTCAGCAGAAGTAGCTTGCAGTACTGCATTCTAACCACTGCGCCACTTCGGCTCTTAATTTTTTCTATTACTCATAAATGCCTGCAGGTACAGCAGAAGGTGGTAAAAGCAGCAGCGTTAGAACATTGCTCAGTGCTGTAGGTTGTGAGGCGGCTGCAGATGTAGAAGACAAGCGATGCTCACACCTGCTGTTAAGAATGAGTGGTAGGATAATGAAAGCTACTTAACACAATCAAGCTTCAGTTCAGGGAGACTTCTTGGAAATGTCCATGTTGTTTTCTTGGCAAAAATAATGTGTTTTCACGGTTGCCTTTTTCTGATATGTGCATGAGAGAAAAAGAGAGAATATATATAATTACCCCCAGAATTTCGAGATTCCTCACTCAAATCCTAACTAAATTTGACCTTATTTAATTTTTGTTAGCTCAAAGTCAGCTAAATGCTACCACATGCTGTGACAAACGACACTGTAGCAAATCTTCTGATCTCATACTTTAAACAGTTTTTCTCCTTCTTATTGCTTTTCCTTTCATGTCATATCTTTGGCTGTCTGTCTCACAACTGATATCTCTACATTGCTTTGAGGGAGTATATATTTCAAATAGATAAAATTTGTTTTCATAGTGAGCTGTTAACTATACAATTTTATTCTTGACCACATATAAATGGAATTAAATAATTGGGAGAGGGGCTCCCTTGACTATATTTGTTTATTTTACCGCTTTTAGTAAATTCTTATATCAACTGTGAGGGGCAGTTTATTGTGAAAACACATGGAACTAATTTCAACAACGCTACTTCCTGGTTGTGCATGATCAGATATTTTAATGCCTCCTTTCCTCCCTGGGCTAAACCTCTTTAGATCAATCTCACAAGAGACAAATAAAATCAAATACATATATACATACACTCCCTTTTTATGACCCTATAATCTCTTAATTCGGGGTAGTGTAAGGGCGACTGGATGGAACTGAGCGTTTACTGGCCAGATGCCCTTCCTGACACCATGCGGAGTTCACAGCAGATAGGTATTCTTTGCACCCTAGAAGAGAAACATTTGCTGCTACCTAGGATTGAACTCTCAACCTTCAGAGCAGGAGGTGAGCATCTTCACCACTAGGCCACCACACCGCTCCTTACATACAATACATGCGTACATACATACATACTGTACATACATACAGTATAGTACACACACATACCCACACACACACTCTCCTAATCCCTTTTTAACTCTAAATCTTAAAATGTGCATATTCAGCATTGTACAGCATTGTGTCATCTTACCAATAAAGGAGAATATTTATAACTCAGGATTGAAATGTGAAAGTCAACAACCAAGCTCAGAAAGCACCAAGGACCCTCACAACTCATTTTATACAGGGTTGCTTTGATCAGGTCAACATTTTTCCCCCTAAATGTAAAAACAATTGCTCCAGGCCTAGAATGAGGTGTTGTTGGTATCAGGGGTGGGTTCTTCTTTTCTTCGCTGCCGGTTCGCTCAGTGCCGTGCTGCGCGGGCGCGGGCGTGCTTCGCACATGCGCAGTGCGCTTTGCTCACACTTCGCACATGCGCAGTGCACTTTGTGCGTGCTTTGCACATGTGCAGTGCACTTTGCTCACACTTCGCACATGTGCAGTGCGCTTTGCGCACGCTTCGTGCATGTGCAGTGTTTAAAAAAAGCTTCTGCAAAAAGCAAGATGGCGGCGCCTACAGCGCCGCCAAAAGAAGTGGTTTGGGGGCGTGGCAGGCCTGGATCGCTGCCGGTTCTAGCGACCCAGGCCGCCAAGTTACTACCGGTTCTACAGAACCGGTCCGAACCTCTGGTTGGTATCCCATAAATGAATGCTTTCTTCCTGAGATAGGAGGTTATGTAACTTAATATACCAATTATTAGATGATTACAAACATTTATATCATCCTGCCCAATCTGAAAAATGGAATGCAAAACTAAGAATACACAGTACATTTTCATAATTTGTATGGAGAGATAAGAATATTAGGCTTGATTTAGCAGCATGCAGAAAAAACAAAAAATTGAATGTATATTCTGGCTAGGACATATACAACTTTCTACTGAAATAGCCATTTTCCTTGAAGCATAGATCTCTCTTTGTTATCTGGACTTCCCTTTTTCCCCCTCAAAATTCCAACTTTAATCAGAGGTTCTGGGGGACTTTGTTTCACCCTTCTTTCCCTTCCTTCAGTTTCCTTCTCCATTTCTGCCTTTGTCTTTCCAAATAACTACAAATCTTCTATTCCTGGATTATAAGGAGGGGCTGGGGTATCTCTGTGTCTTCATGACAAAAAGCTATGCCTCCCTGTGAGTATGCGCATTCTAAATCTGCAGTCTGCATAAAGGAATGTCTGAGTTTTGCAGACTGGAAAGGGAACTAACTAACTACGTTCCCAACAAGATTACCAAAAGAATCCATTAAATTTAATCTGTCTGTTTTAAGACCATGTGCTGAAAATAAAGCACCTGGATGCCATTCCTATGCTTGCTACATTTCCTGTCTTCGTGCAACTGCCAGGTTCCAGCTGTGTTCTACTCTAGTAGACAGATGATCACCTTCAATATCTGAGATTTATCTCAACCTTTCTGTACCTCTTCCAATATTTATACAATTGTGTACTCACTGGAAATAGAAATGTAGTAATAACAGGGGTACCTGTCCACCTTTTCTTGTTTTCCTCTTACTTACTGTTTCTGTAGGAATATATTGGAAACGGCTTGTCTATTAAGGTTTGCTAGCCACTTCCTGAAGGAAAAGAAGCTGGTGTTGACATGCTGCTGCTGTGTGTCCCAGAGCAGGGGTCTCCAACCTTGGCAACTTTACGACTTGTGGACTTCAACTCCCAGAATTCCTCAGCCAGCTGGCTGAGGAATTCTGGGAGTTGAAGTCCACAAGTCGTAAAGTTGCCAAGGTTGGAGACCCCTGTCCCAGAGTGACTGCTGCCTTCTGAAAAATATGTATATGGAGGGCAACTCATCAGTGCTCCTGCCTGAAAATGCTGCCCACTGAGGGAGTGAGACTGGCCATTGTGACTTTGAGCTGATGCTGCCCACAGGAAGAGATGGGCTATTATAGCAATAGCAATAGCACTTAGACTTATATACTGCTTCATAGTGCTTTACAGCCCTCTCTAAGCAGTTTACAGAGTCAGCATATTGCCCCCAACAATCTGGGTCCTCATTTTACCCACCTCGGAAGGATGGAAGGCTGAGTCAACCTTGAGCCGGTGAGATTTGAACCGCCGAACTGCAGCTAGCAGTCAGCTGAAGTAGCTTGCTGTGCTGCACTCTAACCACTGCGCCACCTCGGCTCCTATTATGATCTTGGGTTGATGCTGCCTGCTTGAAGAAGGGAGACTGGATACTTTGGCCTGCTTCTGCTGGCTTTTGTGATGTTGCTGCCCAAAGGAAGAGATGGGTACTACTGTATGCTGATGATGGTCTTTGCTTTAAAAAAAAAAAAACCAACAGGGTATTGTGGCTAGTGTAACCTCAATGAGGATAGTTTGCCTGAATTAATTCACTTTTCCTGGAACCTTCACATTAGATACTTTTATTTTATTTTTTCATATATAAATGTTATTATTTTTTTTAAAAAGAGAACATAAAAATTAACAGAAACTAGTACAGAAAAAAGGGAACAAAGTGAGAAATAGAAAAAAAAGAACAGACAAATTGCAAAAAGAAAGGATAAAAAGAACTAGAAAGAAGCTTCAGATTTCCTTTGCAGCAAATACAATTGCAAAGTTATCTCTTACTTTATGATTATAAAAAAGGTCATTTTTCCCCCTATTATCCTTTTTTTTTTCTAATCATCCAAACCTCAAGTCATAAAAGTGCATCTTTTTCTATTTCATGCAAAAAGTCTATAATGGGTTTCCAGCCAGCCATAAATGTAGAAATTGTCTTTCCTCTAATCAAAGAAGTTAATTTAGCCGTCTCTGCAAGTTCCACCTTCTTCTCAAACTATTCCTCCATTGCAGATAGTACTGAACCTTTTCACTTTTGATCTCGCTGCACACACTGAATATTTTATTAAAGCTTAACTGAAAAGGATTTCATTTGTATTCTTTCATTAACACAGTGTTTCATATGCTGATACCACCTTTAAAACACCAAGGAACTGCTGTCTAACTCAATATTCCTTCTCTCCCCCCACCTCACAATCCTTTTTTGTGATATAAATCCTGTTTTCAGAATGAGGATTTTTTTTTTTTTTGCTACTTTATGTTGACATGTTTTGAAAGAAAGAGAAGGATCAGGGGAAAAAAATCCTTGTATTTTAGTTTCTGTAAGCCTAATTAACACTTGCTTTCATGGGTTTTCAGCTAGATAATTGCATTTTTAAAAAATCTGTATTCTATCTACATTCTAGCCTGAATTTTATCAAACAAGGCAGATGAAATACATTTCCAAAAAAATATCAAATACATGAATACTTTTGAATCAGTTACAACAAGTCAATATAATATTGTTAATGACATCTGTTTGTGTTGTTATCTGTCTAAATGGAGAGGTCTCCCCAAACTTTGTGAGAAGACAAGTGAATAGCTCAGATGGGATTGCTAATTAACAGAATAACAGAATAAAAGAGTTGGAGGGGACCTTGAAGGCCTTTTAGTCTAATCCCCTGCTCAGGAAGGAAACCCTATACCATTTCAGACAAATGGTTATTCCATCTCTTCTTAAAAACTTCCAGTGTTGGAGCACCCACAACTTCTGGAGGCAAGTCATTTCACTGGTCAATTGTTCTAACTGTCAGGAAATTTCTCCTTAGTTCTAGGTTGCTTCTCTCCTTGATTAGTTTCCATCCATTGGTTCTTGTCTTGCCTTCAGGTGCTTTGGAGAATAGGATGACTCCCTCTTCTTTAGGGCAACCACTTAGATATTGCAACACTGCTATCATGTCACTCCTAGTCTTTCTTTTCATTAAACTAGACATACCCAATTCCAACAACCATTCTGTATATGTTTTAGCCTACAGTCCCCTAATCATATTTGTTGCTTTTCTCTGTCCTCTTTCTAGAGTCTCAACATCGTTTTTTACATCGTGGTGACCAGAACTGGATGCAGTATTCCATGTGTGGTCTTACCAAGGCATTATAGAGTGGTATTAACACTTCACATGATCTTAATTCTATCTAATTGGACCCAATGTCCAATGTTCTTCTCAGAATATGAAGAAATTGGAGAAATTTTGCTTCCCCAAGGAAGCATCCATTTGTGTATATGTTTTATGTGGAGTGGTCACAACATGTCCAATTTATGACTGGGAGCAGTAATGAAGCACTTATGACCCAATCATTGCTCTAGCTGAAGTAGATCAAAACTGGGTAGTAATCAGCTCACTGGGCTGGAGGAATCTCTCCAGAAGATCCAGAAGTAAGCCAGTATCAAAAGGGGCTGAGCCACAGTTATTGGCTAGATTTTTCCCTATGGAACACATGCTTATTTTGACAAAATGGAGGCTTCCTAAAGAATGTATTAATGGGACTTATGGAATTATCAGGAGAAGCCAGACACTAGTTGAAGAAGACTTTATTTATGTATATAGCACATGGACATATATGAAAGTATTTTTCAATTTTGTTTCTTTGGTGTAGGTGAGCTCAGATACATTGTTATTGAGTTTGATTTGACAGTATAACAATAGCACTTAGACTTATATACCACTTCATAGTGCTTTACAGTCCTCTCTAAGCGGTTTACAGAATCAGCATATTGCCCCAACAATCTGGGTCCTCATTTTATCGATCTTGGAAGGATGGAAGGCTGAGTCAACCTTGAGCCGGTCAGAATTGAACTCCTGGAGTGAGCAGTGAGTTAGCCTGCAGTACTGCATTCTAACCACTGTGCCACCATGGCTCAGAATATATGATCACTGTGGAATCTCAGGTACATATGTTATTGTCTCTTGTTGCGAAGCACACCACACAAAAAATGTGAAGCCACATGGCTTTTAGTTTTTAACCATACTAGATATATAATGAAATCTCTCTCTCTGTTGTTGAATTGTTCCCCTGCTGAGCAAAGTACAATAGGAATGCTAAGAAAAAACATCCACAATAATTTGCAAGCAGGATTTCTCCTGGTCTGACCAAGTGTAACTGAAATTATTAAGTCCTCACTGAATGTGAGCTTATCATTTGCCTTGAGAGTGGCAGGAAGCATAAGCACTGTCATTCTGTGATGGCGAACCTATGGCACACGGGCCAGAGATGGCACGCAGAGCCCTCTCTGTGGGCATGCGCGTCATAGCCTGCTGGTCTTCACGCGTGCCGGAAACCCGAAGACCGGCTGGCCGGCACTACGGTATGCATGTGTGCGTGTTCCGGTTTGGTCACTTGGTGCCGAAAAGGTTCGCCATCACTGCTGTAGAGGAAGAAGCAGAGCTAAACATGATGATCTTTTGTTTCAAGAGTGTCCACTGGGTGGGGTAAAAAAAGTGAAGATGAGGGCCACAGTGATGTGATTCCAAGCTTCACCTGTGTTTTATTTATATCAATGCACACCCTGAATGTTGATCACAACTTTGACTTTTTCGACCAACCTCTGCTCTGTCTCAAGCACCAAAAAAGCTCTGCTAATGTTCTTCGCTGCATTTGTGCATTTCAGCATGAGACGAGCATGATGCATCAAGGCAATGACTGAGAAATCCATAAGCCTGCTATAAAAGAAAATAGATTGCTAATCCAAACCCCTTGTGCACACTCTTGGACAAAAACGTTAGTTCAAAAATTAAATAATAACTAGAGACCTTAAATTATCTGCCTGTTTATACAATAATGGATAGAAACCCTCCTTACTAGTTAGAAGTGTTTAATCATGGGGAAAGGAAGAGGCTTGTGATGTGAGAGGTAGGCTGTGAAGTCTATTTTTCTTGGCCAAATCCATAGATTTCTTCAACATGGTGTGCAGGATTCTAGCTGGAATACGTTCGCTCAGGGTCACGCCATGTGCGCGTGCGCTGTGCACGCGCAGCAATCAAAAAATAGCTTCTGTGCATGCGCAGAAGCAAAAATTAGCTTCTGCGCATGCGCAGAATCAAAATCCAAGATGGCGGCACCCATGGAGACACCGACAGAACCAGCTCCATGACGTCATCGCCGAGCTACTAACGGTTCTAAAGAACCAGTTAGAACCGGTAGGAACCCACCTCTGGTCCAGAAGCCTATAATCACTCCTTTTCCTCATGAGTGCTTGTTCCCTCTTCCACAAAGCATGATAAAGTTGTTCTTCCTTCTCCCTTCATCCTGCTGGATCTTGTTGGCTTAGCCAAGTTCTGAGGCTCAGTGTGGCTTCTTCATGGCAACTGGCCTTCTCCCTCTTTGGCTTCTTGGCCGGTGGTGGAGAAAGTCATTCCACTTGAGCCATGTGACTTTTTTGCATAGTGCTTCTCTTTTATGACTTTAATGGAAGGGCCTCTTGGTTGTGTTTTTGGAGCCTAGTGCTCTCACAAAATCACTTGCAGCTTGTTTTAATGACCATGTGATGCTTGTGGTTGCCACAAATGAGACTGGGAGATTTGCAGAGTGGAGAAGCCCATGTGAACTACGCAGTATGAATCGGGTATCTCCTTTCTAAGTAACTTGCTCTGAAGAATAAGATCAGTTGCCATGAGGAAGCCACTGAAGCCTGGTAGACTAATTACATTTGCTATAGTCAAGCAAGAAAGAGTAAATATATTGCACATACTCCAAAGTTAACAAAAATGTTAAATGTGAGAGATGGCCTGCAATTTTGTGTATCTATGAAATAAATAATGTATGTATGATTTTTTTAATGTATATTCTGAGATCTGGTCAGAGGTGGGTTCCTCCCGGTTCGGATCGGTTCCCCCGAACTGGTAGCGACCCGCTGGTGACATCACTGAACTGGATCGGTCGGTGCCGGTCTGTGGGAGCCATCTTTTTTTTTTTTTTGAATTTTTTTTGAATTTTTTACTTTTTGGAAGTTTTTTCCTGTTCTGCTGCTTGAAAGTGGGCCCTCTCTCCTGCCCCTGGGTTTATACTGACCTTTATTCCTTCTTCTGAAGCCCAGCTGATCAGCTCCTCAGCTGTGTTTCAGGCTGATTTTCAACTACTGAGCATGCGCTGAAGCAAAATTGCACGAGGGGACGCGCGCGTGCGAGCGAGTGGAGCAAGCGAGTGTGCATGCGCAAAACGTGCACTTCCATTGTGATGCGAACCGGTGGGGAAGGTAAGTAGAACCCATCCCTGGATCTGGTCTATAGTTATCAAATACATGAAGGATATGCAGAATTGCAGATAATAAGATAACATTCAATAAGTGTGCTGGAAATAAATATTTGGATTGTTGCATGTCTTTCATTCTCATAAAACACACATCTAATTGAGGCTGAATTTTGCACATCTTGGTGCAGGTGAGGACAATGGTTCTATCTACTTCTTGGATTTAGCTTATATTGGAAACATTTCTTGTTCTCTTATTATAAACAAAAATCAAAACAACTTTTAATATCATTCATTTTATGGTTAGCACTGAATATCTGTTTTTAATATTTCAAAGACATGGTTTTTTGAAAATGATTACATATTTTCATGTTTAGTAGGAATACCCAGATAAATAGTTTTGTGTGAAAACACTATATGAAATAAGAAATGAATTGCCATAAAATATATTTCCTGAGAGAGATGAATATGTCTAAATCTCTTTCGTATCACAGTAGTGACACATTATTTTGTCAGTCATTTTTCATTGCTTCCATTCTACAACCGGAATGCTTTCAAGTCCTCTGAGAGGACTTCTACATCCCAGTTGAAACATGTCATATTTATTGAGCTCTCCATGAGGGGTCCATCACTTCGGTACAATACAAAGAACTCATAATTCAGATTAGTCATTTAAAAACAGAGCAGAGTCTTGCAACATCAAAAGTTTGGTAATGGGACCATTCTGAAGTTGCAAAAAAAAAAAAAAAGGATTCTCCACTCTTGAGATTATGATCATGTAGGGAAACTATCAACTTGCAAATTATTTAATTTATCAGAGTTTATTGTCATGGAGAGAAATGTTCTTATAAATTCCATGCTTTGAAACTAGCAAAGTCATTAGATATTGGATAAATAGACTTTTTTATATATTAATAACATAGTGAGTGCCTGGAGTGAAAGGAAGCACTGTTATCTATTCCCAGTTAGAAATTAGGAATTTCATTGCTGAATGGTAAAATATCTCAGCAGCGACATGTGTTTTAGTGTTATTTCCCAGGTGACATGAGAGAAGAAGGAAACAAGCATCTCAATCTGGCCTGCCTTTAGGACAAAGAAAAGAGATGTTTTTCCTACAGCTGTGTCACAGATGATGATGATGATGATGATGATGATGATGATGATGATGATGATGATAATAATAATAATAATAATAATAATAATAATAATAATAATTAATAATTATTAATTATTAAAAGATTAAAGGATCAAAGACGCTTCATCATCCGTAATAAAGTTTTCACAGATGTGGAAATGCAACATCTAGAAATATTGGCTAAAAAGAAAACAACAAGTAATGATGAACAAGCTGAAGAAACTGCTCCAACACCTGAACAAACTGACCAGCCAGTGGAAGCAACCAACATACAGGATGAAGATCCTCCTGTGCAACAACTCGAAAGTGTAGAGCTAAGTGGTCTAGCAAAAATGCTGAAAGAAAAGATTGAAAACCAGAGCAAAGAA
>QLTV01014916.1:3871962-3898822 GCA_003457575.1 Thermophis baileyi | reverse complement strand
ACGGTAATAATAAGAAATTGCATCTTCCTGCAGTAACACCAACGGAACTGCAAAAGACTGCGCTACTCGGAACATCGTACATCTTAAGAAGGTACTTGGTTGATACCTAGGACGCTGGCAGCAACCCGTATCGACCATCAGCACCAGTCAATGGTATTTGTGACACATTTTTAAATGTTCAGTTGACTGAGTTTCATGTTTAATGAATAAAAGAGATAATAATAATAATGAGTTTCATGTTTAATGAATAAAAGAGATAATAATAATAATAATAATTTATTAAATTTATATACAATCCAACTCCCAGCAACTCTTTTCAAAGTAAAAATACAGCTGCACATCTGAAGTCAGAAAAGAAGTGACTTCTCACAAAAGTCAGAGACCTCTTTTCTGCCTGCCCAGTTCTTCTCTTCACTCATAGATTTCAGATGAAAGAGCTAAATATGATTGCATATTTCTCTGGAAATAATAGTAAGAGGGAAGTTTCATGTTTAATGAATAAAAGAGATAATAATAATAATAATAATTTATTAAATTTATATACAATCCAACTCCCAGCAACTCTTTTCAAAGTAAAAATACAGCTGCACATCTGAAGTCAGAAAAGAAGTGACTTCTCACAAAAGTCAGAGACCTCTTTTCTGCCTGCCCAGTTCTTCTCTTCACTCATAGATTTCAGATTAGTTTTATTGATTAGTCATGTGACCATATCAACAGGCAATAAAATGATATGTTCAAAAACAAGAATGGAAAATTTTCTTGGTCTTCAGGCCTGCTTCGACTAATGATTACAGAGAAGCCATACCTAGAAATAGTGTTTGTAATTTGAACAGCCAAATGCCAGGGGGGTTGTTGCTCTTCAAAGAACAATGTTGGTACTCTGTGTGCATCTGTTGATAAGATCTTTTGCCATATATATTATTTGGAAGATTTTAGTCAGAATAGAGTTGGAAGGGACCTTGGAGGTCTTCTAGTCCAACCCACTGCTCAAGCAGGAGACCCCTATATCATTTCAGACAAGTGGCTGTTCAGTCTCTTCTTAAGAATCTCCAGTGATTGAAGGACCCACAACTTCTGAAGGCAAGCTGTTCCATTGATTAATTGTCCTCACTGTTAGGAAGTTCCTCCTTAATTCCAGGTTGCTTCTCTCCTTGATTGGTTTCCATCCATTGTTTCTTGCCCTGCCCTCTGATGCTTTGGAAAATAAGTTGACCCCCTATTCTTTGTGGCAACCCCTCAAATACTGGAATACTGCTATCATGTCCCCCCTAGTCCTTCTTTCCTCTAGACTGGCCATATCCAAATCCTGCAATCATTCTTCATATGTTTTAGTCTTTAATCATCTTAGTTACTCTTCTCTGCACCTTTTCCAAAAAATATGGAACCCTTCATGAATTTGCGTGTCATCCTTGTGCAGGGGCCATGCTAATCTTCTCTGTATCGTTCCAATTTAATATATGTGCTGCTGAAGCGAGCGCATTCTCTGCACCTTTTCCAAAGTCTCAACATCTTTTTTGTAATGTGGTGACCAAAACTGGATGCAGTATTCCAGGTATGGGCTTACTAAGATTTCATAAAGCGGTGCTAATACTTCAAGTGATTTTGATTCTATGTCTCTGTTTATACAGTCAAGGATTGTATTAGATATTTTGGCTACTGCTGCATGCTGCTGGCTCACAATTAACTGATTGTCCACTAGGACTCCAAGGGCCCTCTCACAGTGCTCCAGGATTTTTGAAAGATATAGTACAATGGTTCTGAGATAACATCAGCCAGCTCCTTCAGAACTCTAGAATGTAATCTGTCAGACCTCGTGATTTATATTGATCAAGATCTTTCCAGTTTCTTGCTTATTTTAATTTTTATTTCTAGTCGGTCTTTATAGTTATGTTTTTGGTAGGTTGGGCTATAGTTTCTTTTTGCGCAAAAACTGATCTAAAGAATGAGTTAAGCAGCTCAGCTTTCTCTCTACTGCAGGGGTGTCAAACTCGCATCATCACGGCATCGTCACGTTATGCATCAGGACTTTTCCCCCTTCGCTAAACTGGGCAGGGGCAGGGCCAGCACATGATGCAACCGGCCCGCGGGCCAAGAGTTTGACACCCCTGCTCTACTGCCTTTTACTTCCTTGTCATCTTTTATTTTTAGTGGACCTACTGTTTCCTTGACTTTTTTCTTGTTATTTATATGTTGAAAGACACTTTTAAATTATCTTTGACTTTTGTTGCAAGTCTTTGTTCATTCTGAGCCTTTGCTTTCCTGGCTTCATCTTTGCAGGCTATCTGCTAATATTCTGCCTTAGTTATGTGTCCCTCTTTTTGTCTTTCAGTTTTATCAGAGAGATCTTTGTGCAACCATGCAGGTTTCTTCTTGGATTTCTTGTTTTTCTTTTTCAATGGTATTGTGCTGGACTGGGCTTTTATGATCATATTTTTCAGAATTTCCCATGCTTCTTGAGTTGTTTTCCCCTTTAGGATTTTCATCCATGGAATCTTTCCTAGACTCTCACTGAGTTTGTTAAAATCAGCTCTTTTAAAGTTTATGACACTGGTTGGATTATATTCTATTGCTTGTGTTTGCATTATATTGAATACCTGTATGACGTGGTCACTCTCGCCCAAGGTTCCAGTGATTTCAACTCCCTCTATCACTTCTTCTCTATTAGTAAGAATTTGGTCCAGAATAGCTTTTCCTCTAGTTCCCTCCTCTATCTTTTGGATGACATCTAACAACTCCCCATCCCTGCTCTCCCCAATGAATCATTAGGCTTGCCTTGCCTGGCCCTCCCAAGTCCTCCCCCTCCTCCTGCCCCATGCTTCACTCCCTGCCCCATGGTCCTCAAATGCCTTCTCCTACTCTCACCAGATCCCATTAGGCCTTAGGCCTGATTCCCACCCCACCAGGCCAAACACCCTCCTCTTCACTAACTTTTTGAAGAACTCCGAAGCCTTCTGGAAGGCTGAAACAGATTGCTTCATTGCATGGATACATGGTGCAATTCTGAAAGTTGTCACTATTTTGTTCCTCCCATAAGTGGGCCCCTCCTTCTCTAAGATCAAGTCTGGGGAGCTTCAAAAGGCAAATGCGATAAATGATTTTTTATTTATTTATTATTTTGTCAAGCATATATAAGATTACAGTAAAAGTATAAACATGTATACATGAGACGATTTTGAGTACATGGGAACATTAGGACAGGGATGGTAGGCACGTTGGTGCGCTTATGCACGCCCCTTACAGACCTCTTAGGAATGGGGTGAGGTCAACAGTAGACAGTCTAAGGTTAAAGTTTTAGGGATTTGGGGAAGAAACCACAGAGTCTGGTAGTGTATTCCAGGCATTGACCACTCTGTTGCTGAAGTCGTATTTTTTGCAATCGAGTTTGGAGCGGTTTACCTTAAGTTTGTAACTATTGTGTGCTCGTGTATTGTTGCAGTTGAAGCTGAAGTAGTCATTGACGGGTAGGACATTGTAGCAGATAATTTTATGTGCTACACTTTGGTCAGACCTAAGGCGCTGTAGTTCTAAATTGTCTAAGCCCAAAATTTCAAGTCTGGTGGCATAAGGTATTGTGTTGTGAACAGAGGAGTGGAGGACTCTTCTCGTGAAATATCTCTGGACATTTTCAATTGTATTAATGTCCAATATGTAGTGCGGGCTCCAGACAGATGAGCTGTATTCAAGTATTGGTCTAGCAAATGTTTTGTATGCTCTAGTTAAAAGTACAATATTACTTTTATGGTATATGGTATATGGGGGGCACAACCGTCTTGCTTAGCAACAGAAATTTTAGTCTTAATTGTAGTTGTAAATTGAGGATACATGTATGCATCCTTGTCTGGCCCCTTTAGAGATGCAAATTTTCCAATTAGGGAGTCATTTGCACCAGTATGAGCCTTAAACAGGAATTTGAATATAAAACCTTCATTCGTTAAAATACTCAACTCAGCCCACTTCACATGGTTATTGTTGTAGGTAAAATATGAGACAGGAGTATTAGGTACTAGGCCAGTTTGCCAACTTGAATTATGTATATAAAAAGACAAATAATAATGATAATTTCCTCCTCCATTGAGGCTGGTGTAAAGGTATTAAAAGAGAAGTTACTTTCCCTCAGTATTCCGGAATGGCCAACTCACTGTGCCCAACTTGCCATGGCCAAATCACCATGGCCAACTTGCCATGGGCCAAATTGCTACAGCCAACTCACTGTGGGACAACTCGCTGCAGGACAATTCAACAATTCTATTTAATTATTTAAAATAATTAAAATAATATTTTATTTTTTGTCATTCACAATTCATTTTGTTCCTCCTTTGGCATCCTTTCTTTAATGATTCTATTCCACCATTTCTTGATCTTAGTGTAACTCTTGTCTCACGGTGAGCTAACCTGTGGTGAGTTGGCCATGGCAAGTTATACCATGGCAATTTGACTGCGGCAAGATGGCCATGACTAGTTGGCTGTGGTGAGCTGTCCTCCAGCAACCAAATATCAAAAGATGGCTGGATTGGGATTTTTTTTATTGCAAACTTTAGATCTGATCAAAGAGAAGACAGTAAAATGATATGATAGAGGATCCTGCTTATTAGTAATTTTTATTTTTAATTCAAATTTTAACTGTTGGAAGTGACCACTGACTTTTTAATAATTATAGCACTTTGTTTTTTTTAATAAAAGGTTCAAAATATTTTTCTTGTTTCCCCCTCCAATTTTGCTCATCTCCAATCATAACACATTAGTGCTAACACAGCCAAACCTATAAATTACAGAAGGTACATGGAAGTAGATTAAAATGAAGGTCAAAAGGCCAAGAAATAATTAAATTCAAGTGATTTCCAAATTTCTTAATTCATTCTGTCCAGATTTTTTTTAAAGCAAATTAACCCCTAACACACAAATGAAGAGATATTTGCAATGGTGAAAACCTTTATAGATTTCACATAATTTTTGTATTCAGATAAAAGTCTCTCTCTCTCTCTCTCTCTCTCTCTCTCTCTCTCTCTCTCTCTCTCTCTCCACGTATCCCTAAGATTATAGCTAAATATGATTATAGTCCCTGTTTTAACAGGATCGACAATTGCTTCTTTTTCACATTTTATCTGTAATTTTTTTCAATAATGGGGTTGGCTTTTCCAGAAGAGTGGGTTATATTTAATACTTGTTTACAGTCAACTCCCTTAATGGCTCAGAGTAGTTAATATAGAAATATTACAAGATACTTACATTTGAGTGGCAGTGGAGTGTTGTTATGCTTTTATTAATTAGTAATGGTAGCCCCTTTGAGGGATGTAAGTAAGAAAAAAAGTTATCCATTGAAATTGATGGATCCAAACTGAGTCGTAATCTAATAGTAATAATTTAATGAGAGGAATTGATAGGCTCCCATTGTTGGAGATGTTAAAGCAGAGGTGAGAGAGTGATCTGTTAGGAATGTTTTAATTTAGAATAGTTGTATTAAGATAGTTGGATTTAGTGGCCTAAATGGCCCTTTCCATCTCCATGGTTTATGAATTTATATATTTATTTACTACACTTATATTCCACCTAACTTGGAAGAGCATCCTGTTCTGGGAAAGCGACCATTGAGTAACTTAGTAAATTACTAAATTAGGAAGTTCTAATTTGTTTTTTAATAATAATTTTTATTAGAGATTACAAATACAAAGATAAATAATTAATGCAAACTAAGAAAAATTAAAATGTACAAATAAGAAAAAGATATACTGTACAAAGAAAAAAATGTAAAGAAATAACTTCTTTTTTCATCTAAACATGTACAATAGCAATAGCACTCATATACCGCTTCACAGTGCTTTACAGCCCTCTCTAAGTGGTTTACAGAGTCACTATATTGCCCCCAACAATCTGGGTCATCAGTAACTTATTGCCTTCTCTGATAAAAACAAAAGATCTCTTCTTCCCATATCTCATCTCTAATCAATAAACAAATTCTTAAAGCCCCATCAAAGCCCTAATCAGCAAAAGTTATTAAGAGCTACCAGAAATATATTTATTGATTTATTGATATATATATATATATAATATGTAAATCTATTTTATATTTCTTTACTTTTAATATAATCATTTCCAGGGAGTCCTCAACTAACACCTAGTCATTTAATCCCGTTTGAAGTTATGACAACTCAGAAGTGGTATTTTTACAGTCTGTAAAGCAATTCCAGCTCTTGCAAAACATTGTGCTGCCCCCCCACCTCTGTCACATGATCATGATCTGGGTGGTTGGCAGCCTGTCCACACTTATCACTAGTTGCCAAGTGCCCCACAATCACGTGATTGCCATTTGCAATCTTTCCTGCCATCTTCCCCAGAAAGTCAATGGGGAAGCTGGCAGGGAAGTTTGCAAGCTCTTGCCACCTGCCAAAGGATTTTCCCTCCCCTTATGCATGGGATGTGGGGGGCATAAATCTTTTATCAGGCTGCAGAAATAAAGCTTGGATCTTTAGGATCCCTGCCTCATTTCACCAGCCCAATGCATGAGTTTCCTTCTGCACAAGGAGGTGGAGGAACTCCTGGGTTGGGCTGGAGAGACGATCCCTGCCTTGTTTTCTCCAGCACATGAGTTCACTTCCATGCATGGAAGGGAACTGCCTGCCCTCCTTCGCTGGCAGCTCTTTTGCTCCGTCCACTTAATGACTCTCATAGTGCTTAATGTTTACAGCTGGGTGTCTCATTTAATGACCACTTCACTTAATGAGCAAAATTCCAGTCCCAATTGTGGTCATATATGTCAAGGACTACTGGTAACATTTTCTTTAAAAATGCAACAACAAAAAAGATATTTTCTTCCCATACCTCACCTCTTATCTATAAACAAATCTTTAAAACCTCAACATTCAATCCTGGTCACAAAAGAGCAAGTCCTAATTTGGAAAAATTACAGATGTTTTAACATCAATACTGGATAAGATCTCGGGAAAAGTATTAAACTGTTGGTCAGCATTTAGATAGCCATGTTACAATTAACAGAGTCAGCATGAATCTATCATAAATTGTGCCAGATTAACTGTATTTTCTTCTTTGGTTAAATTATGGACACAATGATACTATTGTTAGATAGACTTAAAGTAGGCAAACCCCCCACAAAATAAATAAATAAAAAAAGGGCTGGTCTTTTTATGGCTTTACTTCAGGTATGAGGGAATTATCAAAGAGATTATGATACTGCTCCATCCTGATCCTATGCTGATCAATATTTTTATCAATAACTGGGATGAAGGAACTGAAGGATTGCTGATCAAGTCTGTAAATAACTCAAAGCTAGGAATAATAGCTAACAGTGTAGATGAAAGAGAGGAGATTCATGAAGTTCTAAATAGGCTTGAACAGTGGATTGAAATGAGTGGGATGAAAATTAATAAGAAGAAATACCAAGTTCCGCACTTGGATGGGAAAAATTAAAGGTCAAATTGTAGAATGGGAGACACCTGTCTTGGCAGTAATGAATGAGAAAAGGATCTGTGTGTGCTTGTAGACCACAAGTTAAACATGACCCAATATAATGATATCGCTGCTAGAAAAGGTAAGTGCTATTTTGGGTTACATTAACAGAAACGGAGTCTGGAGCAATGAGTGTAATTTTCCCAGTCGGTTTTGTCCTGGTTATTGTGTCCTGGCTTCAGTAGGCAAGAAGCAGACCAGCATAGATACAACAGCATTTATTGACTCAAAACTGGAACTGAAGAACAGCAGGCAATGCCTGTAATTTATATTCTGGGTCCACAGGGCCTTAACCAATCATAATCCTTGAAAAAGCCCACCCACATATGAATGTTCTAAGTTTCCCTCCAAAACAGTTGGAGTTAACAGTTAGGGTCATCTAAAGGTTAGTTTCACTTTAGCACAAAACAGTTGGAGTTAATAGTTAGGGTCATCTAAAGCAGGGGTCTCCAACCTTGTCAACTTTATGACTTGTGGACTTCAACTTCCAGAATTCCTCAGCCAGCATGCGCTGGCTGAGGAATTCTGGGAGTTGAAGTCCACAAGTAGTAAAGTTGACAAGGTTGGAGACCCCTGATCTAAAGGTTAGTTTCACTTTAGCAGGGCTTGACACAACTATATATATTCAATACATAACACTGGTCCTCCCCACTGGCTATTTTGAGGAGCCCAATTCAAAGAAGACAGTCATAAACTGAAGTGAATTCAGAACAGGATTATCAATAGGATGAGGAGTTTAAAGACTAAGCCCTATAAGAAAGAGTTAAGGATCTTCATATTTGTAGTCTATAGAAAAGATGTATGAGGGGAGATATGATAGCAGTCTTTAAACATCAGAAAGGCTATCACACAGAATAGGGAATAGATTTATTCTATACACATTATTCCGGGGCAGAACAAGAAACAGTATGATAAAAAGTAAGTTCAGGCTCATAGATACAAAGAGGAATTTTTAGACTGTTGCATGATGTTCTAGGAATGTCTTCATTAATGGTCTCCAAACAAAGGCTATGCAATTATATAGCAGAGATTTTCTAGTTGATTCTGGACTGATCAAAGGGTTGGACTCAGTAATTTCTAAAATATTTTCCAAATGTATTTTTCTAGTTATCTTTACAGTTAGATTAATAGCCCAAATATGTTCAGAAGTATTTTTAATTGAATTTGTTACTTGCTTACTTATTGAATTTTCCTTATCTGCTTCAGATAATTTACAATAATAAAATATTAAAAAGAGCTAAGCATGCAAAATTCATGTAGAAGAGAGAAAAGAAACTATAACTTAAAATAATTAAAGCCCATTAAAAGCCTGGTGTAATAATAACATCTCATAAACTCAACAGGGAAAGAATCTTTGAACTACTTTTTCAAGAAAGGCATAATCATAAGGGCTAATCTAGTATGAATGTGGGATGGGGGGAGATCTATTTTTTTTAAACCACATTGAAGTCCTTGTTGCCATCTTGACATTGGCATGGTAAGATATATGATTTTGTCATTAAATATTAGTAGATAAGCTTTAAAGTAGAACTTAGATACAAAGGCTAATATATTTTCAAATATACTTGGTTTGCTCAGGGATAGACATGATTAATAATGTAATATTAGGAAAACTAGATTCATCAATCACACTGAACACAGAATTTGGCAAGAGATATTAAACATTTTACAAATGCCTAATATGAATAGACACACAATAGCGTAAGGACAAAATGGTGTGAAAGGAATCTGAATCATTAGCACTTCCACTGATCAGCTGGTCACATATAGATGATAAAAGATTATAATACATTGCAATACATGGAATTTATTCCAAGTAACATCGAGAGCACAAGTAAACTCCAGTGATACAAACAGAAAGCAAGATTGATAGGAGTACCACCAGCAGCAAGAAGGCAGCTAGCCGAGGAGAAAGTTAAATAGGAAATGAAAATAAGATTAAAAAATAGTTTAGAGGAAGATGGTGAATGATTTTTTAAATTAAAAAGCAGGAAAAAGTGGCATTAGAATAAAAGAGCAAAAAGAATGAAGGTTCCAGAGCCAGATTTTGGAATTAAAGTTGTTATGGCATTAGACAGGCATTGTTCACCAGAGATCGATCAGCGGGGTAGATAAGTTGTAATAAACAAAGGTCACTATTATCTCTGACAAGTCACACAAGGAAAGGACTACCATCAATTTAGGACACCTGTCTAGCTGGTTTCAAATTGGGGAAATGACCATTCAGCATTTTAAAAATGACAGGTCAGCCTTTTAATGACTGCTTAAGGCGTGTATATGTGCATCAATGTAACTCTGTGAAATAGATGCATCCTATTATCTTTGTTTTTGAATCTATAAATAATGTAAACTTTTCACCCTGCCATCAGTCTCATAGGGCAGATTGTACAATATCATAGTTAATAAATTTTTATCTTGGTTTCTCTTCACTGGGCACAGAATCGTTATTCCACATCATTGACAATTTCTTGTACTTGCATGTGGAATAATTATATTTCACAATTATAATTTCATTTCCTAGTTGTTGAGCTTAATATGGCTATTGGGAAAGTATTGTGTGCTGTCTAGGGAAACTGTATAGCTAGAAATGACCCCAAACTCTGCATAACTTCAGCAACATTGGCATTGTCTGAATCTTTTGTGCATGGATGGGTATGTTTTTTGTACAAATGCAGAAGTTTATAACCCAATGTATTCTTCAATTTGTTCTCAGCTTGCTGAGTTTGCTGCTGATCTGGAGTAAAGAGAACATTTAAATCACATTAATCTTTTTCAAAACTCTGCTAGGTTGAAGTCAGCCAGTAATCAAAACTGGAATAAGGGAAGATGTTGCCCTCCAAATGTTTTGGACAACAATTCCAATAACCCAGATTATTGGTAGCTTGGAGCTGCACTCTGGATGGATTTATTTATCTAACCTGGTTTATTTAAATGTACATGCTACTCAGTTCTAGACTCTAGACCAAGGGTGTCCAACCTTGGCAACTTTAAGACTTGTACAATTCAACTCCCAGAATTTCCCAGGTATCATGCGAGTTGAAGTCCACAAATCTTCAACTTGCCAAGGTTGGACACTTACAGCCCTCTCTAAGCGGTTCACAGAGTCAGCATATTGCCCCCAACAATCTGGGTCCTCATTTTACCCACCTCGGAAGGATGGAAGTCTGAGTCAACCTTGAGCCGGTGAGATTTGAACCGCCGAACTGCAGCTAGCAGTCAGCTGAAGTAGCCTGCAGTACTGCACTCTAACCACTGCGCCACCTCGGCTCTAGTCCATAACTTGAAAGAAAAGGGAGAAGTTGTGGTGAGTCTTAGGCTGAAGTGTTCCATTCTGCCCTTTCTTACTGAATCATATATGTGTAAGTAGGGCTAAGCCTCATATATTCTCATTATTTAAGAATGGAATTATGGTTTTCTAAATAATGAAAAAGGAAGCTTTCATCTTACTCATGGGCAAACAAGGAATGGAAGCAGAGGTGGTATTCACTTACTTTCCCTACCGGTTCGCAAATGTGAGCGCATGCACCCCTTCCACACATGCGCATGGCCTTCTGCGCATGCACTTTGCTTGCGCGTGCGGCTTGCACGCATGCGCGCAGCTTCAAAATGTGTCTAAATAGGACGGCATAGCGCCGGGCAGGTCGCTACTACTGGTTCGCCCAAACCGGTCCGAACCAGCTGAATACCACCTCTGAATGGAAGGCAAGATGACCAGGAAGGAAATCATTACCTTGATTATGGTAATCAAAGTCACGGGTGATTTTTCTGCCTGTAGGCCACACAAACATGGATATCATGGATTGGGAGATGCATGTTTCCTCTTCCTTTGGCTCCCCAGATTAGCGCCTCCAGGTGGAAAAGGAAGGCCACAAATCTACCTCTCAGTGCATGCTGCTTGCAGGCTAGGATGGCAAATTGCCTTTTACTGTATTGGCATATGAGATGAAGATCATTTAGATCCCTGCTATTAGTGGTGGCAAGAAAATAGCAATCCCTTTCCTGCTGATTACCTGATCCTGCTGGTCAGTCAGAAAAATGTGCAACCACACTCCTAGGCAAAAGGCTTCGTTTGCTCACCACCCTCCACCTGTTTTGCAGTTTGTCAATTACAGTCAAAATGGGCTTTGGAGCAATGCAAATATTTCACAGGACATGACTGTAAATTTATCTGTCATGGAAGACATCATTATCCTATTATTGCAGGAACATGAAGGAAGCAGGGAGGATCCTGTTTATTGAACCAATGACCCAGGCAGAGTCTGAGCTACATTGTTCACCCTTCATAGCTCAATTGCTCAGCTGCTGAGAAAATATCAGGAAATAGATGTGGCAAGGATTGTGTGAGCAAATAAGGGCTCATCTTTATCTCCTAACTCTGTCATAACTATGCACTGGTAACCATTTTTATAGGACATGTTCAATCAGAATAGAGCTGGAAGGAACCTTGGAGGTCTTCTAGTCCAACCCCCTGCTCAAGCAGGAGACCCCTATATCATTTCAGACAAGTGGCTGTTCAGTCTCTTCTTAAAAACCTCCAGTGATGAAGCACCTACAACTTCTGACAGCAAGCTGTTTCACTGATTAATTGTCCTTATTGTTAGGAAGTTTCTCCTTAATTCCAGGTTGCTTCTCGCCATCCATTGTTTCTTGTCTTGCCTTCTGGGGCTTTGGAAAATAGGTTGACCCTCTCTTCTTTCTGGAAGCCCCTCGAATACTGCTATCATGTCATCCCTAGTCCTTCTTTTCTCTAGACTAGCCATATCCAAATCCTACAACGGATCTTCATATGTTTTTGTCTCCAGGGTTTTAATCATCTTAGTTGCTCTTCTTTGCACTTTTTCCAAAGTCTCAACATCTTTTTTTGTAATGTGGTGACCAAAACTGGTGCAGTATCCCAAGTGTGGTCTTATTAAAGATTTATAATACTTCACATGAATTTTGAGTCTATGCCTCTGTTTATACAACCAAGGATTGTATTAACTTTTTTGGCTGCTGCCATACACTACTGGCTCATGTTTAATTGATCGTCCACTAAGACTCCAAGGTCCCTCTCACAGTTACTGTTTCTGAGCCAGGTGTCGCCTAATCTGTACTTGTATCTCTTGTTTTTCCTGCCTAGGTGTAAAACCTTGCTTTTCTCCACATTAAATTTCATGTTGTTGGATAGGGCCCATTGTTCAAGTCTGTCAAGATCTTTTTGGATCATGAGCTTGTCTTCTGGGGTGTTGACTATTCCTGCCAGTTAATGTAATCTGCAAATTTCTATTTGCAGATGACACTAAGTTCTAATAACTTCTATTCCCTCATTTTAAGTCATTTATGAAGATATTGGAGAGTACTGGGCCTAAGACAGAATGTTATGGTAACCCACTGCTTACTTCCCTCCATGTAGATGTAGTACCATTAAGGAGTATTCATTGAATATGGTTTGTCAGCCAGTTAGAAAGCCAGTTAGAAATGGTGACGCTGTCTATGGCACATTTTTCTAGTTTATCAAGAATTAGGTTGTGGTCTACTTTGTCAAATGCCTTGCTGAAGTCTAAGTATACTATGTCCACAGCATTACGCTGGTCTACTAATTTAGTCACTTTGTCAAAGAATGAAATAAGATTGCTTTGGCATGATCTGTTTTTAATAAAACCATGCTGGCTTCTAGTTATAACTTTATTTGTTTCTAGATGTTCACATATCTCTTTTTTTATTATCTTTTCCAGTATCTTCCCAGGTATCGATGTTAGGCTGATTGGTCTGTAGTTTCCTGGGTCTGTTCCTCCCCTTTTTTTTGAAGATGGGAACCACATCAGCCCTTTTCCAATCCTCAGGTAGTTCCCCGGTGCTCCAGGATTTTTGAAAGATATAGTACAATGGTTCTGAGATAACATCTGCCAGCTCCTTCAGAACTCTGGGATGTAATCCATCAGGTCCCAGTGATTTATATTCATCAAGATCAGACAGGTGTTCTCTTTCCATTTTCTTGCTTATTTTAATTTTTATTTCTAGTTGGTCTTTTACAGTTATGTTTTTGGTAGGTTGGACTATAGTTTCTTTTGGCATGAAGACTGATGCAAAGAATGAGTTAATCAGCTCAGTTTTCTCTCTATTGCCTGTTACTTCCTTGCCATCTTCTCTCATTAGTGGACTGACTTGTTCTCATGACATCATCTCATTCCCAGCACAGAAAAATCCCCTCATGCTTAGGTGGTGCAGGATAAAGACCACCTTTATCCTGCACCACTGTACACTGCTGTACAGTGTACATATGGATACTTTGAAAAGAGTTCCAGGCATGTGTTCAGAAAAGGCTTAACAGCCAAATCAAAGGAGCAGATTATATTCATGCCTGAGTCTTGGAAGAGGACTTGAGAGGTAGTTAAGTATCTTATTCCAAGCCTATGCTTGTCCAGCCCTAGCCGCCTCCTCCCACATAAATGAAAGAGAGAGATTGAGATTGTTTGTCCCAGGGTGACACTATCAGAAAGGAAATGAACCCAGGGAATCCACCAGTTGCTTTATCTTGGGCCACATTATAACTGGAATAAAGCCCACAGTCACCTCTTCATATTATGTCAGCATACTTTCTGCTACCTCAAGGACTGGTGCATTGCACTTTAACATGACATTCTGGCTTGCATTAAGATACAATGTTGAATGTGATCTTCAGGAGTGTTAATGCAACAGGTCAAATGAAGATTTCCTACTGTTAGAGGATACTGGTAGAGGATATATATATCTCTCTCTCTTTGTCTCTCTCTGTCTCTCTGTCTCTCTCCCCACTCGCTGTGTGTGTGTGTGTGTGTGTGTGTGTGTGTGTGTGTGCGTGTGTTACTGTATATGAAAAGGAGAATAAATACTTTTTGTTGCAAGAATAGTGAAATTTGAAAACAGACAAGGTTGCAGCTGACGTTACATTCAAGCACTAGTGAAAGCAAATTTCATACATGAAGTTAACCTGGGATATATAGAGGGGGCACATCAAAGGAGCAATGAAATTCTATTTAAGATCTGTTACACTGAAGTCAGGAAGGAGACTCTACAAACTTGACATATATCAGAAAGATGTCATTAGCTCTGAAGTGGAACTTCTTGGTTTCCAGTATCATAAGGGATTTGTCAACAAAATATACTGCATTTCAAAAAGTCAACCGATATGGATACACCAGTTCTTCTTCCATTAAAAGAAGCAGTAAATTGCCTTTAAAAATGTGTGAATACTATTTGACTTCTAATGAGTGGATGTGACATACATTTATGGTTGATGAAAAAGGAGATAGATATAGATAGTATTTCTGAAAATTAGTGCTAGGAATAACAAAATATGCTTGATACTGAAGTGTATACAAGAATGACACATACCATTAAATTGATTATGTACCATCATATCATTTTCAACTCCTAGCCATCACTTATACAGATTTTTTATAGGATTTTCAATTTGGTCCTTCAGGTCTTCCAACAGTGCCTCTGTAACTGAGTCCATCCATCTTTTGTTCTTCTTCATGTTCCTTCCAACTTTCCCAGCATTAGAGGTTTCTCTTCGGAACTAAGTCTTTGCATAATCTGTCCAAAGCAGGATAATTTGAGTCTGATTAATTTGATTAAATAATGCATAATAAACACAGCTTTATTTTACTTAACATATCTGTTTCACTCAAGAAGAGTGGGTAGCCATTTGTGGCTCTCTGTTGTATGATGTCATCTGGATTTTATGGATTAATTTGCATTTACTCTTAGCTTGTACTTTCACTCTTCAGAAGGATGAAATACACAATGTTCTGAAATACACAAAAATTCGGTGGAAATTTGATTGCACAGTCACATCTGCCATCTTGACTTTTTTGACTCCGTCCCACAGACACTCCTGGACTCTTTCTGGATGGTAACTTCTACATTCTTGCCTGTGTAATGCAAACTGCAGCTTACAAGGAGCACTACTTTTTGATCAAAGGAAAAAAGTCAAGTTGGTTCCTTAGTCTAAACATTTCTGATAAATAAACTTTCAGTGATCATAATCCATTTTCTCAAATAGTCCTGAAAGAGAATATTTTTTTATATTTCTAGTGCTAGTAGCCATTAACAGCTATTAGTGGTTGTTTACACAATAAAATAAAAATGGGGACGCGGTGGCTCAGTGACTAAGATGCTGAGCTTGTCGATCAGTTCAGCGGTTCGAATCCCTAGCGCTGCATAATGGGGTGAGCTCCCATTACTTGTCCCAGCTTCTGCCAACCTAGCAGTTTAAAAGCACATAAAATATGCAAGTAGAAAAATAGGGACCACTTTGGTGGGAAGGTAACAGCGCTCTGTGCACCTTTGGCGTTTAGTCATGCTGGCCACATGACCACGGAGACGTCTTCAGACAGCGCTGGCTCTTTGGCTTAGAAACGGAGATGAGCACTGCCCCCTAGAGCCGGAAACAACTAGCACGCATGTGCGGGGGAACCTTTACCTTTACCTTACACAGTAAAAATAAGTCTCCCTCAAGTCAGGTTCAACTCCTTGTAACTTCATGGATACATCCATATAGTGGTCTTGGCAACTCTAAAACATCTTTTCCTGTTTCCTTCTTCTGAGATATTTTTTTTCACTTCCTATTATAGCCTACATCCTATAATATTTCTTTGTCCAGCCTTGCTTAACTTCTTGAAATCAGCCACAATTAACTAGTGTGACACGAACTTTCTTGCATTGATGAGAGATGTGAGAAGAACACTTGGTTTCCATTCTCATTCATAATAGCTCAAGCATGAAGCAGTCTTTGAAAACTCTTATTCAAGGATAGACATGGGAGATCCCACTATCTTAGGAAGCTGACATAATTCCCCATGAGTTAGTTACCATTTCTCATGTCATTTTTTTTTATTTGCAAAGAAATTGGAGCAAGAGCGTCTGCTGCCTTTTCTCCCACCAGTTTAGAAGTGTGTTTTTAAAGCCAGGCCTATTATTTATATCATCAAACTTGCTACCTGCTTGATTCTTGGGTATAATGAAACACCATTGCAGGAATGGGTGATTAATGACAGAGGAGTAATTTGATATTACCTGGATTTTATTGTCATACATTATGTAATATGTCAATTTTCTGAATGGAATGTTCATTTTATTAATCTACTTAAATCATTTTAAGCTGAAATAAGCTGCAGCTCATGAAAGTTTATGCTTTTTAATAGAATGTGTTAGATGGAAAAGATATTTCCAAACTCTTGGTTTTCTTTTGCTTCCTATTAAGAACCTTGAAGTAGTTTACAATCCAATGTTAACAATCAGAATGGACATGCGAGTTCATCCAATGTAATTGAGCCAAATGACAGGGAGAAACAGCAGGTTTCTAGGAAAGGAAACAAATTACAGCATTGTATATATCACACATCTTACGGTAAAATGACAGGTTTTGTAATGTTCTAGGAAAACATTCCCCAAGCTAGCTGGAGGGTGATAAGAACTGTAGCCCAAGGAGATATATCTGGAGAGTAATAGATTGGATGGAAAAGATTCTTCTAGGATATTCTCAGAATTTAAGTTCTGGTTTTGCATTTTGTTTTGGCTGATCTTGCTAAAAGAATCAAACCAGAATATTGTTGTTTTTAAACTTTTGCTTGCCTTACTAAAAGTACTGGGATACTTTTGTTACAAATACCGAATAATTTAGGATAGCAGTACAGTTCAGCAATAGGATAGCAATAGCAATAGCATTTACACTAAGCGGTTGTACAGAGTCAGCATATTACCCCCAACAATCTGGGTCCTCATTTTACCAACCTTGGAAGGATGGAAGTCAACCTTGAGCCGGTCAGCATTCTAACCACTGCACCACCAGGATGCATTAAGATGTCTAGATGTAATATGACCAATTTCAACCTGTAGATATTATTTTCCTTTCAGAATACTTACAGTACTTACCTACTTTACTGATCTGCAAAGACCACGAAGTGGATGTGAGAACAATCTGATTAACATCTGTATTCCACTGATGTGACCTGGGCTGAGCTGGCTGATCTGCCTGGGTGGGTGGGTAAATGCCCTCTTCTTCCATTGCTGCTGCATGGATTCCACCCAAAGGTACATGTGTGATTGCAAATGAGGATAATCTCAGATAACAGGAATATACAAATCTTGGGTCAATGGAATGCAATAGCTATGCTCCAGAGGTGGGTTCCTCCCGGTTTGGACCAGTTCTATAGAACCGGTAGTAACTTGGTGGCCTGGGTCTCTAGAACCAGCAGTGACCCAGGCCTGCCAAGCCCCCGAACCGGTTCTTTTGGCAGCGCCGTAGGCCCCGCCATCTTGTTTTTTTGCTTCTGCGCATGCACAGAAGCTTTTTTAAAGCACTGCTCATGCACGAAGCGTGCATGAAGCGTGCACAAAGCATGCATGAAGCGTGCACGAAGCACGCATGAAGCGCACTGCGCATGTGCGAAGTGTGCACGCCCGTGCGGCACGGCACTGAGTGAACCAGCAACCAGAAAAAGAAGAACCCATCCCTGCTATGCTCCCCTATTCTGCAAACATTTCCTACATCTCCATCCAACTCCTTTTATGATGAGTGGATTCCCATGCTTATTTAGGCTTTGGTTAATGATATTCTGAAGCATTTTAGAACCATTAACAGAAGTATCCTAAAAAGACCTTACATTTAAAAATGCCATTCTTCAAGTCTAAATATGTTCATTAGCATTTATTTCTGATTTAATACATCTCTTCCCTCTCCCTACATTTTTTTCTTTTAATACACATGTCTGTTGTGTGTTTTTTTAGTACACGTGTCTGTTGTATTTAGCAAAAGACTTTAGCCATAAGTATTTGGTTATTTCCAACAGCCTATTGCAGTGATGGCGAACCTTTTTTCCCTCGGGTGCCGAAAGTGTGTGTGTGCGCGCTGTCGTACGTGCGCAAGTGCCAAACACCCATAATGCAATGCCGTTAACCCTAACCCTAACGTTAACCCTAACCCTAACCCTAACCCTGACCCTATCCCTCACCCAAAACAGCGGTGGGGGGGGGGGAAAGCCTCCTTTCCCCCAATTGGAGCTGGGAGGGGGGGAAGCCTCCTTTCCCCAAATGGAGCTGGGAGGGGGAAGCCTCCTTTCCCCAAACGGAGCTGGGACGGGGGAAAAGCCTTGCGTGGCGAAACAGTGCTGGGGTGGAATCTCCAGAGATCTGGGAAGGCACGGCCGCAGAAAGTGAGGAGAAAGCATGCGCTTGTCTGACCCGAAAATTAGTTGGCCGGTGGGAGGCACTCGCACTTGCGCAGTGGAGCTGAGCTGGTCAACGGCTCGCGTGCCTGCAGAGAGGACTCCGCGTGCCACCTGTGGCACGCGTGCCATAGGTTTGCCATCACGGGCCTATTGCTACTATGGGGTCACCAACAGTTTAGGTCAGGGATACAGTGTGAGAATGTGTGGTTCTTTCAAAAATTGCTCATTCCCAGTGAATTCCAACTAGCATGGTCAATGGGGAGAGTTACTGAGTGTTATTGCTCAGCATTTCCCTAGCCAGAATTCTTGGAGTTGAAGTCCACACATCTTAAAATTGCCAAGTTTGAAAAACACTGATGTACAATGTCTAAGCTTCACAGCCCCTCAAATTATTTTGAGTGATGGTTGGCAACACTATAGACACTCACCTAAGGTGTTCATGAGAATGTTTATTTCTCCACAGAGTTCAATCACTGTCTCTTCTTACCAGTATTTAGTTTCGGTCATCTCTCAGCTTTTTCCTCAAAGCAGATCATAGCTGTTTCACTTTTACCATCTTGTGAAGTAGGAAGATGAGCTGCACAGTCACAATGCAAACAATTGAGTTACACTTGCCAGCAAGTCCACTCTTGGTGTGGGAACACTTACATTGATGGCCAGCAACAAGACCACAGAAGTGACCTTGAATCCTGCTATGAAAGATTTCCGGTATTAAAAAAAAAACTGAATTAATGAAAGAATAGGAGGTGGGGGGTGGGGAGAGGAGAGGAGAATACCATATCTATTTCCACTTGTTTAATATGCAGAAATAATCAGGAGGAGCTTTTCATGGTAGTGAATATAATTATGTGCTAATTAGGGCTTTGCAGTCCTTTGGATCAAATCTTGAAAAGATGTTTCATCCTCTTTATGTGTTAAAAATGTCTATGATTATAGAGTTCTGAATAATATGAGTAGTAAATATGCTTTTTTTTAAAAAAAAAATCTTTTGTCATTAATCAGTCTTAATACTTTAAGGTGAATATCCTTCAGATTCCTGCAGACTCCTACGTGTCTGTAATAATATTCTTCCTTGCAGTTCAGTTCAGAACTCCTAAACAGTGGCCTTTTAACAGAAGATATAACTTTTTATTGTTTCAGGTGTCAACAACCAGTTCCACACATGAAGAGTTCAATGAGCTGTTTTATTGCTCAAGCCTATACGCTGGAATTTCTCAGGCTGACAATTTGGGTAAGACTAGAATAGATAAAGTTCAATGACATTCAAGGTGTGTATATCAGACTTCACTCTCTTGTGCCCACGTAGGGAGTCCAGATTAATTCCCCACTTGACATCCCCCTGGCTCAGCCAGTCTCTCTCTTGCAGATTGAGTGTGTATGTATGTATGTATAATATACATATATATGTAATATGTGTATATTACACACATACATTGTATGTATATAACATGCTACTCTAGGCCTGAGGGAATATCTTGCTACTTTCAGAAGGTTTTTGATGCACAGGAAAAGACTCAACAGATTTAAATTACAAAGGAGCAAATTGTTGTGGCCCGCCAGCTGCCAGCAGAACTGGTGGCAGACTCGGACGATGAGGAGGTTGGGGAGGAACTTGGGCCAGTGCTGGAATCTGGGGAAGGCTCTGATGGATGCTCTGCATCGGATGCAGAAATAGAACCAGGGCCGTCCGATATTTCCCAGCCACTGGAGAGGCAGCTGCCTTTGGAGGCTGAGATGAGTGAGGAGGAAGAACAGCTGGTGACTGTTCCAGATGCAGGTATGCACAGAGAAGTTAGGAGAGGTGAACAACGGAGGACAAGGCGTCGACTCGGGAAACAAAGCATATGTGGATGCTGAATGGCCCCTCCCTGGCTGGGGAATAAATAGAAGGAAAGGGGAGTGGTTGTCGTAGGAGACAACAGTTCGTATTTCTGAAGATTTTGCTCATTGTGTTTCGTGCATCAAAGACTGCTTGCCAGAACTTAATTTGCAGCCTTTCGGCTGGGAGCTAATGGCCTTTCAATTATCACAAGGAACTGATAAGGTCTGTTACTGCAGTTCACTCCTTGCAGGACTCTTGCTTGGACTTTTCGGATTCACAAGAGGTAAATAAAGAGGGTTTTTTTGTGACCAGGAGTCTGTTTCTTGCTTCTGCTAAGGCTGGGTCAGAACACAAATTTTGATTAGACATTCAGGAAAAAAATCCTATTGATCAGAGCAGTTTACCAGTAGAAGACTGCCCTGGGAAATGGTAGATTCTCCTCTGCTAGAGGCTGGATGATCATCTTTTAGAAATATTTTAGTAGTGAATTCCTGCCCTTGGCAGAGGGTTGGGCAAGATGTCTTCCAGTCCTTACACTAGTGTTTCTCAACCTTGGCAAATTTCAGAAGCGTGATCTTCAACTCCCTCAATCAGCAAGGGTGGCAGCTGAAGTCCACACATCTGAAAATTGCCAAGAATGAAAAACACTGCTTTATAAACTATGATATATGACACGTTGCTATGACACTATGGTTCTAGAATGGAAAACAATGTGGAGTTATTTTCTATGTCATTTGGCAACTAATGCAAATTTGTGCTAAAACGTGCCGTAAATTTGCACAATCAAAACTATTAAAAGGCTAAATATTTCCCTCGCTACAATATGGATGAATATTCCATACAGAAGAGAGTGTCGTGAGCATTTGCTAAATGGTACGAAGATTTTTCTTGTGTGTGATGACACTTCAAATAATTGAAGCGCTGCCCACAGCTACCCTTTATCAAGTTTTCTCAAGGAAAACCTTAAGTAGTTCCTTCTGTCTCTCCTTGTAGGACTTGATTTTATGTTCTTTGATGATCCTTGCTGTTTTTGCACATTTTCTACCCTGTCTAAATGATCCTTTTCCAAAGGTGGTACTCAGAACTGCTACAGTACTCACTATGGAGCCTGATCAATGCAGACTTCAAATCAAACTATTACTCCTATGATTGGAAAGTATATTTTTATTCAGAAAATGCTGCCATTGAATCTCATATTTTTCTGTCACAGAATTCCTTTACTCAGCTCTGATGAAGCATTAGCCAAGAATTCAGAATATGCCCTAAAATACATTAGATTGTTCTTGTGTCTGATTGTGTTATTTCTCCGATAGGCTAAGTTAACAGTCCCTAGAACTGTTAATCAGCCATAGCATTCTGGGAGCTGTAATCCCAATCTATCTGACAGACTGTGGACCTCTCCAAATCTCTCTCTTTCTTTTTTCGTTGAAGAATCCATTTGAAGGAGAAAAGGAATGAACATTTGTGACTGGAACTGCGATGGCTGCAAATGCATGCGTTCTGCCCAACACAGGAGTGTCAAACTTGCGCCGTCACGGTGCCGTCACGTGACGTATCGGGACTTTTTCCCCCTTCGCTAAACCCAGTGTGGGCGTGGCCAACACATGATGCATCCAGCCCACAAGCAGCAAGTTTGACAGCCCTGGCCTAACATAACTTTTGTTTAACCTGCTTTATGCAAAGCTTTAGTTAACCCAATTAAACAATTTTAGTTAACCCAATTAAACAAACTACGCAATCTAAAACCATCTCTATCCATTGGACCAGATGGACTATGTGCCTACTTCTTAAAAAAACTTTCCACTGCCCTAGCAGAACCTCTGAGCATATTTTTTGACAAATCTTTCAGGACTAGCTCCCTACCCAACCTATGGTCACTAGCTATGGTCATCCCCATCTTCAAAAAGGGAGACCCCAGCCTAGTTGAAAATTACAGACCAATCTCCCTATGTTGCGTCACCTGCAAAGTCATGGAATCAATCATAAACCAATCCTCCCTACGTTGCGTCACCTGCAAAGTCATGGAATCAATCATAAACCAATCCATTACCCTCCACTTAGAGACAAACAACCTACTCTCTTACAAACAATTTGGTTTCAGGAAAAATTTATCCTGCAATCTGCAACTTCTACACTGTAAAAACATATGGACCACACAACTTGACCAGGGCAAAGCAATAGATGCAATTTACATAGACTTCTGCAAAGCCTTTGACTCAGTGGTACATGACAAACTACTTCTGAAAGTAAAATCTTACGGCATTTCTGGACCCCTGCACAAATGGATAACTGCGTTCCTATCAAACAGGCAGCAAGTGGTCAAATAGGAAGCGCTTTATCAAACCCTGTACCTGTCAACAGTGATGTTTTCCAAGGAAGCGTTTTAGGACCAACTCTCTTTATTCTTTACATAAATGACCTTTGTGATAATATAAAAAGCAACTGCATCCTCTTCGCAGATGATGTAAAACTATTCAACACCACCAACAATACTATTACCCTTCAAAAAGACCTTGACTATATATCACAATGGTCAAACAAGTGGCAACTTCAAATCTCTATCAACAAATGCTCAGTCTTACACATTGGCAAAAATAATCAGAACACAAAATACAAACTAGATGATCACGACCTTGTTGACGATCCTCATCCAGTAAAGGACCTTGGAGTACTCATCTCTAATGATCTAAGTGCCAGAGCCCACTGCAACAGCATTGCTAAAAAGGCACTATTGCAAAAAATTCGACTTCAGCAACAGAGTGGTCAATGCATGGAATACATTACCTGACTCTGTAGTTTCTTCCCCAAACCCCCAAAACTTTAAGCTTAGACTGTCTACCGTTGACCTCACCCCATTCCTAAGAGGTCTGTAAGGGGCGTGCATAAGCGCACAAGTGTGCCTACCATCCCTGTCTTAATGTCGTACTCGTAAAGTATCATGTACTCATAACCATGCTTGTACTTCTTCTTCTTCTTATTTTTTCACAACCATGTTTATACTTTATCTGTAATCATATACACGTTTGACAAATAAATAAATAAAATAAAAATAAATTTGAATACAAGACCTGCTGTAGAACATGGTGATCAGCAGAGTAAAAGCTGTGCCGCAACATTTTTTGTGTACTGTCAAGTCAGTGTTGATTCTTTTTGATCACTTAGACAAGTCCCTGCAGTTTTCTTAGCGAGTGATTTGCCATTGCCTCCTTCATAGAGTTGACAGAGAATGATTGACCATAAATCATCCAGATAGATTCATGTCCAGGGGTGGTATTCACTTACCTTCCCTACCGGTTCGCAAATGTGAGCGCGCACACCTCCGCACATGCACACAGCCTCCCGCGCATGCACTTTACTCTCTCGCGTGCCTTCTGTGCATGTGCCCAGCCTTGAAAACGTGGCTAAATAGGACGGCATTATGTCCGGGCGGGTGGGCAGGCCCACCCGCAGTCGCCGCTACCGGTTCGCCCGAACTGGTCCGAACCAGCAGAATACCACCTCTGTTCATGTCCAAGGCAGGAATAGAACTGGTGGTTTTCCAGTTTCTAGCCTGGTGTCTTTATCACTACACCACACTGGTTCTTGCCACAACTTTGGGAATAGTTTTATACCTTGTAACATATCTTCTTGCAGTTAATATACAAATAGTACTCTTGTTGCTAGTACTCTTGTTGCTAGGTAATCAGCTTTGATTACCTTTAAGAAAGCTTTAGTTATGAGTTGCTCTTAATACAAAGAAGTTTGTAAATCTATTTGTCTGGCTAAATCTATTTTGTCTGCCTATTTGTTTGACTTAGCTAAAGAATAGACACAATTAGCTCAGTTGAATGTATTAGGAGTTGCTTTTTGGTATAGAGTATGTGATTAGGACTGGGTTGTAAATCAGGGGCAAGTAGTTATTTAGACTTTCACTGCCCTTGTAAGTGTTATCTTGCATAAGGCTGCCAGTAGCTTTCAAGAATGTTCATGCAGAAAAATGTCTTCCCATTCAGTTTTATAAGTTCTCTTTAAACTACTGTTAGAAATGAAAATCATGCATATGAAAAAACCAATATTCCCTCTCCGCTCCTATATAAAAACAGTATTTCAGTATTGTGGTGTTATAAGCAGATATTTTAATATTCATTAAGTGTAGATGACACAGTAAAAGAAAAGAGTGCTATCAGCAGCACTCAAGCTCAATAAGAAAATGGTATCTGCTATTTCCAGAGAATAAAGAAGAAAGCACATCACTTTCTAATATTTTATCCTTAGTGGATATTTTAGTTTAAAATTTCAGAAGACCTGTGAACACAGCTGATGAAATGACATGCCAGGCATTGGATAACTGGGTTCCCACTTGTCTTTAACCATAGCATTAAGGCATCCTCTTTTTTTCTGCTTTTATTTTCTTTGTTGTTCTAACATGGTTCAATGACAGCCTCAAGATAAGAGCTGTTCCACTTTGGTCACTCCATTTCCTTGGAACCTTTTTGTGTATATGTGTGGTTGAAAAAATCAAGAGAGCAGCTGTGATTCTGCAATCAACTAAACCCTCCCCCCTTTCTTTTTACACATTATCTTGATTTTTGGGGACAGGAGTAAAAAAAAATCTAGCTGGAACAGGATTCAAAAGTACCGGGAAAGTACATTTTCTACAGTTGGAAGAATAAAATTATAAGTTGGTCAAAGGAGAAGAACCTGTGAACAATACTTAAAAGAGCAATAGCTACTACATACTACTAACAGTGGGTTTTGGCACAAGGCAACAACAGCAAGAACCAAGCTCCACGCCTGCCTTGGCTTTTTTTGTCCCTGTCCTCTCCCCCTCTGCCTCCCAACAGATGACCTACATGCAGCATTAATATAAACCATTAAAATGGCCCAACATTTCCACTCATTTTCTTTTTTCCCAAGATTAGAAAAGTGCCTTTGGATGTAAAGAACTTCTACCAGTTTGGACAATGAAGTTGAGGCCAGGGATTTCGGCAGCAACAATCATATTTATTTGTGAGCAGGATACCAATTTCATCAACAAAAAGAAATGTTTTGAGATATTAATTCTCCCGATGTCAAAAGCTGATTTTACTTGATCATATGGACCTTCCCAACCCATCCATTCATTTTTTTTTCCCAATAGGGCAAGTAACAATATTGTGAATAGATATTTCAGAAAACAGCATTGTGGGGAAGACAGTCTGATCCAGTGTTTCACAACCTTGATAACTTTAATATCAGAGGTGGGTTCCTCCCGGTTTGGACAGGTTCACCCGAACCAGTAGCGACCCGCTGGTGATGTCACGATGACATCACAGATCCAGTTCGGTCGGTGGACGCTGCCATCTTTTTTTTGGAATTTTTTTTTTATTTTTTTTTTGGGGGGGGAATTTGGGAATTTTTTTCCGGGTTTTTGTATTCCGCGCATGCGCAAAAGCCGAGTTTCTGGCACTGCGCATGCGTTGCCATCTTGTTTTTGGCTTTGTTTGGGGGGGGATTTTTAAAATGTTTTTGCACTGTGCATGAGGCACGGCCACGTGGCGCGGGAGGAAGCGAACCGGCAGCGAGGTAAGTTAGAACCCACCCCTGTTTAATATGTGTGGACTTCAACTCCTAGAATTTCCCGGCTAGGGGAACTAGTCTAATCCGATCAAACTTGCAGGTGTGGAAATCTGATCATAGATCTTCAGGGACTTGTTCTTAATTTAAGCTGCCCATCAATACTCCTTGAATATAATATAACAGGCTCATAAGCATAATTTTAAATCCCAGCAAATTACATTTATTTTTGTATGGCAAGTAGGGGAGTGAACATTTTTAAGAGAGGGGAAGAATAGCAAAATGCCCAGGATTTCCCCCAAATTTGTATTTAGATTCTTTTAGGATAATCTAGGAATTCACCCAGAATACAGTTGCAAGTAAGCACAATTGCCCTGTTGCCATAGTAATTTAAAAAATATAGCAACTTCCATTGCCTTGTACTTCATTTTTTTTCCTGAATGTATGCTGAATACTCAGGCTGAAAACCAATTAGCTGGAAGAGAACAGTATAAGATTGCTAAAATGTTTTTAAAAATGCTTTTCCTGAACTCTCTTTTTTGCATAGTTAATAATCATATATTGCTGTTCCCACCAGAGCAAATCTTCCAAAAACCTTTCCAAGGTTATATTTCATTAATTCACTGTTCTACAAATTTTCAACTTTTATTAGTTTCAGAAATGAAATGTGCCATTTCTTAATGAATTTCACATGCTGAATTCAAATATAATAATGAAATTTGTTAGTTGGCTCTAGTTTTCATGCAATGGACATTTTACATTTTCCAACTACAGGTAATAGGCAAATAATGTGCCAAAACTTAATATGTATATATAAACATGTATATTTTTATTACAATTAAGTGAAGTA
>QLTV01014916.1:3838765-3862772 GCA_003457575.1 Thermophis baileyi | reverse complement strand
TACTCTTCCCTCAGCCTTCCTCTCCTCCTCTCCTCTCCTCCACCCCACTCCATTCCACTCCACTTCCCTCTCTCCCTTCCTCTTTCCACTTCTCTTTCCTTCCATCTTTTTCTTTTTCTTTTGTTGTATAAAAATTTCCATTTCCCTACCAAGTACAGTGTATTTTCCAGGTACCGTCTCTTTCAAATATTTCAATACATTTTCTTGAAATTACATTAAAAGAAAACAAACTTAATATCTACATGAACAGTGTGTTGGTAACAGTAATAATCGTAGTTATAGTAACATATTGATAATATTTCTTCGTATTAATTTTCATTATTTGATTAATCATTCTCTTAACCCTTTAGTTTCTGTCTTTTGCTTCTATTCTTTAACTATTGATAGACACATTTCTTCTAATATACCATAAAGTTTCCAGCTACCACTAAATACAGTAGAACCTCTGGTCATGAACACACTCGGGTGGTGATCAAACACGACTGATTTCCCCTTCCACACCATTTTTTTTGTAAGCGCCAAATTTCCTGTGTGGCCGCTGCATTAAATTTGGGTCACGACCAAATCGGGTTGCAACCAAAGTTATGGAATGAATTATGGTCGTGACCAGAGGTTCTACTGTAAGTGCCTACCAGCTACTTGAACACTAACCGGAGGATGTTCTTTGGAAACTGTAAGAAAATGAAATAGAAAAGTTTTGATCCTTTTATAACCAACAGAGAAGCTGGGCACTGGTGAAGGAGAGAAGAAACCTCTTTCTCCCAAATGCCTAAGTACCGGTAAATATTGGAACGTACAGGAAGCTAGAAAAAAAAATTATTTATTTATTTTATTTATTTATTTCGTCAGGCATGTATTAGATAACAGATATAAGTATAAACATAATTATGAATACATGAAATGGATACAAATAAAAGGGAACATTAGGACAGGGATGGTAGGAACCAGGGGTGGGTTCTAACTTACCTCGCTGCTGGTTCACTTCCTCCCATGCCGCGTGGGTGCACACACATTGCGCACTGCACTGCACTGCACTGCCGCACCACATGGCTGCACATGCACAATGCTGAAAATCCAGCTTCTGCACATGTGCAGAAGCAAAAAACAGCTTCTGCGCGTGTGCAGAAGCAAAAAACAAGATGCGGCACCTATGGTGCCGCCGAGAGAGCCGGTTCAGGGGCATGTCCAGCTGGCCATTGCTGCCGGTTCGGCAAGCAGGGGGAAATTCCCGCTACCGGTTCTAAAGAACCGGTCTGAACCAGCAGGAACCCACCTCTGGTAGGTATGCTGGTGCGCTTATGCACGCCCCTTACAGACCTCTTAGGAATGGGGTGAGGTCGACAGTAGACAGTTTAAGGTTAAAGTTTTTGGGGTTTGGGGAAGAAACCACAGAGTCAGGTAGTGCATTCCAGGCATTAACAACTCTGTTACTGAAGACGTATTTTCTGCAGTCAAGTTTGGCGCGGTTTACCATAAGTTTGAATCTATTATGTGCTCGTGTATAAATCCAGAGAAGCACGCAGAACTCCTTTGCTTCTGAAATCCATTTGTTTCTAAGGAGCAGGTAATATGTCTAGGCAGAAGCTACATTGGAATTTTAAACTGTAATTGTTAAGTTTTCTTTGGTATTTTTTTTTTCTGAACATACTTGCTAACTGTGCTTTATGCAATTTGGAATAGCCTTATGGCACAATTGCTACTAAATTAGGAGTAGGCCAGCATTATCTTATCGTTTGTCCAAACCCTTATATTTTCTTTTTTTTTCTATGGGAGATCCTTTAAAATTGTGTTTTGATTTGATATGTTTGGTTTGCCGTTGTTTGTTATTTGCTCAATATTTTATGCCCTTTGAAAGCTTGTACATGCGAGTACTGAAACCTTAGTAAGGTGTATTTAAATTCTGTTTTCCTTGCTTTATAAAAAATGAAAAAAGAACTTTTCTTTCCCTTATGAGATCCCTATCTTCCAAAAGGAAAAAGAAGAAAGGCTAATTCTCCCACTCACAAATCTCAATACTACAGAACTAGGATATGGATATAGATTTCATTTTTTTTTTGTTCCCTTAAAATGCCAGAAAAACAACACAGTTTCAGGGAACACTGAACTCACATGCCAGCTTGAGCAGCGAATGCCAGATTCGCTGCACCCTTGAGGTTAGATGGGGACAGCAGAGTATCCAATCCCTTGCCAACATAGGAAATGGAATTGGTTGTGGGCTTCTGAGAGAAGATTTGAAACCATTCATCCTATGGATTATCAATGCTCATTACAGTTCTGTTTGCTAGAAAGATCTTCAAACTTTGTGAGGTTCTAGGAATAAAGGGGTAAAACAGAATCCTTGACATATATGTAGAGTAATACACATATAGAGAATGTAACCCTTAGATCAGTGTTTCTCAGCCTTGGTAACTTTTGCTAGCTGGGGAATTCTGGGAGTTGAAGTCCATACCTCTTAGTTGCCAAGGTTGAGAAACACTACTCTGAGAGCTTATGGTGAATGTCCATAAGCACCCTGCCTCCCCCCCCCCCACTCTTACTGGATGAGACTGCCGAGGATTCGCTGTCCTAGCTCAGTGTTGAGTCCATTGCCTGGTGTGCCCTTCACCCAAACTGAACACACCTAGGTAGAGATTGTAAAAGCAAACATTATTCTGCAGAAAAAGTGACAGAGGGAGATTTCTCTCAAAGCCTATGTAACCCCTCCCCCCAATATCCACTGGTGCATTTTATACACAACTAGCTGATACCCGTGCTTCGCTACGAAACTATGTGATGGGACTTGATAAATCGACACTTAAAGCTTGAAAATTAATGAGTAGTTAAAAAAGGGACTGTATTATTTCATTAGAGATGGTAAGCTAAGTGTCTGTTACAGATGAAGACATTATTTACATGGCATAGACTTTCAATTCGTCCCTCAGATGAATTGCTCAGGACCTCCCTGTAAACAACATTCCTGGTTTTGCTGTCTGGCTGGAGGATGACCAGGCTGTCAGGTGAACTGACTCTGGAGCATGCCACATAGAACTGGCCATGGGAGAAATAGGCAGCTTCCCTTACTTGTGTTTTCCTAATCGCATCTGTAAATCTTTTCCTTCGTTTTTTGCCCCTTTTCCCTTTAACTGGTGTTACAGTAGCCTCTGCTTGTGTTTTGCATTTGGATCAGATTTCTTTTCAGGTGGGGAGGGGGAGTAGAACTCCTTAGCATCAGAGCTTGTTAATAATAATATAAGAAATACTCATGCTCCGATGGTCATTTTGAAAAATCCTTTCTTAGTGAGCACCTAGAAGCCAAGAGGAACATACGAGGCAAATTTCAAGTTTGTAGGCTTTACGGTTCTGGAGATTTTATGATTAATGTGTGAGTGTTTTTCGCTTTTATATATATAGATTTACCAGAAGTACAGCATATTCAATGTTATATGATGTCACAAGATACTTTTCCAGGTCCTTTTACATTGTATGCACAATTATTAGACAAGTGAGTATTTTGACCATATCATCATTTTTATGCATATTTTCCACCTCCAAGCTGTATAAACTTGAATGCTCAGTAGATATAAGCATGTCAGGTGATGTGTATTTGTGTAATGAAGAAGGGTGCGGAATAATAATAATAATAATAACCTTTATTATTAATAATAAATAATAATAACCTTTAAGGAGATCAACACCGTATGTCAAGCTGTGCATAATTACTAGGCAGCTTCTTTTCCTCAGGCAAAATGGGCCAAAAAAGAGATTTAACTGACTCTGAAAAGTCAAAAATTGTAAGAAAGTCTTTCAGCGGGCTGCAGCACTCTTGAAATTGGTAAGATATTGGGGCATGATCATAGAACCATTAAACATTTTGTTGCAAACAGTCAACAATGTTGCAAGAAAGATGTTGAGAAAAAAAAAGACGCACATTAACTGCCAAAGATTTGAGAAGAATCAAACGTGAAGCTACCAGGAAGCCATTATCTTCCAGTGCTGTCATATTCCAGAACTGCAACCTATCTGGAGTGCCCAGAAGTACAAGGTGTTCAGTGCTCAGAGACATGGCCAAGATAAGGAAGGCTGAAACCTGACCACCAATGAACAAGGTACATAAGTTGAAAAGACTGGGTCAAGAAATATATGAAGACATTTTTTTCAAAGGTTTTTATGGACTGATGAGAGTGACTCTTGACGGACCAGATGGATGGACCCAGGGCTGGATCAGTAATGGGCACAGAGCTCCACTTTGACTCAGACGCCAGCAAGGTGGAGGTGGGCTACTGGTATGGGCTAGTATTATTAAAGATGAGCTAGTTGGACCTTTTTGGGTTGAAGATGGACTCAAAATCAACTCCCAAACCTACTGCCAGTTTTTAGGAGACACTTCAAGCAGCGGTACAGGAAAAAGTCTGCATCTTTGAAGAAGACCATGATTTTTATGCAGGACAATGCTCCATTGCATGCATCGAAGTATTCCACTGCATGGCTAGCCAGTAAAGGCCTTAAAGATGGAAGAATAATGACATGCCCCCTTTCCTCACCTAACCTAAACCATATTGAAAACTTGTGGGTCCTTCTTAAACGGGAGATTTATGGTGAAGGAAAACAGTACACCTCTCTGAACAGTGTCTGGGAGGCTGTGGTTGCTGCTGCACAAAAAGTTGATCGTCAACAGATAAAGAAACTGACAGACTCCATGAATGGAAGGGTTATGACTGTTATTGAAAAGAAGGGTGGCTCATTTTTTTTTCAAATGTCAGAAATGTTTATTTGTACATTTTGAATGGTTTATTATTCTCACTTCAACAGATGCAAATAAATGAGTGAGATATGTGTGTATGTGTGTATTACATACACACACACACACACACACACACACACACACACAATGCAATACTCAGCAAAGCTATTCCTAATGAGTAGATAGGGTAACTACAAAATGTTTACATGTTCTATAACATAACTCTTCCAAATAACTTCTCTTTTCAGCCATCCAGTTCTAGCTATAATATTTGCAAACTTTCCTTATTTGTATCTTTTGCTTTTTCCCATAGTCCACTTGGGTTTACAATTTAGCAAGCTAAAACACTTATGCCTTATCTTAAAGCTTAAATCTTAATTGAATTCTTTATTTTCATTGACCCTTTATTTGGGATTTGGTCCTTGTCTACCAGACTGTGGTTCAACCACTTAAAAGAAGGACACCATTTTCTACTCCAGACATAAAGGATGACACTTTCCATAGCTTTCTTTACTTGACCTTGAAGAGAACATCATACTGATGGTTAGAAAAAGGAAAGTCAGGCTGTTAGGAATTATTATTAAATTGTAGAAACAGGCAACTTGGCATTTGGATTGATGATAAAAACATCCTGTAATTACAGAATGCACTTGTGAAATCAAAGAAAGACCATTAAAGAAGCCCTGACAGTATTTCTCATACAATGCTACAGGTTGAGTCAGGTGAAATTATTTCCCCATCCATCTTTATTGTATATTCTTAGTTGGGCATAAATGATGAGGGGTTAAGCAAAGGATCTTCCTGGTTAGTTTTTTTTTAATCATCTTCTTGACCTTACTTCTCGCATAATTCTACTTTTTTCCCTTTTCTAATGCTCTCCCCACCCCATTTTCTCTTTTCTCTTCTTCTTTCCCTTCTGTATTGGTGATGCTTTTGAAGGCAAAAGGATTCTTGGATCAGAGGTGGGCTGCAGCCGGTTCGCACCGGTTCAGGAGAACCGGTAGTTCCGCCCACCCGCCCCGGCGCTAGCCTGTCCTATTTATCTCACTCTCTGGCTTTGTTCCCCGCCCACAAAGCCCAGCTGATTGCCGTGCCTCACCTGCTCTACTCACCACAGCTGCCTGAGAAGATTTGCTGTGTGTTTGAAGCCGCATGAAAGTGAGGAAGGCACGCGCTCACATTTCCGGCGAACTGGTTGTTAATGTATGTGCAGCCCACCTCTGGATCTACCAGATAGGGAACAGTCAATATTATTGGGAGTACATTTAGGATTCTTTAGGAAGTTTTAAAGTAAAATGGCTTTCAGGTTTTTACCTTGAATGATTGCCAGTTCCATGCTGAACACATTTTTTTCCCCTGAAGTAGTTATTACTCTGTTTTTCTTCATATTCATGAAATGGTTTTCTATATGAAGCTCTGTGCATAGATAAACTGATCAATTAATTTTAGTTACCAAGGGAAGCCGATGGTCCTTCATGATAATTGTGCTTTGCCCTCTTCTGTACTAAATGCTGCAATAATTCAAGAGCGACTCTGGATGAAAATCATTTCCTTAACCTGCAGTTATGCACTTAAGGTGTTTCAGGGTCATTTGACTCCTCACTCCATTAGTCTCAGGAAAGCTTAGGTGCATTCCCCAAATTTCTTTCAGAAATAAAAGTTCTATCTACTTCAAGTTAATGCTTCTATTATAGCACGCAAGCATGCAGAATGCAAATGAGAATTAGACTGAACCAACTGGATGAAGCTGCAGCTGCGGTAAAAGGGAAACGGAATGCTTTTCTGCTAGCAATGTTTATGCTGCTTGCTAAAGAGAGGCAGGCCCCATTTATCTTGGAGAACTGGCCCACCTGAATTTGAAATGTATGATTTGTAAAGGACATTTCCATGCTGAACATCACTCAACGTCCACCTTAGCTTATCTCTCTTTATTTCATACCTCATCTGCCGCAACTCTGATTTGGCAGGCTTTTGAAGTTCAGTTGCAGGGTTAAATAGAATAGTAGTGTTAGATGTAGACAGCGGCAAACATTTCATCATCCTGGCATGCCTGGACATAGGAACATTTCTGTCTGCCTGTGTGACGGACAGCTTGAAAGAGAAGAGGTAAATAATATACATGGCATTCCAAAGAGAGTAAATTAGTACAGAAAATGTCTTTATAGCAGTTCTGATCTGGAGTTTTAGATAAAATTCCTTTCAAACAAATAGCTGCTCCTGCCAATCATTAAATGACCTTTATGAGGTCAAACTGAAACTATGATGTCAGAATAACTCAACCAATGACAGTCAAACCTGAGGATTCATAAAAGAGCCAACGTCACCAGGGCAAATAAGACTTCAAGAGAGACTGAGAGAATACAGAGGAAGATGTTATCATATGAAAAGAAGCATCTTTGTGGCATAGGATGAACATGCACATTGCAATAGAAGCAAGAAGAAAAAAAGAGAACATAACAAGTTGAGTGATTATTTAATACTAATTTATTATTTTTTGAACAGCATGAGCATATAATCCAAATAAGTGGAGCAAACTAATGGGAATTTAATTGGCAAATAGTTAAACATTTCATAAAGCTCAAGCAATTGGATTCAAAGGGCACTCAGGAAGCTTTGCATGGTGGTTTGAAAGAATTAGACATGTACATAGTTAGTGTTAAATTTCTAAAATCCCTGCTTACATAGATGCAGAATTGGAAGACAGATAGTATCCTGACTTCTGCATAGAAAAACGTTAGCGTGGGACTCAGCATTTGTCCAGCTTGCAGCCCTGTGTAGGCATATTTATTGGAGAAAGAAAGTGGAGGTGGTGGGGGCTCTGGCCAGAGGGCCCAGAGGTTGAAAGTAAGAGACCCACAACAGAGTGTAAGAGGGAAACTCCTGGTGAGATAATTGATTACTTTAGCTCCTATCTGAACCAGTCTTTACCAATCCACTTTAATCCAACTGGAATTCTCAATATATAGATTTTTTTTTGACCATGTATTCTTTTACATGAAAATTTACAAAGATCATTTTACAATAGAGATGTCATGTGACCCCTCATTTCTTCTTTATTTAACAATAGAGCATACTCCTTTCTGATAATAGAGGTTATCCAGAACATTTTTAATAGCTGATTCCTTCTTTGAGTTTGATTAATGGGCTTAATCTCCTTAAATGGATAGTTTGGTTTGCAAAACGTTTTGTCTGAATAGTAATGGAGTCTAAGCTCAACTCTCATTTCTCCAAATACTCAAGACTTTGTTTTCTGGTTTGTTTTCTATTGTGTTAATAAAAATAGTATTAGTCTGCCTACCTGCTCTTGAGAAAAGTGCCTGATTCAAGGATCTGGAACAAGAACAGCTTGTTTCTCTGTTTGCTGACATTTCTTATTTAATATATATTTAGCTGATATGGATGTAAACACTGCATTAATATGAATGACATTATATTGTATCAGGACAAGCCATACATGGCTGAGACAAAAAAAAAACCAACCCCTGGAATTGATGGAATGCTACTACAACAGTAGACCTAATGAAAGGGGATATGAACAGGGGTGAAATGCTCCCGGTTTGGGTGTGCCTGCCGGTGGTCAGAGAGCTGGTAGCGACAGCAGTGTGAGGCTTCGCCCACCCGCCCAGATGCCGCCATTTGGTTTTTTTACCCTCTGTGCATGCGCAGAACACTTTGCGCATGCGCAGAGGGTAAAAAAACCCAAATGGTGGCGTCCGGGCGGGTGGGAGAAGCCTCGCACTGCCATCGCTACCGGCTCTCCGACCACCGGCAGGCACGCCCGAACCGGGAGCATTTCACCCCTGGATATGAAGCATATGAGAAAAGACCTGCATCCATACTAACTGCATAAACTACCGTGTTCCCCGAAAATAAGACATCCCCTGAAAATAAGCCCTCCCCCCCAAAATAAGCCCTCCCCGAAAATATTTAAACGCACGTGCAGCCGGTCCCCGCCATTTCCTCTGGTTAGGGTTAGGGAGACAGAGCTGGAAATCAGGTAAGACGGCAAGAGGAGCCCCGTCTTGCTCCACGTGCCCCAAAATAATAAGACCTCCCCAAAAATAAGGCCAAGCGCTTATTTCAGGGTTCAAAAAAATATAAGACAGGGTCTTATTTTTGGGGAAACATGGTACTATGCAACACTTTGTCTAAATACGGTAGCACTACAAAATCCAGTTCTGTTACTTAGCTTAGCTGTGTTGATAGTTCAGTAATCATCTGGGGTGTGTTTGAACTGACCCCTTAAAGGTTTTAAGTGAATGGTTTAAAATAGTAATTCATGGCCTCTTTAGTCAACTTTTTCTCTTGCATCATTGACCATGCTGCATTTAATACCATATTGTGAGAAGCTGAGTGCTTGGTGTTCTTCCTCTGGAGCAGACAATAAATAGATCTAATTATTAGTCATAAGACAACAGCCATGGATGAATATTGCTGGCAGATGACAAGGATATTAGTCTTCTTGAATTAAGCAGGATACATTTAATTACCCAAATCACACACCATGCAGTCAACTAGCCTTAGGAATGTAACGGCTCCTAAATAAAGGGCAGCTCGTCTTTCAGTAGGTATTTCATTAGCAATTCACTCTAAATTGAAGTTCTAGCTAGGTAGGAAGCTCTCATTTTATGATTGTTAAATCTCATGTATAGTCATTATGGAGGCACTAAAATTCTTTATTCATGGTTAGCTGCTTCTGGTATCTAAGAGCCAAACTGTGGCTTTAAGCGCATCAGTAGGTGAGGAACATTTTATTCTAATTAATAGAAATGATAGTGGATAATTATTTTAGGATAACAATATGCAGAGAAGGGTATTCCCTGATTACCACTCTGATAAACATCCTGACCATTGTTAAGCCCAACCAAAAAGCTCCCCTTGATACTGCATACTCCATTTTCTGTATAACTGTGGTATTTAAGCTAGAGATTACATTTAAAAATAAAGCTATGTTCAAGGCAGAAGACTTTCAAACTTGTGCTAGAAAGCCACTAAAACAGCAATCATCAGGTGCCTATTTGTTTTTATTTCTCATTCTGGATTGTAGGATATAAATGAATCTAAGAAAATGGTGGTGTATAAATATTGTAGCTAAAATCTATTACATGGAAATAATGGGCCCCCCAAAAATATTTGGAATTGTTTGAGTCATGTTCAAAACACCTTGGATTTTCCAGAGGTGGGTTCCTCCCAGTTCGGATTGGTTCACCCGAACCGGTAGCGACCCGCTGGTGATGTCACGATGACGTCACAGAGCCGGTTCGGTCGGTGCCGGTCCGTGGATGCTGACATCTTTTTTTTAAAAAAATGAATTTTTTTTTTGAATTTTTTTTTTGGGGGGGAATTTTTTTCTGTTTTTTTTTCTTCTGCGCATGTGCAGAAGCCGAGTTTCCAGCACTGTGCATGCGTTGCCATCTTGTTTTCAGCTTTTTGGGGGGGGGTTATTTTTTTGCACTGCGCATGCGCGCATGCACAAAGCGTGCACGCGGCCACGGGGCGCGGCCACAAGGCGCAGCCACGAGGTGTGGGAGGAAGTGAACCAGCAGCGAGGTAAGTTAGAACCCACCCCTGGGATTTTCCTCAGGTCAAGTGACTTGAATTGCTTTATACTTTCTCAGGAGGCCTTCTACCATTAATAAATTTAAATAATAAATGTATAAATTGTGGGAGCATGATAATTCAGCCGTTGCTACATCATTTACCAGGGTACTTATAGAAACAAGTACTTTTCTTATTCTGAGGTTAGAAAAAAGTAGCATGTTTTATTATATGTTCAGAATAATAATCAGGCATTTCATTTCAAGTTCAAAACACACAAACTAGTTGTTTACAGCTTGGGGGTGTACTTCAACTGGTGGCAGGGGGGAATGTGCCAAAAACTACAAGATGTCAGTTGTGATGTTGTGTCTGCTGTCTTTCAGATTTTGTTCCATAAACTCTCACACATTCCCCAGATGCCCCTGATCAGTTAAGAGGCATCAGAAGCAGGGGTGAAATTCAGCAGGTTCTGACAGGTTCTGGAGAACCGTTAGCGGAAATTTTGAGTAGTTCAGAGAACCGGCAAATACCACTTCTGGCTGGCCCCAGAGTGGAGTGAGAATGGAGATTTTGCAATATCCTTCCCCCAGGAGTGGGGAGGGGATGGGGATTTTGCAGTATCCTTCCCCTGCCACGCCCACCAAGCCACGCCCACAGAACCGGTAGGGAAAATTTTTGAATTTCACCCCTGATCAGAAGTCTTAGGTCGCCTGAGTGAGCCCCATTTCTTAAAACATGGGCTAACCTAAGAAACAGAGTCAATTTCTAAAGAAAAGTTGTCCTTATTTCACACAAGTAGCTCTCTTAAATGTCAAGACACTACAGTTTTTACCTGCCAGAGGCTAAGGGATTTAACTCTCTGGATGGGGACAAGGAGGATAATCCAGCAAGGTTACTTCTGTAAGTTTCTATCCATCTGTTATCAAGAACATTGAAATGAGCCTCCAAATCATCTCAGACTTCCTCACTGCTTGCTTCAATGACAAGAGCAAGAAAGCAGTCATTTTCAATTATCCCTGGACTTTAAAACATAAACTGTTTGTCTCCACTGTCAGCTGCTCAGGCACCTGGAAAGCAAGTTGCCTCTCTTATTGTTATATTGCTTTCTTAAACCAGAGGGTTTGGGATTATTATTTTCTGGCATCAACAAAATAAGGTCATTAAAACTGTATGGAATGATCATGCTATGTTAGAATAAGAATAGCATCTTCCCAGGCATTTGTGGGGAAATGTAATCTTGTATTAAAATTAAAAGAAGGTACCCGGAGAGAGCAAGAACTGGGAGGGGAGCCCATCTGCTCATTTGAACTCCATACTTGCATTGAGAATGCTGATTTTAAAGGGAAAAGCTAGGACAGTGATCAGCTAAAAAACCAAGATGGCAGCTGGATAACTGACAGTAGGAATAACCTTGAGGAACAAGAGGAAGAGCTGTACCAAGACATTGGTCAGATAAAGTATACTTGAGTCTGAGGCAGAAATGTAATCAAAGAAAGTGACTCAGACTTGACACTCCCTGGTTCTTACAAGCCAAGAGGAGGGGGGGGGAAAGAGATTTTCAGACTTACAAGTTTCTGTTACTGTAAACTTACAATAAAAGTAAAATTAGCATTCATAACCTTGGTTCCAAGTCTGGTTTACCTTAAAGGACTGATATTGCAATTGTAAAATCAAACCCTTGCCTTTTTTTTTTTTTTTACTCTGAGATGTTTGCAAAGAAGAGTAGGGGGATGAAGTTGCACGATGTCATAAAACCCATGGTACATTCAGGGTAGGAAGAATCCAGCTGGTAATTATGGGGAAGGAGTACTTCAACCTGTGATTATTCCAGTAAGGACTCTCACAGCATCCAGGGCTCTCTCCATATTAATTTTTGTCAGTTGCATTATTTTTGTTAATGTACTATTTTTATCTTAGTCACCTGGAACATCTGCAAATAAACAGGAAACTGTTGGGAAAGATAATACATAAGTTTGAGGCTTTCATCATATCCTGATATTTTTCTCATTTCTTATAAGCTTAGGGTTAGATTCAGTGGTGAAATCCAATTTTTTTTACTACCGGTTCTGTGGGCGTGGCTTAGTGGGCATGGTGTGGCTTGGTGGGCATGGCTTGGTGGGCATGGCAGGGGAAGGATACTGCAAAATCCCCATTCCCTCCCCACTCCTGGGGGAAGGATATTGCAAAATCTCCATTCCCACCCCACACCAAGGGAAGGATACTACAAAATCCCCATTCCCTCCCCACTCCTGGGGGAAGGATATTGCAGAATCTCCATTCCCACCCCACTTTGGGGCTAGCCAGAGGTGGTATTTTCTGATTCTCTGAACTACTCAAAATTTCCGTTACCGGTTCTCTGAACTACTACCGGTTCTCCAGAACCTGTCAGAACCTGCTGGATTTCACCCCTGGTTAGATTGCTCCAAGATTTCTAACACTCCCAGCTATAAAGGACTAAATGTGGGAGAGAATAAAGTAAACATGAAAATAGAGTTGTAGTGACGTGGTGGTATGTTATGCCTATTTTGTATGGTCATCTCTACTCTTTAAGAATCAAGTTTGTAACCTCCAGGTCAAACACTGAAGCTGGACAGCTATATTTAATTGGTAGCAAGGAAGTTCTTATCTTCTTTTGGTTGATAAAGCAGGTGCATCCACTATATAGAGAAAAAAAATCCTGATTTCAATGACAAAGCCAGCTGGTAACTTAAAGGAAAGATTTTTGTTATGTGTCATTTGTGGAATTACCCTAAAAACTGCAACTGATCCAAAATGCAACAGCACAGGTAATGGATATTCTCTGGCTATATGTTGAAACAGCTCCATTGCTTGCTGCTTGAACTCATGATCTTCACACTGTCCTATAGAACTCTGCATGGCTTATGATGCAGTGGATTACAGAACCACATATATTCATGCTGTCCATCTCACATTCTTGATAATCTGTTGTGTATCTCAGTACCATTAGGTTCGTACTGGGGCCATTGTTCTGGACTGGCATTGCAGTTGAAGCAACCCCCTTCCCATTAAAACCAAAAAACAGGCACCCCACTACGCAGCAACAAAATTATAACCCATCGGCTCACAGGAAATCGGACCACGTCTCAGTAACAACAGCCAGCCACTCAAGCTATCAAACAAACTGAAACCAGACCATGACTCAGAAGCACCCAGATAAACAACTCTAATCCTAATCTGCATCACACAGACAGTACTTAACTATAGCCCAGCAACACAGCCAGCCAGACAGTCTGAAATCAGACCATGACTCAAAAATACCCAAACAAACAACAGACTAATTTGCATCTCATAAAAAGGTATTTGAAGACCTGTGTTCTGACAGAGGAGCACAATTCAAAACACACTAACGATGTCTCCTCGAATGGTGACAAAACGTTTGCAACCAAACTGCCAAGCTCGGAGCTCAAATCAACAGCCTAACCATTAATGATACATTTGAAGTTGCTTCTCTCATTTGAGCAGATTTATAGGGAAAAATTGTCCACATATACTATTAGTTGTTGTGGGATATATATATTCTATTGATACACTCAAAATCTGTTTCTTTGGATATCTATCTATCTATCTATCTATCTATCTATCTATCTATCTATCTATCTATCTATCTATCTATCTATCTATATCTATCTATCTATCTATCTATCTATCATCTATCTAATTTAGGAACCCTCCATCTTACTCTCAGAATGAGAATTTCCTGTTGTTTTAATTATGGAAGAAAAAGCTCATAGTGGAAGTAATATAAATATAAAATAATAAAATATAAAATAATGGAAGAAAAAGCTCAACTTACAGCTTTGATTTCCATTTTACTTAGACAATAGGAAACTGCTATGTCTATGTTAAAATTTATCTTGCAATTCTCTAAGTGAACCAGTCTTTAAAATGAAAACATTTCTAACTATTCAACTTGTTAAAATTACAAATACTTTAAATGTGAATAATCTAGAAACACAAGAGAGAAAAAGGAAGAACTAAATATTTCCTCCATTGTCGCCATCCCATTAAGGTTGCCTATGAAATAGGTTGGCAATGGTTTTTTTTAATTAAAGACATTATTTTTGTAAAGGGAAATATCATTGGCTCATATTCAAGTCTGCTCTTTCCAGTTGTGACCCAGGAACCAGAGGTGGGTTCCTCCCGGTTTGGACCGGTTCTCCCAAACCGGTAGCGACCCGCTGGTGACATCATGATGACATCACCGATCCGGTTCGGTCAGTGCCGGTCCGTGGGCACCGCCATCTTTTTTTATTTTTATTTTTTTTGGGGGGAAATTTATTTATTTAATTTATTTTTCTTCTGCGCATGCGCAGAAGCCGAGTTTCCGGCACAGCGCATGCATTGCCATCTTGTTTTTGGCGTTTATTTATTTATTTATTTTTATTTTTTTGGACTGCTCATGCGTGCGTGCGCGCCCATGAGGCGCGGCCACGCAGCATGGGAGGAAGCAAACCAGCAGCGAGGTAAGATAGAACCCACCCCTGCCAGGAACTAGATTATCTTGGATGATCTTAGCATAGTTGGACAGCACTGAAACAAAACTTCAGATCAAATATAGTATAGTCAGTGTTCTCTCGCTGTCTTTTCTTTTCTCTGTGTGCTTAATATGATTGTTCTAAACTAGTATCATGCCCAGGGGTGAAATGCTACCAGTTCGGCCTGGTCCGGGCATACTGGTAGCAGCAGCTGCCGGTGGTTCGAAGAACTGATAGCGGTGGCAGCGTGAGGCTCCGCCCATCGCCATTTTCTTTTTTTAACCCTCTGTGTACGAGAAAAGTGTTCTGTGCATGCGCAGAGGGTGAAAAAGTGTGTGTGCACAAAGTGCATGCTTCCGAACCAGTAGGGAAGGTAAGTAGATTTCACCGCTGATCATGCCCATTAGTATGAACAACTATGTTGGAATAAGCACACATCATTTCAATAAATGACATAAGACAATTTGCAAATTTGAATTCTATGTTACCATAAATAAATCCACTCTAATCAACCAAACATCTTGTTTGTGCCTACAAATCCCAAAATTAAAGACTTAGATTTAGATTTACTATGACAAATTGCTTTTCAGTTAAATATATTCTTTTGCAATCTACCTGAGCTATGGTTATATATGAGATAATTAAAGCTATTAATCCTTTTTTTAATCTTGATTTAAAATAATAATTGGTTAAATTACAGTATAAAACTCCATACTTTTCCCCAGCTTTTCAACTAGTGCTAAATTTCTTTTTTCAAATAAGGAGTCAGCGCTTCTTTAAAAGCTTTATAGAAATCCCTTGAAAACCCATATAGCCCGGGGAGATTTTCCTGGTTTCAAGACTTTAATGACTTCTTGATTTCATCATCAACATTTCTATATGGGTGACCTGTTCTGGATTTTTAAAAAGTTATCTAAGGCGTCAACTGATGGAATAATTGCCTGATACACTTTTTCACAAAATTCTTTAAATGCTTCATTGATTTAGGGTGAGATTTAATTCTCTCATTTTCTACTTCAATAGCACTCCCTTTAAGAAAAAAAAAATAGTATCAGCCAATATATGTATACATTTTTATTCACAATCTCTCTTTTGAGATAGATTAGGGTGTTTGTAACACTGTCAGTTTCAAGTATCTGAAGCTCTCTCCATTTTCTATTTGAGATATACAATGTTATAGTACAGTGATGGCGAACCTTTTTTTCCTCAGGTGCCGGAAGCACGCAAGCGCGTGCTATCACACGCACGTGTGTGCCCACACCCATTTCAATGCCCTCCCACATGCCCCGCCCCACATGCCCTGCATGTGCGCATGACCCCCCGTGCTGCCCTGCCCCCCGTGCATGCGCGCACGACCCCCCTCCCCTGTTTCCCGACTTCTGGTGGGCCCGGTAGGCCCATTTTTCACCCTCCCCAGGCTCCAGAGGCTTCCTTGGAGCCTTGGGAGGGCGAAAACGGCCTCCCCTGCCCCCCCAGAGGCCCTCTGGAGGCTGAAAACACCCTCCCAGAGCCTCCGTGCGAGCCGAAAATCAGCTGGCGCTGGAGCTGATCAACATGCGCGCTGGAGCTGAGCTAGGGAAACAGCCTGTGTGCCAGCAGATATGGCACCGCGTGCCACAGGTTCGCCATCATGGTTATAGTAGAAGAACTGCCAAATCTTCTTTTCTCCCAATCTGGTTTATTTGAGGGCATTTCTAGACAACCACAATTTTTCCTTTCCATACTTCCAAATCTGCTTCTGCTATTTGGCACATATCCACAAAACTGCTATCAAGAAGATTCATGGAAAGAACATCCCTCTTCTGATCCCAGTTGACCAGTAGCCATCCATCCCTCTGCCCCCTGCTCCTCATTGATAGTGTTGTTATAATGGAAAAAAAACCAGGCCGGCCCCTTTGTGGGGGAGAGGCAGAACTGAGCCTCAGAATGATCAAAAGGTGTTGCAGTGCTTTGATTTTGGAAGGGAGTGTAAATGTCTTTCTGAAATCACAGATTAGAAAAAGGGGAGCAAACATATTTAACTCATTCATTAGAACATAGAACAAAGAATAACAGAGTTGGAAGGAACCTTGGAGATCACCTAGTCCAACTCCCTGCTCAAGCAGGAGACCCTATACCAGTGATGGCGAACCTTTTTTTGCTTGGATGCCAAAAGGGTGCGCGTGCACGCGATAGCGTGCGTAGCCACACCCATAATGCAATGCCCTCCCCCCCGTGCATGTGCACACAACCCCCCGCGCTGCCCCCCCATGCATGCACACAGGCCTCACTGAAGCCTCCGGACTTCCGGTAGGCCCGTTGGGCCATTTTTCGCCCTCCCCAGGCTTCAGGAAAGCCTCCAGAGCCTGTGGATGGCAAAAAATGGGCCCAACGGGCCTACCGGAAGTTTGGAAACAAACTTCCGAACTTCTAGTAGGCCTGTTGGGCCTGTTGTTCGCCATCCCCAGGCTCCGGAGGCTTTCCTGAAGCCTGGGGAAGGCGAAAACGACCTCCCCCCTGCCCTCCAGAAGGCCGAAAATAAGCTGGAATCCGTTTTTCGCCATCCACAGGCTTCGGAGGCTTCAGTGAGCCCTGTGCACATGCGCCGGGGGGGCAGCGTGGGGGGTTTTGCACGCATGCATGGGGGGTTTTGCGCGCATGTGTGGGGGGAGGGCATTGCATTATGGATGTGGGCACGCATGTGTGCGCTATCGCACGTGCGCACGCCCCTCTGGCACCCAAGCAAAAAAAGGATCGCCCCATGCATGCACACAGGCCTCACTGAAGCCTCCGGACTTCCGGTAGGCCCGTTGGGCCGTTTTTCGCCCTCCCCAGGCTTCAGGAAAGCATCCAGAGCCTGTGGATGGCAAAAAATGGGCCCAACGGGCCTACTGGAAGTTTGGAAATAAACTTCCAGTAGGCCCATTGGGTCCGTTTTTCGCCATCCACAGGCTCCGGAGGCTTTCCTGAAGCCTGGGGAGGGTGAAAACAGCCTTCCCCGCCCTCCAGAAGGCCGAAAATTTAAATTGTATTTAAAAATAAAACAAATTACCCTTTCACATTCCATCTACTGTTTTGTTTTGCTATAATCAATATACATCGTTATCCTCACATCTTACACAAAAAACCTCTTTAATTTAATTAACAATGCATAATTAAGAATGTATCAAATTTCCCATCCCTTTTTTTCCCTGCTAGATCTGTTTTGCCATACATAATATACATCTTCATATATCTTAATTACTTCTAAACTGTTTTACCATATACCTTTAACTAAATTAACTATCCATCATTAATAATACTATTACAGTTTTCTTAAGTCTATTAATATGAACCTTATTTTCTTTCTTTCTTTCTTTCCACTAGCCTTCCCTTTTTAACCATTTTCCTTTGGTCTCTCAAAAGTTCAACTTCTTATTAATTTTCTCCTTTTACCCCATTCCCTTAATTTCTTCTTTTTTTATGTTTATTTATCTTATACCTTTTCACCTGAGTCCTTTTTCTCTCTTTTGAATGTATTATTCGTGTGGTTCTCCCCCCAATGTTCTCTGATCTCTTCCCACTATTTCCCATTTTGCACTTGGATTGATTCTTTTTTAAGGGATATTCCCCTCTCTCAACTCTGTTCTTACCACTGTAAATCCCAGTGAAATCATCAAATTGTTTTTTTACTTTCAGTCCCTTCTTCTTCTGTGTTGTTTTCTTGTTCCTCATTTGTCTCTTTTACCACCTCCTCTCCTATTTCTTGCTCTATATATTCCCGCAATATTTCTGACTCTTCTCCTATTTCATCTATGTCTTCCAACAAAGTTTCTGATTTTTTATCACCTTTTACAGTTTCACACACATTTTTTAGCATAACAAATAATTCCTCATACATCCAGATTTCCATATTGCCAATTTAAGCTTTTTATCTTATATCAAAATTAAAACTTAAGGTCCATATAGTCTCTCTCTTTTTTTATATTTCCAAATTCTATTGTGTCCAGTTCAAATAGTAGTACAATCCAATCCAATTCCAAAGTTTATTATCCTCCACAGCCATAGAAACACAAAGCCAAGCAGTATAGGCAAAACAAACACTCCTTAAAAATTCTCAGCCTTTCCACCTTATCTTCTTACAGCCAAGGTCAGACAGCTGCACTTTCTCTCTTGGAATCCACAAATTGTTGCAATATTTTCTTTTCTCCAGTAGATGGCACTCTCCACTCTGCAATATGCTCACACCAGCTGGTTGTCAAAGCTGTCAAAAAATAACTTTAAATCCACAAAAAAAAAAAAATTTCTCGCAAATTTATTCCTTTTACTCTTTTATATTTCTCCACTTAAAATTATATCCAAACATCCAAAAAAGAGCCGAGGTGGCGCAGTGGTTAGAGTGCAGTACTGCAGGCTACTTCAGCTGACTGTTCAGCAGTTCAGCGGTTCAAATCTCACCGGCTCAAGGTTGACTCAGCCTTCCATCCTTCTGAGGTGGGTAAAACGAGCACCCAGATTGTTGGGGGTGATATGATGACACTGTAAACCGCTTAGCGCCGGCTGTAAAGCACTGTAAAGCGGTATATAAGTCTAAGTGCTATTGCTATTGCTAAACAAGTAATCTTCTTGGACTTTAAAAGTTTAGCCTCCATTTTTTTCCTCCTTCCTCTGTACAGTTCCCCGGTGCCAATTAGCCACTATTTCAGCTTGGGAAATCCTTTTAAATTCCCAATTAACACTTGCCTTTTACCTGTGAGTTGGTAACTTGCGCACCCGGTTTCAGCACTTTATCCAAACACTGCTACTGCACATAAACTTGGTCCGGTTGCCCCAGCTTTGTAGCAGTCATTCGAAAATGGCCGTCACCCCTGCCGCCGGTCCAAAGAGCTGTCTCTGACCATTCAAGGAACTTGCCTGCTCCTCTAGGTCGTCCTGGACGCCTCTCCTTCTTCACCGTCCCTTCAGGACGGTTCCAGTCCGAAGACCCCCGACAGCGGTTTTTCAGGCTGGATTTCGCGAAGCTCGTCAGAGCTCCACTATTTTCCAGCCTGTCTCGCCGCGACACTTCTGGATTTTCACCGTTGCTTCTTGTCTTGTCTTCTGGTGCTTTGTAAAATACTTTAACTCTCATATCCTTGTGGCAGCCCCTCAAATATTGGAACACTGCTGTCATGTCTCCCTAGTCCTTCTTTTCCCCATATTAGATATATCCAATTCCTGCAACCATTCTTCATATGTTTTAGTCATGGATGTGGTGGTGGTTTCTTTTTCTTTTTAGATAACACGAATAATAAAGAAAAAAAATAGCAGTCCAATTAACAAAAACACAGAATCTGGAATGACTTGAGAAAAGAAATTATCCTTTACTTTAGTGTGATTGGCGGGAGAGAAAGAGGTTAAAGGGATAAAACTGAAATATCTACCATCAAATGTGTTAAAAGATTTGCATTTGCTATAGCCTTTACCAGTTATAGAATACATTTCAACAAGAATTAATTGCCTCCAAACAAATATCACCTTCCTGTAAGCAAGTGAACATAAAACTTGGCTGTTGGGTTTTCTTGGCAAGCTTTCAGAATAGCAAGGTCCACCTTTGAAATGTCTTGCTGAGTTTTACATAGCAATTATTCTTCATGACTGGTTTCACTTCTCATTCGTGGTTGGGTGTGTAGCATTCAGAAGAACCTAAAGTAAAATTTTCTACTTTTCTACTTTTGTAGATCTTTCCACTGGAATGCTCTCAAGTTTAATAGCTTATCCTATACAAGTAGTCCTCGACTTACAACAGTTCATTTACTGACCATTTGAAGTTACAGCGGCACTGAAAAAACTGATTTATGACCATTTTTCACACTTATGACCGTTGTGGCATCCCCGTGATCATGTAATGTACATTCGGAGGCTTGACAACTGACTCACATTTATGAAGGTTACAGTGTCCCGGGTTATGTGATCCGCTTTCGTGACCTTCTGACAAGCAAAGTCTGTGGGGGAAACCAGATTCACTTAACAACCGTATTACTAATTTAACAGCTGCAGTGATTCACTCAACAAATGTGGCAAGAAAAGTCGTAAAGTGGGGCAGATTTCTCACTTAACAAATTTCTCACTTCGCAACAGAAATTTGGGGCTCAATTGGGGTCATAACTTGAGGACGCCTTGTACTAATGTGTTATAATTTTTATGCATAATCCATGGTTCACATTGAAAGTTTAACTGATACTCTAGATTCAGATGGTATCTATCATTTTTGCTACTGTACTTTGATCTGTAATTCTTGGGTCAGCAAAGTGAATTGTTCAATTTTGAACCCATATACTATACAGAGTTTAAAGCTTTATTTGTCAGTTCCTTAACTTTATTCTTATCATAGACAGTTTCATTATAAATGGTAGAAGCACTGAGTGTAGATTATTCCCAAATTTATCAGCTACTGTCACATTTATCTTTCTCCAAGGGATGGTTCTTATTTTTGCATGATTTTAGTGGTTTATTATGACTCAGTCCTATTACTTATGGAGCATGGAGCTAGATTTCTTGGAGATCTGACTATTCTGTTATTTTAAGCTATGTGGATTATTCATAGCTCTTCTTGCTATGATTTCCATTAAGCTTGCTACCCCATGAACATTGATATTATAAGAGCAAACATAGCTAGGGCTGTGAAAACAAGTGTAAATAGTGATGATCTCATTTGATAGTTTATTTTCCTCTCGATTTAACCTGTAAACTGCTCTTGAGGAGAGAGAAGCATCAAAGAATTCTGTTTTGGTTCCCAAATCTTATTTATCATGCAATCTTGCCACTTCAAAAATTACCACTAGAAGGAAACTGCAACCACATAACAACTCTTACTCTGTGTGTGGGTATGTATAGGTCTGACATTTATTAAGTATACATGCAATATTTTTCCTCCAGCAGTCTTGGAGAGCTGATATAAGAAAATCCCATATGAGCTGAGACTGTGCTCCTGTGGTCAAAGGGTCATCGAAACTATAGCTCATGTCCGATTATATCATCTATAAGGACCCACGGATCTATTTATAACATCTCACCTGATAAAATACATGGAAAACACCAATCTTTTTTATGTACAGTTGTTGTTATCTGATCAACAGGATATAGTCTCTTTTAATGAAGCTAAATTTTGTTATACTGTCTGCAAAATTAGGAAGATTTTGACTCCCCACTGAAAATCCACCACCAATTGTTAAATATTATCTTGTCTTTTTTATTTTATTTTTTTAATGCTTCTTGTTTGTAACACCAGTCTGTGACCATAATAAAATTAACTACTACATGCAACATTTCCTTTCTTCTGAAAGGGAAATTAAATATCACCTTGGGAACATTGCAATAGGACATTTCAGCTGCTGGTTTTTAAACATCTAAATTAGTAGTTATATTGGTTCCGGAAATCTGGTTTGCCAGTGAGTTACAGGATTATAGTTACAGTTATAGTGTCAGACCTATCCCAGTCTGCTCTCTCAGGAAAGTAAGATTTGTGACTCCATTTAGTTGAAGCAAAGGAACTTTTACTGAAAGTAAAGTTGCAGTAAAGTCAGGCGGGAATCTGGTGTTCTCACGCAAAATACAAAGCTATTCCTTCCAACTCCCAATCCCTCCCCCTCATGGCCAGTCCCCTGCCAGCCAATGTGATGATGTTTTGAGAAACCTGAGGTATGAAACTGATAACATTCCATCCTCAGGGCAAACAGCCTTGAAGATACTGGTACAAGATGGTTTGGTGATCTGGTCACTCTCCCCTCCCCATTTCCCACCATTAGATACACAGGTGTGCCCCCCCTCCCTCCCCTTTGATGGCAGGAACCCAGCAAGATGCCAGGCCAATGATGGAGATCCTGACAAATAGTTTCAGATCAGTTGCATTGGAAGCTGAAGCTGGGAAGGGAAGGGGTAGATCCGAAAGAGACTGATAATCATCTCTGTAATTCTGAAAAATGACAGTGTAAAATTTTACAGAGTACATGGCTATTAATTTTTTTCTAGAAGACTAATATAATAAAGTTTATATCCAATTGATGCAACAACAAAGGAAGGACGGGAAAAACTCATGGTATATATGTACTTTGAAGCTTTTTTCTTTTGCTTCATGTCTAAGTGAACTGACACACATTGTTCTTCCTGCTTTATTATGTGGAGTGGAGCACAATTGTTCTTTAAATCACACAGTGCTCTAGCTTTCGCAACACTTATAGGATCAAAATCTAAGTAATAATATGTGCTTACAAAGAAAATATGAATGAAAAAAGATAATATATTTGCAAAATGTATGTATAGAATACACAATAGCAGAGTTGCAAGGGGCCTTGGAGGTCTTGTAATCCAAACTCCTGCTCAAGCAGACGACCCTATACCAGCGGTGCTTTTCAGCAGGCTCTGACCAGTTCTGGAGAACCGGTAGCGGAAATTTTGAGTAGTTCGGAGAACTGGTAAATACCACCTCTGACTGGCCCCGCCCCCATCTATTCTCTGCCTCCTGAGTCCCAGCTGATTGGGAAGAAATGGGGATTTTGCAGTAACCTTCCCCTGGAGTGGGGAGGGAATGGAGATTTTACAGTATCCTTCCCCTGCTACGCCCACCAAGCCTTGCCCACCACGCCACACCATGCCCACCAAGCCACGCCCACAGAACCGGTAGTAAAAAAATTTGAATCCCACCACTGCCCTATACCATTCTGGACAAATAGCTGTCCATCTTTTCTTAAAAACCTCCAGTGATGGAGCACCTAAAATTTCTGGGAGTAAGCTGTCCAACTGTTGATTGAAAGTTCTAGGTCGGATCTGTCCTGGATAAGTTTCCATCTGTTACTTCTTGTTCTGCCCTCAGATGCATTGGTGAATACATTGACCCCTTCTTTTCTGTGACATTCCCTCAAGTATTGGAAAACTGCTATCATGTCACCTCTAGTCCTTCTCTTCATTAGACTAGACATATCCAATTCCTGCAACATAAAAATGTTTAAACCTCCAGCCCTCTAATCAGCTTTTTTGCTCTTTTATTTATTTATTTATTTATTTGTTTGTCAAACATGTACAAGATAGCAGGTATAGGTATAAAGATAAACATAATCAAAGTGAATACAGATAGATGAGGACAATAGGACAGTAGGACAGGGACGGTAGGCACGCTGGTGCGCTTATGCACGCCCCTTACAGACCTCTTAGGAATGGGATGAGGTCGACAGTAGACAGTCTAAGGTTAAAGTTTTTTAGGTTTGGAGAAGAAACCACAGAGTCGGGTAGTGAATTCCAGGCATTGATCACGCTGTTG